>JAYRBT010000001.1:47111492-47154314 GCA_036023395.1 Myiotriccus ornatus
TAGCCATCAGCGCGCTTGTAGCAAGCGTGGGTAGAGCCCTCCTAGAATCTTCGTTCGCGAAGCCCAGCCATGATGATGATGACAGGAGAAGCAGCATCACATAAACAAGTGTAATGCAGATCTTTCTGCCAGAACTCAAAGTACAGTCTGAACTTAGCAACTTTAAGTCCTTTCAAGAGGTCCCTGACATAGCCAGATATGAACAGCTGTATGCATCAAACATAGTAGAAACACATGAACCTTATTTGGCAGCTATGGATCACCCACTGGAAATGCCTCCTTCCTTTGTTTACTAGAGAAGGCACTTTTGGAAACCAGTTCTGGCTGAGATTGGTTACTAAAGTTTGATTACATTCTCCAAAGTCAATTGCTGCTCCTCATTCAGCAGCTTTCATCCAGCAGCAGATGTAGCCTCAGATTAGAGGCTGAATATCAAAACTTTGTTTTGAGATGTGGATTTGAACTTCTTCAGTCTGAGAACAGCCTAGAAGCCAAGACTCCACGTTTGGAGAGAGATGCTAAAAGTACAAAGATTTTGTACAAAAGTAAAGAGGCACTGCCATCATTTGCCAGTTTTGGGGAGTTTGGGGACCCAGCTCTGCTCCCCTTATCAATAAGTATTTCCTACTGATTGCCTATAAGATTGGTGGAGACAAGAGATCTAAATCACCTTCTGGGACTACTGAACACAATCCATGAAAAAAGCAAATGGCTGATTAAGTCTGCAAAACGGTTTGCTAGAGGTGTTCAGTGACCTTTTTCTCTTCCTTAGCAATTTAAGAAATGTAAACTGTTGGAGTTAACTAACTTTTAATTAACCTTTTGTGTCTAAATTAATCCCATTTATCTGCATTTTTCTCTTTAGCCCTGTACTGAAGCTGTGGCTTCAGTAGTTTTCCCATATATATATATCCATGCCTATTCAAAACAAGATTTAAAGCATACACTTGAACATAGACATAAACTAAATTATAGCTCACTGAACAAGTTTCAAACAAGGGCATAACAAATTTTCAGAATAAAGAGGTCTTCTGGACTGGACCACAAGTAATACCAGAAATCTGAATGGTGAAACTGTACAAATACACAGACTTCCCCTGGATTTGTCTAGACAATCACACTTCTAACTAGAAATTAATATATTCTGCCAATTCTTAAGAGGGGAGAAAAAAGGATATAGCAAGTCTTTGACTAAGCAATTTGTTATGTGATATATTACAAACATAAATTTTTCATACCTACAATTTATGGATCTCAACTCTGAGGTGCTGGTTCTCCCAAAGTGCACACTGTGCTTTTATAGAATAGTCTCCCACAGATGCTTACAGACTATGAGTTTACTCATTTGCCATTCTGAAATAATGACCCTGAAGCTAATCACTGAGAACTTGAGATAAGGT
The DNA here is from genome assembly GCA_036023395.1 of Myiotriccus ornatus. Taxonomy (NCBI): domain Eukaryota; kingdom Metazoa; phylum Chordata; class Aves; order Passeriformes; family Tyrannidae; genus Myiotriccus; species Myiotriccus ornatus. Next base: position 47,112,893 of record JAYRBT010000001.1, read on the forward strand.
GCTGCAAGAGCTTAGGCAGATTCCTGGAGAGCAACCCAGGCACTCTGGTTGAAAGGGTTTGCCAATGTCCTCCAATTAAACAATCTGACCATTTTTTGAAACTACCACCCTCCAGCATTTCATTTGTATTCCTCTTGTCATCCCAGAACTGAAGGCCCAGACACTCTCCCAAGAAGGCAGTGTTCATGTCCAGCTTTAAGAATCTTGTTCCTTACTTCAGGAGGAAACTTGGCCTCAAACTGTCTTGAACTGCTTCTTCTTTCAGGCTCTTGAAAAGCTGAAAGCATGAAACAGTGTTTACAAATAGTTCAATATGTATGAAAAAACCATCAGTTAATGGTCTGCCACAGGAAACCATTGGGATCAAAGCCCAGCAGCTAGAGCTGCAACACTAGAACTAGTTGCTAGAGAGCAACATATAGGCTGTTGCTTCCATTGTAAAACTTGTGGGAAAGTGGAAAAATTAATGTGTGTGACAGGTGTTGACAGCAAGCAGGAGAGCAAGTCTGTAGTGCGTGCTCATGCCTATGGTGCTGAGTTTTCCACTTTGCTTAACACTGGCACCAGCACCAAGCCCAGGAGCAAAGCCAGCCACACAGGACCATGCCCACATCTGACCCACGCTGCAACCAGGAGATCAGCCCTGGGAATGTGGGCTGCTGTTATTTTCAAAGTCTGCCAAAGGTGACAGGCAAGAAACCATTACAAATGTTACAAATTTTTCTCTACATTACTCTTCAGTGATATAAGCAAAGACATCAAAATCTTAAAATCTGTCTTAAATTAAGGATACTAGACAATGCAGCCTGGAAGCCTGTAATGTCAGAAAATCTGCCTCAGAGTTATTAAAATAAAAGAAAAACAAAACAAACCCAAAACCACCTACCTTTTCACCCCATCCTATAGGTGAAAAAGAAACCCAAATATGCTGGATACATACTCAAGCTTTTGCCCTTTCACACAAACTATGTATATCTGAAAGACAGCACAGAATTTGTAAACATTGTGGGTGGGTTCTTCAGGAGTGCTTAGTGTTTGTCTAACTCTGCTCCCCTTGATACAAGCCAGCATTTCATCATTGATTTCAGGTACATTTTAGACACTTAACTCCAGTAATTAAACATATTAACATTCAAGACTTAATGTCAGGATATTTGGCATGATATAGCGGCTTCGTTATACATTCATTTATTTAGTTTTTCACTAACAAAAAGCTGAAGTCTTATTTCAAACCAATATTGTTGCTTTTACAAGTATCTGAGACAATGCTTTTATTGGCAGGATGCTAAGTCTCAAAGAAAAATAACTTTATTTGACATCCTATCTATTCATGGGTCATTAGCCTCCTTACATTTTTAAATGCTTCAAAACTGATGCAGCGTACAAATGCAATAGAGTTTGACGTGTTCACCAGAAAAGAAAAAAGAAGGAGAATAGCAGGGAAATTCCTACTGTCAATATTTAGAAGCGGATTATGCCTTCTATGTACCTTCTGTGGGCATCTTACTTGACACTGTCTTTTCTGAAGGGTCATGGCTCAACAGGACACATTCACTTATCATTGTGCCTGTCACTAAGCGACCATCAGCAGCCTACCCTCACACTGACCTACATTGGGGGGTGCAACTTCTTTTCATGTGACAACAAGAGAACTAATTAATCCTGATAACTGAGGAATCTCTCATCATGGGGAAAGAGGTGATTTTTTGGCATATTTTGTTTGTTTTGGAAGGTTTATTAGATGCATGTGAAAGTCAGTCAACATTATTAATTAATGAATGAGCAAATATTACTTTGGATTGTAAAAGTTAGCCATTCTAAGTAAAGTAAGGGAAGTAAAGAGAAGGACAGATATTTTTTTTAAAGGAAGCAGAGAGCAATCTGTAATTTGCAAGGCAAGAAAAAAACCCAACTTTTTTCAGTTATCTTCTGCCCTGAAAAAAGCTGATCCTCTTCTGAATGAAGTAAACAAAAATTTGAATTATCTTTTAACCAAAAACACTGATCACAGCTCATGAAAAAAAAGTAAGATAAATGAACATTCTTATATTTTTTCAATATGATGTGAGTGTCCATTTCTACAGACAAATGAGTAACCACGTACACATTACCAACCTTCCAATGATTTCTGCTAAATCTTGATTTCTCTTAAAAACTATAGATATGCTGAACCCAAAACTGGGACCATGTTCTGGATTATTATTCCCATTCATATTTTTCCAGCTTCTACTTTTAAATTTTCTTTCATACACTGTGTGTTTCTGCTACTTTTGACTAAAGAGAGTAAACCCAAAAGCTAGCTTTATGGTTTAGTTTAAAAAAATAAAAAATCAGGAGTTATTATAATTTTCCTTGAAGTTAACAGATTTTATGGCTTTCTAACATCTTTTTTCTTAACTTGAGGCTGTGATCGTCTTCCAGTCACCCCAGTTATCCCCAACATGTTGACTAATCGTTTTTTCACCTACACAATCAGAGGATAAGGAGAGTGATCACTTTATCTTTGCAACTTCAGTGTATACAAAGAATCTGACCTTCTGGGTTTAAAGTGCCATCTGTGGGCAATAAAGTTATCCATCATGTAGTAATTGTTTCGGTCATTGTTGGATTTGCATGTGTTTAAAGGCTTGTTAAACATAACCAATCCTTTGTTGTTTTTACCATCAAATAATTTCCTCATGATTCAAACAATATTCAGCAAAAAAGTATGTTGTAGGAGACACTCCTGCACTGGAAAGAAAGTGCACATGATTTCTTTATAGGACCTTCACCTCTCTGTGCTCCTTAACATGGGTCATTCAGTTCAAATGCAGCCCAGGACTCCACTCTTGCTTATGAGCATTTCCTTATGAGTCATCCCATTGAAGGGAATGGGAATACCCAGGTGTGTGCAACTAAGGAACAACTGCGGAATTTGGACGAAATGTTAAGGAACATGGTGGCACCCAGTAGGCTGACCTTCAGTGCATCTCCAGTGAAAATGAGCTGACTCTGATCTGCATCAGCACCTTAACCAGAACATGGCCATCAGCTAACCTCATATGGGATATACAGCTTTACTGCATTTTGTAAGGGACCTGGGATATCAGTATTTTTTTTTTTATTTCAAAGCTATTCTTCGCAGGCTATTGTATTACCATCTCTTTTAAAGGCACTTTAGGACATTATGTAAATATACTGTTATATTTTGTAAATATAACTAATTTTTTGCTCAAACAGTTGTACCTATCCATAAAAAATCCAATTATATCATTACACCAAATTACTCCAATTAAAAAAAAAAAAGAAAGAAAAAAGATTGAGAATGAACTTGCTGTCAGCTCTTAAGAGTTGACTCAACTCTCACTTGAAGTTTTGATTTACATCTGACCATAAGAAGGAATCTTGGCCAACCAGTCCTTCTAGTTTAATCAATGCTGAGATTCTCATGAGCATCAATAATTCCTTTTATAAAGACATGAGAACTTTTAGGCAAAGTTGCCTCAAAATTTGGGTGGTGATTGAAAAATTTTCTCCTTTTTACCTGCTCAAGCCTTACTGTCTGGTCTGGTCCTGCCACAGTACTAGAGGGAGAAGGAATCACTCTGGATAATGAAGCTTTCTACTTCTGTGACTGCTGGTGGCTGAGAAAAACTGCTACTGGAAGAAGACACTCTTCTATCTCATCTATGTCACCTGGTTTTCTGGTGCTCAGGCATAGGCAAAGCAGGCAATGTGGTCTGGTTCCTGCTCCCAGGGGTAAAAGCACCATCTCCACTGCCTGTACATAGAAACAGCCTCCCAGAACTACCTACAGTGCCAAACCAGGAGCCACCCTGAGACTCAAAGCAGTATCTCCAGGTCTTTCAGATGTCATCTAGGTCCCTATTCTAAAGGAAACCTCACAGTCCTTCATACATCTAATTTCACACCACTTCTCTAAAGCAAATCCAAACTTCACACCTGAAGCCTGCAGAAGAGAAATTAGGACAGCTTAACTGTGAGAGAGCAAGGAGGCATGCCTTTGTCCCTAGCTGTTGTTGACAAGTGTCCAGAGGAGCAAACTCATGATCTGAAGCAGCAAAATGTAACCACTATTTCTATCAAAGCAGAACTTTGCGGGGCAGTTAAAGGCCATGGGGATTTAAAAGTGTTAAGAGACATAGGCCCTAGGACTGCAAGGTAGTTTTATTCCTGTTTCCTGTTGTTTCCTGTGCAAAGAAAGGCACCATTTCTTGTGATACATAGCTGGCAAACAGAAACACTCTCAGAGTAGAAGCAGGAGCTCAGCCTGTACAGTTCCTTTAACAGAACCATCACTCACACATACCCTGGTTGTGACTGAAATATCTTCTCATTTGCATTCAAGATCAAGAAAATTATTGGATCCTATTTATTTACAAAGTACACATTGATGCACGAAAATCATCAGTTAATTGGTTCATCCCTTTCAGGTCCAGAAGGGACATTGCAGTTATCCAGTCTGATGTTCTACAATACATGCTAAGTGATTTGTGGAACAAATGCTTTAGTCTGATCAATCTCAATTATAATTTAGGAATTTAAAGTACCATTAGCACTTAACAACCAGTCAAAAAAAATGGATAGATTAATGGATGAGAAAGCTGAGCTGCTGTATGATATGCCTTGTAATAGAACAGCAAAAGGTTTATCAAAGTAGATTAGATGAGTCCTGGGCAGAGACTTAAAGCCTTGACCCTGACTCCATGCCCTGGAACTAAAAATCAGTCAGCAGGGCAAATGGATGTTCTACTGCCCAAGAAAGGCCTTCACAGGCATAGAAAGGTATTTGAATAAGTGTGCCCTTCCCCTTTTAGTTCTACATCTCAGAGAAAGTGATAATTTATTTACTCACTCTATGCATTTGCTGTTCCTAGATGTGTATACACACACTGGTATAAGATTAGATGCTATAGAGGCAAACCAAAACACCCAGTTGCTACCAATAGTGCAGGTACAATTCTGATAACACTTCATTAACACTTCTGAACAGTACACACTATCATGCCAATACGATCAATCACTGTAAACAATACATAATTCCCCAATAACTGCCACAGGTTTTGCCAGTATTTGCCCTAGCTAAGTCAGATTGTGTTTACAGATGCCTGTGGTAAAGCCATTTAAGAGTGTGTGTGTGGGGGGAGGGTTCTTCATCTAAAAATTTAGCTGGAGAAATTAAACAAATTGAAATCTCAGTTGATTATTTGAAATGAATCTCATTCCAGTCACTACCAATTGAAATTATTAACATTTCTCATCATACCTTGGCAGCCAAGGCCATTCAGTTCCGTGTGCTGTGTCCTGTGAGACCTGCTTGAAGGCACTCACTTTACCAGGCCATCAGAAGATTATGTCCTGTCTGCCCTGAAGTCACCAGGTGACTTCCATGAGTGAGCATAAGCACTTAATATAATGCCAATTGAAAATAAATTTCAAAATGTAACAGCCAGAGAACCTGAGAGAAAAAACCCTTGGTTTCCTGTTTTATCTCTAGACACTTAGGATCTGAAATGAGCATTTTTGTGTTACCTAGCCTGATGAAGGTGTTCATTTCATTGGCTATGTAAGAAGAACATATTTATGGAGAAGAAATAAAACCAGCCATAACAAGCTTTTTATTTTCCATTGAGCATATGGGATTGAAAATGAAAACCCAAGTGTACAGTGTGACACCTACATTATAAACCTGTGTGGGATTGTCACTTTGGTAAACCACACCAAGGAGGCCAAACACACATATATATGTATTGTGTGCACTCAGAAAAGAAGATAAATACCACAGTTGTGTCCACCTTAGTCTGGTCTTCACTCCAACAGAGTGAATGCCCAGTTTAAAAAAAAAGCCGAACAAGTCCACTGAGGCTGCTCTCAGCAAGACCTGGTAATAGCAGTGCTAGGCTGTAGCAACACTTTCACAGACACATTCAGCACAAATCCCCCCCTACCTTGAAGAGCCTGTCCTGGCCTCTTCATCGAGATCCGAACCAGGCTATTCAGATGAAAAGTGGTTGTGAATCCATCATCTGCCCAACAAAAGGGATGCTGTCTGATCTGCCATTGGCACTCACCCAGGAGTATAATTTCTTGCCTCCGCTCACCAGTCAATCTGTGCTGCTTACAGGAGTACAGATAGCCCCATCCAGATTATGCCTGTGAGTCATTGGATCTACCATATCACTAACTGACATGTGTCAGCAAGCGTGGTGCCTCTGCTCTAATTCCACCGTGACAGACCCCAGCACATATCCATCAATATTTCTGAGGAAATATTCGCTTAGTAAGGAAGTATTGATATGGTATAAAGACAAAGCAAGTACACTAAAATCGACACAAAAATACTTTAGAATTCCTATATAAAGTAAAGGTGTGTAAGTTTGCTTGACCAGACTGAATTTCTTTACCAGCTTGATGCTTAACATTTGTTACAGATTATCTGGCAGAACACCTAAAGCAATATAATAGGATTAAATCGGAAGACTAGCATACAGATAGACAAACTACCTATCTGCCAGTAACCTGCCTTCTTAGCCAGCAACCTAGGCCTGTTAAATTCATCCAGGGCTGTACTAATTGTTAAGCTGTAAGCACAGAAACAAAATTGGGAACTATGTAGAAGAAAATTTAAAGCAAATTTGAAGGATTTCCACTTTGCTGAAGGCTGCCAGTTATTATTTCCAAAGTTCCACCATTACAGCTGAACTGGCCTGTAATGCTCCAAGACAAGAAGAAAAGTCAGGAACTGGCTTTCCATCCACCCCACTCAAACCTATAAAACAGAGCTATAAACAAAGGCCCTGGGTTCGAAACAAGAGCAAGTAAATAATGGGGCACAATAATTTAAAATAGAGAGGTGAGAAAAACAGTAACAATCTGCACAGAGGAGTCCCTTGCAGTGGCTCAAGAGGCCAAACCCATTCTGCAGTTAAATGACATCTAAACCACAATGTCTAAGGTAGATGCACATGCAGAAAGCTTCTGGCAAGCTTGTCTATGGCCCAGTTACATTTTGAAATTATAACCATTAATACTTATAAAATAGATTAGGGTGAACAATAATTGTACCACTGCATGAAACAAAGAAAGGTGAAGTTCCATCCCGAACACTACCAGCACAACAGAAGAAGAAAAATCTCTGTATTATACAGTACAATGCAATTTAATTCCTCTATGTAATATCCATTTGCCATAAACATAGACGACAACTAAATTTAAGTTCCGTTGACTCTCAATCCCATGGTTTCTTAGTAAATAATACTGGATTTTAGATCATACTAGAAAAAAAAATTTCCTCTTTGGAGAATTTTATCAGATAAATGCTTCCTGTAAGGTTCCTTAAACCTCCCCTGAAGATCAGATGTTGGACACCACCAGAGACATGACGTGAAGCTAAATAGCACTTGTCTAATCCAGGACAGCCACTCTCATGCTTCTGTTAACATTATTTTATGGTGATCCTGATGAGAGGTTTTTCCACAGAGGAATGACAGTGAGAACAAAAGGGGTGAATTCCTTCACTCTGTGTCAAGGAAGAATCCCACAGGAAGGACGCTTAAGTGAACTATGTGAAATTGTGAAATTCCTCTCATGAAACACCCTCACACTCATCCCTTGTTGCTCCCCATGCAGTAAGCAGGGGGTCTGTTCCCAGAGCATAGGATTCCTGAGAGAACATCTGAGGAGTAAAGACATCTGCTCACAGGTCCCCAGCTCTGTGAGGACCACTGTGCCCTGCCCAATCCACCTTTGCTTACAGGCATGGCATGGAAACAATGTCACCACATTGCCACAGCATCTTCAACCTACTGAAATCCCAGAAACAGCTTCCTTCTAGCCACTTCCACATCCTTCAGCTGCTCTAACAGCAAAGAGAAACTTGTTTCGAGGCCATACCTCTAAAAGAAGGAATACAACTTAAAAAAGACTGCACAAGTGCTTAGTGCAATGTATTAGTGAATGCCAGAAGAGCATCCCCATCATCCAGAAAAGTCATGCCAAGAGAAATCAGTGTCAACCACATCACACTGGATTGTGCTCTAAATATGTTACAGGGGTGACTTAACATTGTTGATATGGATTTCAGTAATGAAAATCAACCAGGATTTAAGGGAAAAACAACAGAGAGAGTAAAATCAGGTCACCATGAACATGAACCTTTTTCTTCTGCATTAACACAAGACAAAAGTCTGAGAAAGATGATTAATTAATCTGTTAACTACTTCTCAAGAATCTATAATGGTCTTGAATACACAAATGCACCACGAGCTAAATAATCTTCTTCATCTTTAGACTGGCACATTTCCATTCACTATGCCAGAAAAAAAACCCACCCCAAATACAAACATGACTTAATACAGAAGAAACAGTCATCCACACTCCCACTCCAAGTTTCTTCATACATCTCAATGGCTCAAGACTTAAACTACAGAAAAAAGTACCTCTGAAATGTATAGTTCCAAATCTCTTTGCCCACACACTTGGTGTTCCTCAATCTGTTACCATTTTGCTTAGTTCAACCGTGAATTCATCCTGCTGGTCACAAGGTTATGATATTGTGCCACACTTGGCTTTGGAGAGAGTACTGGTGCCTGTAGTTTCACTTTTCCAAGTCTTGCTTTCTGCATAGTAACCACCAGGATTTATCCAGTACTGATCTCCAACCACAGGGAAACAAAACTGAACTTCTGCATCTTAACAGGAGAAAAATGTGTGGGCACCTTCCTGACAATAACTTGACCACTTTTAGGATAGGCTATTCCCAGCTGAGAATGCTTGGGAAAGATGGTTTCTCAGTTGCAGGAGTATGTGCAGCAAGGATGCATCGCAAGGGCAAAGAGAGAAGAGCCTGGTTCTGTCCATGGGTAGAATTCATGCTCAAATATACACAGAAATGTTTCTCTACATTCTTACAAATATTGATAGAGAGGAAAAAAGAGACTGATGGGGGCAGGCATGAGATCTAAAGACAAACCGTGTCTTTGGAGGAAGCTGTTTGCTTCTTGAAGTCTCACACCAATAGGAGAGATTTGTCTCCAAGGGCAGAGGTGACTGTGATTGGGTATTCTGCACTTCATGGCAAAGCTATTCTAGCAGCAGTCTCGCTTTCCCTCTGGGGCTACAGCAGGAAGCCTCAACCCCTGACTTTGAGGGATTCAAAGGAACAATTTTGCTGATAAAGTCCCACCACAGCCCCAGTGGACACAGACTTTGGAAATGCCGAACCTTAACCCCTGTCTGCTGAGCTTCTTCCTTTCCCAATCTCAGTCGGACATGAAAACTAGCAAGCTGATAAACACTGTGCTTGGAGTTTCCAAACCACATTAAAGTATAAGGACTCATCAACTGTCCTGAAAATCTGGATAATTTCCTTTTGTCCTATACACCCACACAATGTGAAGGGCTATTGGCTTCAGTCTTTGAAGTATCTGACAAAAAATAGGCTCGTCTTGTTTGTTATTGTTCGGATGTGAAAAAAAAACCCCAACAAGACCGAAAAAAACTCTCAAATCTCTCCAGTGGCAAATTTTTAGGGGTTTAAAAGTATTGGGTGCTTCTGGATATGAAGGTCTTTACTAGGGCAGAGGTCAAGTCCTGATTTCCTCCAGCACAAATTGTAAATCTAGAAGATGCCAGCCTAGCCCAAAGGAATTGCTCCAGATTTACACCGTCTGTAAGCTAACGAAATCTAGCTTTGTGTAGAGCATATGAGCAAAACACTTGTCTCATAAAGCATATGTAAATGGTGTGATTTTCTTTAGCAGTGTCAGAAAGTTTGATACTTGCACTCCATGTATACATTTTTTTGAACATCTGTGTTATATAGTAATGTTTAACTCTTCTGCCTTATGTGAATATAGTTTGGAAATTTTTTGGGAGCCCAGTTTCCACAAAGGTCCAGAAGAAGTGGGAAAACCAGATTTTCTGGACTTCATTAACATCTTCAGCCCTAATCCCGATTTAGACCACTCAGTGTAGTTGTTTCAGCAAGTACTCAAATCAAATTGAAACCTTAACATATCAACTTGCATCTGAACAGCACTTTCAGAGAAGTCAGGTTAGTTACTGAAAGAAACTACCCTCAGCACTGATTAGATTTGACCTGGAATTTCTTCCTTCATTTTTTCCAACTGACCATGAAATTGAAAAGTCCACTGGGGATTTTGATGTTCTAGTTCCCACTGAAATAACTGAGATTCATATAGTGCTGTTCACAGATAAGACTGTAATAGAGTCTATTTACCTTCTAGCTGATAAATAGAGTTTCATTAAGAACACTGGAAACAGAAAGTGCTGGAGAGCCTGAGTAAGAATTGTAGGTAAATAGGCAGTGAAGGAGGATTAAATGGGAAGAAAAGCATAGAGACATGAATGATAGAAAATATCCCACCACTTCACCAATAACTTTGAGACTCTCTCTGCAAATGCAAGTATGGAGAGCTTTGCCAGTGATCCAGACAAAGCATGATAAACCTATCTGGGATGTCCAAACAAAGCTATGCATGCATGGGCTTCTTAAAAAAAAAAAAAAAATCAATAAGCTTGAACTCAAAGTCTAAATTCTAATTTTTAGGCACAATCTCTTGTATATTGAAGGCATCCGAATTTCCAGCTAAAGAGTTAAAGAGTTTAAGGGCACTCAGGCAAACTACAAAGAAGCATCTTTCCAGTGCCTACAGCACCTGAGCCAACCCTGGGATGTCTCCCGCACCCAGAGCACCACGTTGTCCCTTAAACAAATCAAGCTTTTCCCTCTGGAATTGGTTGAGGGTGCACACACCCCTGACAGTCCCTGGAACAGCAACGTGAACCAGGGTCTCTTACAACCCCTGGCTCATAGCGCCCACCTTCTCCCTGGGCAGTGGGTTTGCCATGATCTGCACAATGGAAAACCTTTCCAACAGGAAAGAGGAAGCCAGTCCCCCAGCATAGCTGGTCACTGCAGGAGCCCATGTGGGAGCAGGACGCTGAAGTTCAAACTCAAGCTGTGAAGGAAGCCTGGCAAGGATCTGAACCCACATTTCCTGTATCCAGGATGGGTGTCCCATGCCTGCGCCTATTTCATCCTGGGCATAAGAACCTCCTTGGTGGAGACAAATAATGTGGGGAAATTAGCACTTTCCTGGGGAAAAGAAAGGGGAAAGAAAAAAAAAAAAAAAAAAGAAGAAGAAGAAGAATACCTATATATCTGTATCAAAGCTGATGAATCAGCACTTCCCGAGCAGGAAAACGTCTCGTCGGAGCGGCCCCGCCAGATCTCCTCCCGGGCAGCCTCGGGAGACTGCTGCCGCCGGCAGGGAGCACGGGCACCGCCCGCCCCGGGACCGCTCCCGCGGGCTCAGCGGTGCGGGGCAGACCGAGCCCCCGGCCACTTGTGCGGGACAGGGTGGCGGGCCGGGCGGCCGAGCCGCTAACCACAGGAACGCCTGCCTCGACGGCTGTCCCGCGGGGAGACTGCCCCTTACGCTGTGTGCAGTCCCCCGCCGGACCCCGTGAGGGACACAGGGGAGCGCGCCGATCTGCTCCGCGGGGCATCCCCACAGGTCAGCATCCCCCACGAACCCCTATTACCAGATGACCAGCAACGCAACACTGGGACGGACTGCCTACCCCGGCGCACTGACCCGCCGGGGTCGGCTACTCGCTCAAAGTAAAATGAAACTCAATTAAAAACAGCAAATCTGCACTAATCCGTCCTGGCACACGCAGTATTAAGGGATGCAGGCGCAGGAGAGCAGCTCCATCTCACTATCTAGAAAGACCAACGCCGGGTACCCCGCGGCCAACCCCGCAGGCACCCTCAGCGATGCTCCACTGACCTGCCCGGCGGGCGGCAGCAGGACCTGGATTTTTGCGAACAAAAATGGGCACCTTTTCCGCTTCACGGCCAGAACTGGGACACGTCGAAACAAAGTGTGGGGGAAAGAAGCCTGCCCTGCAGCCAAGACATGCTTTCTTTCCCTGGTGCAGCGGTTCGGACATCCCCTGGTGATGTACGGCTGTCCCCGCGCACAGGAGAGGCTTTCTTCCCCCCCACCGCCGCCTTGCCCGGAGGAGAAGAGGCACCGAGGCTCCGCACCGCCGGACCCCCCAGAACTCTGCTCCGGGGGCACGCCACCGGGCATCAGGAGGATAACAACCGCTGGGGATGCGGCTCCCTAAATGCGGAGATCGCTTTCCCGGCCCTGCCCAGAGGAGAGGGGTAGAGGGGAGGCAGGTGCCCGCCGGTTCCAGCAGACAAGCGGGGCGCTGCGGGGCCGGTCAGGGGCGTGGGAGGCGCCGCCAAGGAGGCACATCGCTGGGGGCCCGTCGCGGAGAGCTCGGCATACAGCGGGGGCTGACTGTGGCAGCGGGTCCCCGCGGACCCTTACCTGCGAGCAGGAGGGCGGCTCCCAGCAGCACGATCCCTGAGAGCAGCTGGCGGGGCATGGTCCTGCCCACGGGAGCGCAGGGTTTTATCCCTGCCGACGGTGGCGAGGCAGTGGCAGAGGTGCCGGCTGGGCTCCGACGGCTCGGTCCCGGGCGCTTCCCGCGGTAGCGGAGATAACGGCGCAGCACGGCGCGGAATCCGCATCCAGCAGCCCCAGAGTCCTACCCGCCCGCCCTGACCCGACCCGACCTGCGGAAAGGGAGTGTCCGCTGCGGGCCGCCCTGCCAGCTTCACCTCCCGCGGGCATCAGTTACCCGCCAGCTCCAGCCCCGCTGATTTATAACTTCTCCACCCCTCGCCGAGCACCCCTCCGCCCACATCCTCCGCCGGGAGCACGCCCTCCGCGGGACGCGTCCTCTGCCCGCTCGCACGCCCGCCAGTCGGCGGGTACGGGGTCGCTCCCCCGCGGGTCTCCCGCTCCCGACCCCCACGGATCCCGGCCGTGCCCTCCCTCCCCATCAGAGCTGCTGGGGCAGGCAGCGGGAATCGCCGCCCGCACGTCGCCGGGTTCCCCCGTGGAGGGCGCGCAGCGCTCTTGTGATTTCCAGACCAAACGCTGAGCGGTGGGGTCCCACTCCCGCAGGGCCCCTCTCCGGCTCCGCAGGAAGCCCCCGACAGCGCCTCATCCCGTCACCGGCTGCTGGGCTGGAGGCCAGGTCGGTCGGGCCGGGGCCACACAGTCGTTCCCCGGCTGCCGGGCACGATTCTCGGAGCACCCAAAAGCGCTATGCGTGCCCCAGAGACCTGGGACTCCTCTCCCCACCTTCCCTGAGGAGGGGGAGCGGCGGGGCAGACCGCCCTGTGCGGCTCCGACCTCCCTGAGCGGCGCCTGGCCCAGACCAGCACGGGTCCCCAACCAGCAGCACTGAGCGCTGAGAGCAGGGAAGCCAGGAAGGGGCAGCACTGGCTAAGGATGCTTCTTCGGGAGTCTGCCCTGCCAGCGCTGCTGCTGGCCTTTACTGACCCTGTAACATCCAGGGCTGTCTTAGAAATATATTTCTCCTCCCTATGTACATACCTCAAGTTTCCCACAAGTGTTTTATTTTGTGAAAGATCAGCAGAGAGCCTGTGACAGCAAAACACAAGCTTTGTCTTTCCACTTTTTCCCTGCATTGCCAGAGAAAAGCTGTTGGGTAGGTCAGGTCTTCAGTTTCATCCAGTATGGTCCTTCCCATATTTTTATGCTATGAAATAAGTCGCAAGTGTGTCTGCATGGGTGTGATGGCAGGTAAATGTGATCATCCCCATTTTACAGAGAAGGAAATAGAGGCACGTAGAGAGGTTAGGCAGCTAGTCCAAGCTCATAGGAAGCTGGTGACAGGAGACACAAATAGAACTTGAACCTCCTGTGTCCCAGCAGACCATCCTGTGCAGATGAGAACTGTTTAGCTTTAAAGCTTAAAGTCTGTGAGAATATTTCCTGTACGCATCTCTCTGACTCCTATTCATAAGTGGCACCCTAAGCTATGAATCTAATTCTGCATTTTCCAATCTTCCTGTCCCTAGCTGAGACCTTGAAAATAAAATATGGATACCTTCCCCCTCATCTGCTCACAGCATGGGGGGAAGAACCCAAAGCGTTCTTTCCCGAAGAGGATGACTCACGTGAAATCACCTCCTCCAGTGGAGAGGACAGCAGCTGGGAAAACAGCCAGGGAGGACAGACCAACCAGAACTAGGACACTGGGCTTCCTGACAACTCAGACCCCCTAGGAGCAAGGACTCCCAATGGAAGGAGCTAGGGAACTATTTCTGCCTGCCTTTGGCCAACCCAGTGCTGAGTACGTGCTGAGCCTGAGATCATGCAGGCCCCATCACAAGCTCAAGAGCCATGCCACACCAGTTCCTCCCCACCCTCTTCACACCTCCTACATCACAGCTGCATTCAGTCATGGCCCTCCAAAGACCACATTTCTTTGGCAAGACACAGCTCCTTCCATCTCCAACAGATGTCATCAGCTCCTGATCCACTCAAGTCTCTGAGGACCAGGGAGGGCAAACGTAAAGATCTGCTCCTAACTCCTCATCACTCTTCTATATGCTAAAGTCAGGGAGAGATGAAATGTAGAGCTTGTAGACTGAAAAGACCCCAATAGGGAGACATAGGGAAGGAAGAAGCAGCAGAAATTCCAGTAAAGCAGAATGAAGGTACAGTAGGAAGCCTCTGCCTGGAACTGGATGAAACAGTCTAAAAACCTAGGTTGAAGCATCTAGAGAGCTGCATGGAACATACATGATATTATTATTTATGTATCACCATGCAACTTGCAACACCTAGTACGGTGCAAACCAACTTTGAAGAGTAGTTTAGGTGTTATTGCTGAACGAACACTAAGGAAAGAGTCTTGTCCCAGCCAAAAGTCTATTCTGCAGGCAGTGTGATCTCTTCATACCAGAATCTGAGGCCTTGGTCTGATGCTAAGTAGTGGGTGGCATATGTAAGGACAACTTTTATTCTTGGAATTCAACTGTCACTCACTGAGACGAACAGCTCTGGTGCAAGCACAACTAGCAGTGGAGCAGGGGATCGGGGAGAACAGGGCAAGTTCCTAGAGCCAGGGGAATCCAAGGAGAGCACTGAGGCCCACATGGAGCTGGCAGCTTGCATAAGAGCAGCTGACCCTGCATGAGCCAGAGCCTGGAGTGACAGCAGCTGCCCCCATTCTAATGAGTGCATTCTAATGAGAGGAGCCCTTGGGGAGCACTAGCATGAATCCGGAGATGCCCCAGTCCACAGGAAGCTGGCAAACATTGTCCTAGTTTTCAAGAAGGGCAAGAAGAATGACCCTAATAACTACAGGTCTGTCAGGTTCCACTGAAGAGCAGCACCACGGAAAAGGTCAATGGCAAGTTGAATTTAAGTCAGCAGTGTGACTTGAATCAGTGTTTCTTGGCAGCCAGGAGGACCAGCTGTACCCTGGGTGTGCGTCAGGCACAGCATCGCCAGCCTGTCAAGGGAGGGGATTGTCCCACTCTGCTCTGTACTAGTGTGGCCTCATCTTGAGTACTGTTGTGCAGCTTTGAGTGTCTCAATATAAGGACATCAGACTTACTAGACTGTGTCCAAAGGAGGGTGACCAAGATGGTGAATGACTTGAAGGGCAAGACTCAGGAGGAGCACCTGAGGTCACTTGGTTTGTTCAGCCTAGAGAAGATGAAACTGAAGGGAGACCTCATAGTGTTCTACAGCTTCCTTACAAGGTGAAGTGGAGGGGCAGGAGCTGATCTCTTCTGTTTGGTGACGAGTAATAGGATCCATAGGAATGGCATGAAACTGTGTCAGGGGAGGCTTAAGTTGGATGTTAGAAAAAGATTCGTCACCCAGAGGGTGGCTGGGCACTGGAATAGGCTCCCAGAGGAAGTCGTCACAGCATCAAGCTTGACAGAGTTCAAGAAGTGTTTGAATAGTGCTCTCAAGCACAGGGTATGGCTCTTGGGGATGGTCCTGTGCAGGGCCAGTTGAACTCGATGATTCTTATGGGTTCCTTTAAACTCAATATATTCTGATTCTATGAATAATGAATACATAACAGTTGTTATGTTCCCTTAGGCTCTTAAATGTGGGAATTTTCCTTTCTCCAGCATTTATTAAAAAGACTACTACTAAATACTAGAAAGAAAATCAACCAAATTTAGCAAATGAGAGTAAGCCTGCTTTGAAACGTATCAGGCAAACAGTCTTGCCGCAAGGCCGATCATCTGCTCAATCTCCAGCACTACAGAAGCTGCAAAAGAGAGAAGAGAAACAGCCTGCATAGTAGACAACGTTTGTTTTTAGTGTTAAGTTGCAGCCCAGCAGTACCTTATATTGTTGAATTTTACTCTGCTCTGAAGGAGGACACCTTCTACCAAGGCTTTTGCTTGAATAACCCACACATTTGACACTAAGATCATTAAATTGTCAGCCAGCAAAAGCACGAGCTTTCCAATATGCCTCCTTTACCCCTCCCTGGCCAACAAGCCTCATTGGAACAATACAGAAAAAGAGCAATAAGACATATGATGAAAAAGTAAGTAATCAAGGCATTCAGATCCAGGGTCTGCCTTGAGCAGCACACAACCACGCTGCAAAGAAACACAGACACCGCTCTAAGCGCATAGGACTTTGCATAGCTGAGTGTTGAACCAGGACATTGCCTCTTGTCTGCTCTCTGACTCTCGCATGTCTGTTTTCAAGAGAATTGCAACTCCTTTCAATCTGGATATGACTTAGTCAAGTCACTGGGACACATCCTGATGCTGTGGTTTCTACTCCCCGATGGAAATAGGACCCTTGGAACATCTTGAGTTAGGAATCACATAGACAGTTCCTGTGGACCAGGCAAAAATAGCAAGCCTGGAAAATCCCACTTGTACCAGCAGCTGAGACCCTCCCAACCTGACCTGACTCTTTCTAGTCATGGAAAAAAAAATTATTTGCACCAGTGCTCAGAATAGCAACTTGTGACACTAGTTCCAGTGTTCAGAGCATTACACAAAAGGCCACCACCAGCACCTGCAACAGCAGATGCCTGCTCATGGAAGACTGAGTCAGATTTACAGCTGGGGAACCTCTTGTTATCTGTTGATCCCTGTACTCACAGCAGAGAGGTAGAAACCTCACAGGAACAGACTAGACTGTCTTTGAGATGGTCCTAAGCTTTAGATGTCAGGAGAGAAGGAAAGGTGTCAAAGCACCGCAGACTGGATCTTCCTCTGCAGATATACGGAATCTGCATCTGCCAAGTGACTTCATTTAAGACGACTGGGTGCTCCCAGGATAGAAAATGTCATCAAAGCAATATTTCAGTTGATCACTTGAAAACATTACAATTTTTGCAGAGCCAGTGAGAAAGGTTCCAGTGCTCCCTGTCTACCAGTAGAAGTCTCCTCCATCCCCATAGTCCCTTGTCAGTTCCACTGGCACAACTATTTCTGGGGCTCATAACTGTTTCTGGGGCTCAGTGTAAAACAGTTTGGTGAAATAATCCAGGATGTGACTTGCCTGCTTTCTATGGAGGATCGCTTATAATCTGGGTCATTTTACTGATACATCTTACAGCACACCTGCACAATGGGAGATCCAGTAGTCTGTAAGAACTGGAAGACTACTGGAGCTTTCTACACTGATCTAGCTACTGGGGAGACTGTAACCTGGAGCAAGATGCAAGGTGAGGTGGAGTGGGTCTGCTCTATTCAAGGCCTTCCTTCGACTCTCTTTTCCTCTCTCCTTTCAATGATGTGTTTACAATCACCATTATTTTGACATCCTCTGGCAGGAATAGAGTCTAAGAAGCACACTATCACATAAATCCCATTTACCCTCATCATTATAAGTCTAGCTGCTACTGTTATTTAGACTTGCCCATTACATTGAAGGTTGCATGTAAACTGAAGTAAAGTTCCCTACTTTTCCCTACTCTTCTCACTTTTCTCCAGGAAGAATAAAACAAAACCTTTTCTTTGTACGACAGTGTTTACTACTTATACCTGCCCACCAGGTTCATACATAGGTAAGTGTACGCAGAGACATAAAATACAGTAGTGGTTGTGCTCTCCCCCAGCAAGGGTGAGCTTTACCTTACACTATGTAGACTCTTGACACTGTAGCTGGTCAGTGTTTGTGGCAATGATACCCAAAAGCCGCTGCAAAGAACTAGGTCTTGGAGGACAACCTCACATCTACTACATCACTACTGCCTATCCTTCACTGAAGGGTATGACAGGTCAGAGCAGTGCTTGTGTCACCCCTCATCCAAATTTCCCACCTGCCTCAAACCTGGGTCCATTTCTGAGTGGCAAAGCAGGCACATGTCTAACCACAGCAAGAAAGTAGAGGCAACAGGAGCACCTAATTTGCCACTGCTCATTTTTTATTATAAATAGTCAACTGGCATAAGCAGTTAATCAATTTACCTTGTATTTTATTGGGAAGTTTGGCAGCTAATCAAGAGCTCTTGCAGTACTTGGGCCTGGAGAGTAACCCCTGCCAGGACTTATGGCTGAGTTAAGGAGCTCAGATGGCACAGTACAAGGTCACTGCCTTCACTGGCAGTAGCTGATGCGGACAAAATTAGGGGAGTCCCTTGGGATCCCTCCTGTCCCTTGGGATCTGCTTTTAAACCGAAGCTGTAGCACTGGTCCTTGCTTATGCTACATCACATTCACAGCCACTGTATCTGTGCCCAGTCCTACACCACCCCTGTGGCATGGCTGGGTGATCACCAGGCAGGATCTGACCCTGACTACTGTGTCTGGACCTGATCTTGATCCAAACCATTTCACATTCTGGCTCCTTGCTGGTGTGGTAACTTCTCTCATCGGCCTTTTTACTGCCCTTGGCTCACTTGGGAATCAGTTGGCCCTCACTGGTCCCTGGCACATCCAACATGATTTTGGCTCTGCCCATACATCCTCTTCCTGTCAGGACTGTACAGCAGAACACCAGTGATTTTATTCCCTTTACTAAGAGCAAAACCTACTACAATACACATTTTATTTCAAAATACTACACAATTGGTTTTTTATGTGCATTCAGCAACATTTTACTGAACAGGAAAGAAAAAAAGAGTGGAACAAGAATTTTCTGTCCCTGAAAAACACAAGTACAATAGAAGAATGCTAGTAAGCATTTCCACCATATACTGGACCCCACTCGCACGCACACACACCTGCATCAATATGGGAATGACCTACTTTGAAAGCATAGCTGGGTTAGTGTGGTGGTGACATAGCACTCTCAGCTTAATCTCGCAGGCATCTCAAATCAAGTTCCCAACCATTTTTCTTCTCTTTATATGGGAGGGAGGACATATATATGCCTTTCCTGGAGCCATAAGTGCATGAATGTACCAGGATAAGTGTTTAGAAAGAGGCAAGACCACATGAAAGGATCGAACACATCTCCTCCCTGTGGAATTGGGCCAAAGTCACTGCATTTCAGTGGGAAAGATAATCAGAAGGTCAGCAAAAGAACCACAAAACCAAACCAAACCATGTCAAAAAGGGAAAACTACCCAAGAAAATACTGGGCCATGAAAAGAAAATGAGCCTTACAATGAAGATCTCTTTTCCTCTTATGACCCCAAACACTAGCTCCCAGAGGTTTAGTGTTTCCCTTACCATAACACAAACCAGGCCTCCAGGCTGGGAGCCCATGCAGCTGCTGCTCATGGAGAAGCTGGTGACTCAGTGATGTGCACGAATGCCTATGTCCTGATTGTTTTGGAACAAATCAGATACAAAATGTGAACAAAAGCAAACACTTATCTGACCACAGAAATGATGTTCGCAGGAGTGCCTTGGGAGCTGTACTGGGAAATGTGGGATACATACTGCGCTGCCAAACCCTGTAGCACCAGAGTAATGCATATGGTTACACCACATGTGCCCCAAATAGAAGGGTTGGTGTAGTCCCTGCCCCACATGCTGGTTCACTTACACAACTGCATGTGGAACCATTTCAGGAGAGAGGATTCAGGGCACAAGTTTGAAGCTCTGGGTCCAGGGCTAAACTGGGCTAAATCAGTAGCAACACAAGTCTACTGGACAGGTGGAAAGAAAGAGGGCCCACTGCAACGTTTGCCCAGAACCTCATATAGCTGTCTCCAGCCACAGTGTTTGCCCAAAACCATGTCAGTTCTATCTCCAGTTCCATCTGCAAGTAGCAAGGATGATGTTGTACAAAGGAAGACTAAGGAGAGCTGCACTGGTCCAGGGAGAATAAAAGAGCTTCCTCCAAAATCCACTAGAAATGTCTTTTCTTTCACTCTCCAGCCATGACTGAGATTTTTCCAGACAACAGTTTTAAGATAGTTCTTTTACACAGAACACTTCATTGAAAATAAGCAAAAAAATAAAGTATGAAAGTGTTAAAAAAAATAAAAAATTAAGTAGCTGACAGGATTAGTTAAAGGATTGTTTCACTTGTAGTTCCATGAGATACTCATGGTGGGCGGTCATTACTTTAGTTGATGCAACAGTGTCATTTCCACACTATGAAATGAGTATCTTTGCTTCCTTTGGTGCAGGAAAACCATAACTGGCAGATCAGCACAACAGGGGAGGTAGAAGAGGGTTGCCTGCTGACTTGGAAAGCCTCAGAGTTTCCCATCTGGTGCTTACAAATTCTGTCTGGGAATGTTCTCTTGTCACTAGGTCCAGCATACAGAATCCAGCACAGGTCTAGGAAGGAGAATGGTCTGTGCATAAACTAACCTCACGAGTACCACGAGCTGCTGATACACTTCAAGTGTGTCCTTACCTTGCAAAGCTACCAACTCATGTCCTGAAGCTGATGTTCAGGTTGTTTTTGGCAAAAGAGGAAAGACAAGAAGAGCAGACCAGAAGATTTAAGTGACAAGATCTCTCCTGAGATCCTCAGAGACTATCTCCTCAGTCCCAGTAACTGGTAGAGTGAAGATGAAGAAGCCAGAACTGGGCTGTAGTCATTGAATCCAAACCTACGTTTGCCTGGTAATAAAGTTCAAAACATCATTTGATGAACAACTGTGGAATGTATATTATATTTTTGACACGCAGTCTTTTTGCAGTGAAATTTGCCACAAGGGTCTATACAGGGCTAACTATGTCTTTTTTAACCCTGTAATCTCACCTGGGGAGAGCTTGATAAGAAAGACATTTTTATATTTTATTAACAAGTGTGTGGCTTTCCCGGGACGACCACCGTGCAAGGGTTAACATCCTTGGAGGAAACGGGTTGAAAGTTATTTTGCGGAACTGGACTCCACAGGTAGCATGATCTGTGAGGGGACAGAGCTCTCCGTCCGATTTTTGTTAAAACTTTCACGGCTAGAATCGGGCGTTACCACTCGCAGAACAGGAGACTCGCCCTGCCACCTTCGGCCCCCGGCAGGCGGAGGGACAGCGGCACGGCCGGGTCGGGCGGAGCGGCGGCGGCGGGGCGGGGCGGGGCGCGCTCCCGCCGCGGGCAGCGGAGCCGCGCTCGGGTCTCCCCCTGCGCAGGGGAGGATGCGGAGAGGAGGCTGCTGCCGCTTCCCTTCCCGAGAGCCAGAGAGCCGAATTTCCCGGGGTGTGTACGGTCAGCAATAAAAAGAGAAACCCACGGTCCAAGTTAATTTTCCACCCCCGAAAGGAAATGCTGCTTCCTGTATTATGCAAGGCTGGTGCCAACGACACTGACACAGGAGTCTATTGTCCTTTTCACAAAGCCGTGGTGGTGAAGGACGCCTGAGAAAACAGTCCTTTTGCAACAGCAAAGAGCTTTTGATCTTGGGGGGGTGGGGGTGGGGGTCGGTGGGTGGAGAGAAAAGCGGGTGCGGGCTGGGAGCTGGGAGGGACGCGGTGGCCGAGCGGAGTACCGGAGTGTTCCTCGCAGTACCTCCAGCGCCGCTCAGGAGGCCAGGATGCGCAAAAGTCCCTGCAAATGTCTTTCCTCTGTCACGAAAAGAGATCACACGTCTTCGGCCCCGCTTCCGATGTCTGCAAACTGGAACAAAGACGACAGGGATTAGGAGCCTTGTCCTCCTCCCACCGCCCCCCACTCCTCCCTCCCACTCCGGTCTACTGTAGATGACTTACAAGTTGAGAAAGAACTAATGTCTCCCCCGTGCTGGGGCTGTCCCGGCCTACCACCCTGTGCCGGACTGCCACCCTACCCTGCTCCGGAGGGTCTGGATGTCCTGAATTCCCTCCTCCGGCGGGAGTGCTGCCCAGGAGCTCCCTCTGAACGGGCCGGGACACAGGGTACCCGGTGCTCGAGCCAGCTGCAAGTCCTCGGAGTTTCTTAGCAGGAAAAGATAAATAACATCCGAAGAAGATTCGCAGTTTCCAAAAGCAGTTTGAGAGACATTCTTTCCTGTCACAGGCTTTAAAAATATCGTGCCTTTCTTTCCTTTAAATAGGTAACAAAGGATGAAAACATTTTATTCCTACCCTAGAAGGATTATGTCAGTCTAAAAGAAGGGGTATCTAGATACTTTTGGATATACAGATTCACTCAGTGTTGCTGACCTCTTGTTGAATAATTCTTAAGGAGTTAATAATTTCTTAGGAGAGGTTTTAAAAAAACAATTCGTATTCTTAAAATAGTTCTTATAAACTTTCTTATTAGCTCTTATTAAAGGCGAGTTCCTGCCTTTCTTAATGGGATACAAAACCCATTTCCAAGGGAAGTCTATGTCCAGCAAGAGTAGCAGGGTCAGGCTCTTGCTTTGACTGTTTTCTGGCATCTGACTGCCTACAGGATGGAATCACTTTGGCCGATTATTGACTGACAGTGGCTCATTATGAGAAAATGCAAATCATTTTCTTTAAATGTGCCTGCTTGTAATCAAAAAGAAAACCTAATGTTCCTCTTCACACATGTAGATAGGTTGACTTACAGGAATTTACGGGAAGAGGGTATGAGGAATCTGCAAGAATGATTTAGAATCTTTTCTATATAAAAATAGAATGGATGTTTTTTTCCCCATGTCTAAGAGCAGGGTTCTTTTAAAAAATCCTAAATTTGGGGCCTTTTTTATATCTCCTTTGCTATGAAAAAAACCCAGAACAAAAATCCCAAGTAAAACAGATCATCCGGGTTTCCAGTTATTTGTAAGGTGCTCTCTGCTAAGTACATCTGGTTGTAAAAGGTGCTGAATGTCACCGGTGGCATTCAACCCTACAGCTGTATCCACAGACGCCCTTGCCTCCCTCTACAGAGACACAGGTTTGGGTGTGCAGTTCGAAGTACCGTGCCCAACACTGGTCCGTGGTCTTTAGCTCCCTTCTAACCTCAGAGAGAATAATTTTTAACGCTGTCAGCGTGCTAGGTCTTCGGGCTCCTTCCAGATTTTCTGTAGAGGCCAGATGTGCTGCAGGCAGCAAAAGCTGCCTCGTTCTGCCGGTGGTACTGCCTGCCCTTCCCCCAGCCCTTAGATGTGGGCAATTCAAGTTTATCTCCCACCGACTCTGCCATAGACTACTGTTATCTGGAAAAAGCCCCAGAGGCAGAAATCCTTGAAGGCATTGAAGTGCCTAACTCCCATCAGAATGAGGGATGTAGTTGTCTAAATACCACTGATAATCTACAGAGTTGCTCACGATTTGTATAGCAGAGATCACGTAAGTACCCACAGTCTGGCACAGGCAAAGCGCTGAAGTTTCCTTTATTATTGCTGCACTATTATTCTCTATATATATTCATCTGTATACTCAAAAGTCCGATTTGGGAGTTAGGAGTCCACCAGCAGAAAGAGAGCAAGGAGAAAACTTTCTGCTTATGAGATTTCACAGCCAAGAAACTGCTGAGAAACAGCAAGTACATCTGACACCGAAGTGGGAAAAATGGGGATGTTTTCATGAGCACAACAGCATGTTCACTACAGCAGCTGCCTTCTGTTTTCAAGAGTTTCTCAGGCTTGACAACAGTAGTAAATCTGTAATGTTACGAGTATGTTTCTCCAGCCCCTCTGATGATGGCTGGTCTCTGGGTATCAGACGATCCCCACTGGAGCATCTGTCACTAAGCCATGGAAAAACAAGTTAGCCCAGCTTCTTGGGCCTCTGTTGGGAATGGGTTGGAAATCAGAGGGATTCATTCCTTGCACCTACCTATGTCTGTACATGTAGGACCTCCTCATGGCAAAACACAAAGCATGCTTGTGATTTGAGAAGCTTGGGAAATGGTTTGTCATCTGCTTCACACTAGATTCAGCCAGCAATGAAGTTAAGATGTCCATCATTTTTGGTGAGATGGATGAGACTTATTAAGAGAGGAAATAGACACAGCCCTAAGGGATAGGATATACCAAATGAACACCTAAAAATAAACACTTTGTTTTTCCTGTTCCATGACAGCTATTGTTGAAGTTGCCACAGAAATATTTCATAACTGCAAAACAAACAAAAAAAAACAACCAAGAGGTAAACTCCCTTTTACCTGTAGTTTCTCAGAACAGTACAAACTTTTTGAAAATTGTGGCGTGTTTGAAATAATCAGTGCATCCTAATGGGGGCAAATTTGTAGATGTTCATCATCAACATGACTCAAAAAAAAAAAAGTCACAGTTAATAACAGATCTCATTAAAAACTTTAAAATATGATTCAGCTGAAGGTGTCGGTTTGACTACTTTGTGAAGGGTAAATGTAAGGAGTTCATGTCAGAATGAAATGAAGTGTCCAGTTTTACACATCATGAGTGACAGGGCCAGAGACTAAGTTCGCTTAGTCAAGTAATGAAAAACACTCTGCAGACAAACACATTACTCAAACCCTTACACTATGGAACAGGCTCCAGTGTTAGAAATATACTACATGTGACCAGAGGAACTATGGAAACCTATTTTCCTATGTAGCATGAGGTTCCTGTGTTTGAGAAAGTGTGGGTTCTGCTCAGTGCCTTTCCCATGGCATTTAAATGCCCTAGTCTGCTCAGGGACATGCTGGTGATTAATAACGCCATGAGTTCACACTAAAGCCTTTCCCTTAATTGCTTCTCATATGGGTTCTCTCTAGTCTACCTAGCCCCTATTTTCATGAAAACTGTAGCAATATAATTAGCTTTAAAGCCTATTCCCTTGTATCAGTTTTAATTCATATTGGCCAATAGGTTCCAAAGGGAGGAGGAACAGTTTTGTTGAGGTAGGAACCACATAGGCATACGTGTTGCTCATACAATTCTCATTTCTTTAAAAAACAATTCTAATTGCTTAGATTGCTTGCTGTCACAGAACTTTATTCCCCTGCTTCAGAGATTTTTTTCCAATTTCCAGCCTAAGTTAATTCCTGCTGAGATTACATTTTCCCAGTTTTGTGCTGACTTTGCCTTTCAAGCTTAAATACTATCTATTCACAGGTATTTCTTCCTTGAAAAATACTTATGCCAGACACAGAATCAACTTTATTTTTACTAAAATTGCCTCTTCTCACAGGACAGAAATGCCTCAATAGACATTCCCTACGCCAATCCCAGTTTTAAATCAGTTTTGTTGAGTGTGCAAAACCACCATGCATTTTCATGGCAGTTTCACACTGATGGGTCATTGCCATTCTGAGATTCTGAATATATCTTCCCTGTTCCTCCCCACCCCCCCCCTCATTGCCAATGTATGATTGCCAAACTTACAGCAAATATTCTTGAGGCATTTACTCAGAACACAAGTTAATGAACTGTTTTGCTTCCTGATTCCATGAAGTTGTGAGTTTGACTCACAGATTTTTCTAATTTATTTTAAGTATGTAAAAAAATATTAAATTTTGAAATTTGGTTTTATGGGGATTTTCTGCTCTCTTGTATATACATATACATAAAATTGTAATGTGTACAAATAGGAAATGAAAATTAATTCTGGTTCATTTTGCCAAGGAAAGAGATGAGTGTTGCCTGCAGAAAAGAAGAGCAGAATATTGTAAGATAAATTAAAGCAAAACACATTGCCTTTCTAGGAGATAAACTTCTAAAAATGAAATTGAAATAGTTTTCAACCACCCAAATTCCCTACTGTTTCAGAAGGCAGCTGAACAATGAAACAAAAAGCAAGGCGCTTGCAAAAATCCAGTCTATTCAAAAACAAATAGGAGGATCTGAAAGGGAATGCTTTGTTTTGTGCTTCACAGGAAATGTACCTGTTTGTATTTCTGTCAGTCCTCCAAGGTAAGGATCCTGAAGCTATTTCAAAAAAGCAACAGATGAACATCTGCAATATTTTAGAAATGAGAAACATCCTCCTTTCTGAGCTAGACTACTTCTCGGTGACCACATGCACCAAGGGCATGAAAAGTCTTTGCCAACTATGATGTGAACTTTTTCTTCCTTTAACCCTGCTAAGGAGCTAAATCTTTTAAGCAGACACTTCTTCATGTTCCTTCAGCGACCCCATCATTTTGACCCCCAAACAGGGCTCAATCTTACTGACAAACATAGGTGTTTAATCCCACCTGTAATAACCTGGGGCATGTGAGCCATCCGTTCAGAGATGGCATGGGTCCAGCAAGCCCAGGCCTCTCAGGAGCAACGACTACAGTCCAGGAGGGATTCCCTGGGGTGTGTACAATGATCAGATGCCAGTTTTTGGACAGCTGAATTGTTCCTTAGGCTTCCTTCTTAACATCTCTCAGATATTTCCATGTTCTTTTCTAGCTAAGGCACTGCTGAATGCTTTTGAAATGTGTTGTAATTTAAAACCACTTAATACCTGGTATTTTCTAAGGAATGTACTTTCAAAGGCATTTAGGCCTAGATTTAGACTGAGTCCTTGTAATTGATGTTTTCTACTGTCTGCACACTTTTGAAGCCCTGGAATGAGCCAACAGAAATCACAAGCCGCATGGACCAGAGTGGGTACCCAACCACAACAGCACCAGAGAATGCAGACAGACCTCAACTCATCCTAGCAGTATTGTTAACCTTTGAACTGTAAATACTCAGGAGATTAATGAGTTGAGTTGACTGAATAAAGCCAGCCTGGGTCTAGAAACAGTACAGTCACATTTCATTGATTATATTTCTGAACTAAAACACACTACTGCAAAGCACTCCATTGACTTGGCCTGGTTTCCAGAAGGAGCTCTTTTGTTTTGTGGAGACATTTTCTTTTTTTCTGTATGTTCTCCTAAACAAAGTTGGATTAGTAGTTAAGGTCAAAGGCCTTTAAGATGCCTGTTTCAGCAACCAAGTCTTTCTGAACACGGTGAATGCAGTAGCTTCATTGTCAACTAGAAACATATTTCCCAGAAGGCATGAAAACTGAAACGCTTCCTGAACACTTTTTCTTTCTGAGAAAGTAAGTTAAAAAAATCTGGTATTGGTTCTCATGTCTTTTTTTAATGCTGAAAACTTTCTTCTGCCAGTTTATTATGCTGCGTTGCCAGCACAATCAAGCTTTTCTAGAAATATCCATTCTGTACACATCTATGTCAGCAACAATTCAAACCAGAAGTATTAAGTGATACTAATTTCTACTCCTGCTGAAATCTAAACGGAACAAAACTTCTGCTTCCTTACATAAAGCCTTGATGAAGTTCCTTGTTATAATGGCATACTGTAACACCTAAAATATTCCCAAATATATTAGGGTGCTGGTTGCAAAATGCTGTCTTTACACCAATAAGCTGAATGAGGATTTTTTATTTATTTATTTATTTATTTATCATTCTGTTTCAGTGTTTGTCAATGTTTTCTACTATAAAGAATAGCCATTATTTAGCTTAAAAGACAGTTGCTAGTGGGGTTTTTACGAAGCTTGTCACTTAATTCCATGAAAAGTTGGCTAAATTACTTTTATGTTTATTTTCCCCTGATTCATTTGACTTGCCTCCTTGAGTAAAGAATGTGTGTGTTCTTCTGGCTCAGATAGGGAAATTAAAATTACTCTGTGGTTTACTGTTTCCAGGATCGAAATTAACCCACAGGCAGCAGCTTGAGGAATTGTGGATGCAAAACGGATTTTCCTTTTAGAAATTCATTCTGTGCTTCCCTTGTTTGTCAGCAATTGTTTCCTTTATTCTGCTTTGGATAGTACTGCAGAAGGTTTGTCCGCCTCTGAACAGCGTACCCCACACAGATGCCACAGTCACTTTGGTTACCTTTCTCTGTCATTGTGTTTACAACTTCCTTTTATTTCAGAGAACAGAGACTTAATGATGTTTCCTCATCACAACCATCAGGACCTTTAAGTGTTCCCCCATAAGTTAATCCTCACCTGCACCTTTCTATTTTTATTTTTTTTCTTTGGCATCTTTCACATCTATTGTGCTGGGAAACGTGACAGTGTATAGTACAGTGTTTCATTTTCAGTTGGCACTCTTTAAGAGCATTTTTGCCTATAGTTTCACTCTGATGGGCTTTTTTTAACTATTTCCAAGGTCTCATCTTGTTTGGGGTGAATTTCCAAGTCAGAAGGCCACTGATCTGAAAGACATTTCTCTTTTCTCTCCTTCTTAAGTTACCACTTTTTGGTGACATTTTCCATATATTTCTTCTTCTCTGTTCTTGTTAGTGCTTTGGGTTTTTATTTAATAGAGATTTTTAACTGCTTCTTTATCTAGTATTGCTTCCTTTTATTTTTTTCTCCTTCTTTCACACTGTCGCTATTTATCTAGACTTAAGTTATACTTTCTGGGAAATCAGTAATTATTATGGAAGCAGCTGAAGGGGATCTGACATCTTCCTTTTTTTTTTTTTTAAGAAAAAGAAGAAAAAGAAAATAGAAATGTTTTTCTGTACAATTAAAAAAAAAAAAGTCTGCCATGGAACAGAAAATAGAGTCCACGCCATTTGGCTTAAGTATAATAACCACACATTTATCTTTTTTTCAGTCTCTCTTTCTAGTTGCTGCAATCACAGAAATAAAATGTCCAGGTCATAAATAACTTCACTCATTTAAATGTTAACATTTTAAATATTTAAGTCTTTAAAAATGTTTTTAATAGCTTTATAGAGTAGATCCTCAAAGTTATGCCACACATATTTCTCCAGAACATAGCAATACATCATTTTGTGCTTTTCTACTAGGTGTTTCCAGCTACTAGTTAAAAAAAGAAAACATGAAGTATGTTGACAGACAGCAGTAGCCCTGGGCACAATGACATTAAAAAAATAGAAACATGATTGCTATGGAAATTGAAGTAGTCATTAACTAATCATTGGGAAAGAAAGATAAGACTAGCAACAGAATCAAGAATATTACAGGAACTAATACTGTAGAGGCAGGAAAAAATTTTAAAATTGTTCCACAAAAATCAACTGATCTGGTGATTTGATGATTAATAACAAGCAGATAAACCAATCCTTTGTCAATGTATTTTTCTAAGAAGAAATAGGGAGAATACCTCAAAATCTTTTTCGTATGCTCAGACTACTGAAGGTTGCTAGAAACAACTAAGAAAGGAGTCATATTTTTAGATTCCAAACCCCAAAATTTCATATAGCCCACTGCAGCTAATAACACACCCCTGACCACTGTGAACAGAACTTGCAGAACACATTTCCAATAAAGGACAAGAGAAATTTAGAAAAATTATCAAAATGCATACAACTGTGGTTTATTTCAGTACTTGCTTATCTCCCATCGTTTATCTTCTCTTTCTCTCTCTCTTTTTTTTTTTTTTTTTTAAGAGAAAGGTCAAGAGCAAAATCTGTTTAGCCCATTCCAGCCAAGAAAGACTGGAGACACCCACAGACCTATGTAGCTGTTGAATCACCTTCTAGAACTTAACCTTTCTTATTCAACATGGTTTTATTCAGCTACCCAGAATTATAGCCATTCTTGAAAGACAAAACACAACTCCTGTGTCTTATAACTAAAACAAATTTTGGCAAACAGAGACTTCAGTAAAAACAAAAATTCATAACAAATTTATCTCGCCCCCTCTATTCCAGTGACTCAAAGGCTGACTAAAGTGCATCTTTAAATAATGGTGGGTATTCCTCTGGATCCATGGACTTCAGTGGAGGAGCTGGGAGATTCTTCACAGAGCAGGAGTGGCTGGATAGAAAAGAAAACATTATATGACGGACATCAGTATCCTTGCAGGATCTTGGCAATAACCAAGCTGTTCTATGTCAAATGCTTATTCAGGAAAGAAACAAATGCACTAGAGCTTTCTGTCAAATACATATAATTTGCAGCAATGTATCTGAAAACATCTTCTCATGGAGATCAATGCCATTATTAAGCTTCATGTGCTTCAAGAGTAAATATAGGAAGCAGGATGGATTCAAATCATCATGGGGTGTCTCTTGCACAAGAGAGAGAAAACACTGGTAATGTAGTGCTGGTGATCTCTATCACGATCATACTTAGACGAGAAGAAAAGTTAGATCCCAAATCCAAGCCTTAGTCTGCACACTGCGAGAATGCAGAGAAAAGTGTCATCATGATACACAGTGTTAGCGTGGTGAGGGAATGGATATGCCTATCACAGCCAGAATTGCCACCAGTGAAGTAGTGTTGGACACTCCTAATTATAAATGCCCAACTAGAAGTGTATCAAGTTGATCTGATTTTTCGGAAAGCAGTAGGGTCAAAATTCAAGACTTTTGGAGACTGGCATGTAAGCTGCCCACAAAATCAGGCAACAAAATCTTCTCTGATGATCAGTAAATGTATTAGTTACTTCATTACTTCTTGAGTAACAATGACAAGAGGAGCCAGAGATTACGGTAATGTCAGAAGATAGGACTGCAATACTAGGGAAGTCTGGAAATTACAGAGACGCTGGTGACAGTGGGGAAACTCTTCAACTAATGAGGAAGAAACTTGAGGAGAAATATAAAAGCTCCTCTATTCCAGCCCACACAGTAACTGTAGAATTGCCCTTCCCATTCCTGCTACTGAATGAAGTAATTTCTTGATCTCAGACTTTCAGACCATTACCAAAATAAATCAAAAGAAAATAACACAAGAATGAACATGGAGTTTACATGTTTATCAAAGGAGCTTAGAGGATTTTGTTTCCCTGGTCAGCTCTTGGGTATACTGTATGTAGTCTCACTGCACTCAACCACTGACCCCACAGTCTCCAGCCCTGTCCAGTGTCAGTATGAGATATGATCCAGCCCCCTGAGTACAGAAGCTCCTTGCACCAAGTTCCATCTGCAGCTATTGCTCAGAACTGGTGAGATGTGATCTTCTCTCCTGTAACAGGGCTGCAAAAGCATGATGTTTCTCTAACTCTCCCAAAACTCTTTTTTCATTTTGGTTTTTTTCCTCCTGATCTAAAGGCAGAGCAGAAATGTTTCCATCAGATGCAAAAACTATGTTTGTGAGAGGAAATTGAGAAAAGTATTCTTAAAAAGTTGCAGGATCTCTGACTGACCATTTTTGCAATCGGATTCACTTTATTATTTTACTATTCCCTATAACTTCACACTCTATACGCTTTCCCTTTTCGATAATGTAACTTACTATTCAAGGTCTATCTGCCTATGATGATTTTGTCTTTCTGTATGCTCTGTAATACCTGTAAAACTGTGTGGCATCCCTGTGAACACTTTGGGAAACCTTTAGCAAGTTCATTCTTTACATTCCTTTTCCCACTGAAACTCATCCATTCAAAGTCTTCCAAAGCAGCAGTACAATGAGTAGTAATATACCATTGTTTGAAACACGAATTTACTGTTAAATTTTTTTTTTTTTTGTTCTCAGAAAGAAGAGGTACTATTTACTTAGTAGCCTGATTGAGTGATTAATGTGGAGTATGTATTACTCTTTCTACTTGTGCATTTGGCAGGTCTTGTGACAAAGACGTAATAGTGACAGAAGATAAGAAGTTCATGCTGATCTTCTTGTCTTAGCGTGAAATCACGTTTCCTTCATTCTAAGGGTGCTAAGAATTGACATTGTTAAATGAAGTTAATTGAAGGTGCAAATGTTCTGTCTCCTTTGGAACAATAGGACACAGTTACCCACTGGGTTGTCTGGTTTTAGATATCTATGGTTGAAACAATTTCAAACAGTATATCTTTTGGGGTCAGAATGTAAAGAAGGTAAGCCAAAAGGAAGTGGCTGCTGAAGTAAGAGGTAGGATATAACCTCTGAATAAAAGGGACCAGCACAGCATATTTTTAGATGCTTGGGAATGGGGCCCAAAAAGAATAAAACTGTGCAATCAAGGACACTGCTTCCCCTTCCAATCACATACACACTCTCTATATTGTATCTAATCACTCACAGTTATGGAGTCATTTCCTTAGAAGTTCTAAGGGAATCACGTTTGGATTCCAAAATGTGTAAGTAATGCATTAATTTGATGCTATAGAAAGTTGCATCGGAAGTCCTTGACCAAAATATTCAGCACCATGAATATGGTATCTTTCTTTCAGTCCTTTCACAGTTTTCCACCTGGTATGTTTTTTAAGGATGCATATTAGCTTAGAAAAGAAAGAGAATAGATATTAAATTAGCCTTAAACTGATAATGAATCTTGACATGACTTCATTGTCACACTAAGAAACATATTTCAAGGTAAGTAAAGGGAATCTTGACTAATTCTATTGTTTCTGAGAAAGGGCCTGTAAAAGAAAGAGGGGGTGGCTGAATAAGATCTCACAAAACAGAATTTATGACATGAAGGCAAATGCGTTGACGAGTGAAATGAAAACTCAGTGTGTTATCACTGAGTCACACATTGACAAGCACATGTGCTGACAAAGAACATAGAAAATACTAAAAGAATATAGTATAATGACAAGTAAGCCCCTACAGAAGCAGCAAAATGTGAAAGGAGTTAAAATCATTACACATAAAGGGGAAAATCAGGTAACACCCACACAATCTGGCACTCATGCTGTCATTAGGACAGACAAAAATAAAGAAGCCATTTAAAAGCAACCACTTGTGGACTGAAGTGTAACAACCAGATATTTAGTATTAGTACTAATATCTGAGACTCCACCTCTTTTGAAAAATCAGTATAGTTTTGAATGGCTGCCCTCTATATGACTGATAATAGCAAATGAACATATGTTACAGCAATACAGGCACTACAGTAATATATATGTATGGAAACGTGATGATTGTTATTTCACTTTTAAAAGTCACTATGCCCTAGGGCACAATTAACAGGCAATAAATTCCTACATGCTACTGAAGTTTAGAGATTAGTGTTTGCCAGTCAAAGCATGGAAAAACATTTACACCTAATAAAATAAGGCTAATTAGCTGTTTAAATAATAGGAAATGTCAGTCAGGGGCCACAAAAGGCTATGAAAAATAACTAAACCCTCCCCCCCCCAAATTAACACGAGTATTTAAAGGCAAATATTAAGCACCTAAAAGAACCTTAATTGTTTGCCAAGCCATTCAAAAGAGAAGGAACTTCTTCTAAATAGTGAAAACAACAGTTAGTGGTAGAAAGCCACTGAAGTACAGTAGGGTGTGTCACTCCAATCTGCGCACTTCTTCACAGATCGATTTAGAAAAATCATGTACATACTGGACAGAAATTCAGTGAGGGTTTGGAGCACAGTACAGGACATGTTTTGGCCTTGTCCAGTTATGGGATTGCAGGAGAATTGAAAAGTGTGTCTGACACCCAAGGCAGGAGTTCTCGGCAGTGTGCCCTGCACTTCCCATCTCCCAGCTATTGACACCTGTTGGAAGACTCACGTCTCCCCACCGCCCACAGCCTTGTCGATCTTTCCTAGGGAATCGAGGGCACAGCAGGAGGATTAGATGGCTATGAAGTCTTGCTTTAACATAAAGTCAGGACTCAGCTATGCATATTCCCAGACATCTAAACTGGAAAAGCCCAAGCCCTTCAATGAAATATAACAATAATAAAAAAAACAAACGCTTTGGATTTCGGACTATATATGCTCACTTGAAACTTAGGTAATGCAAGGAAGGAGCTGGACAATAGCACTGGTGTGATATGCTACCTGAACAGACAAGTGACTTCTCTGCATTTGTGACTGCAGCCATTGCTTTTTCATGAGGACACCAGAATGGGTGCTGAGGCAGGACCTCTATACAGATATACCCAGAAATCTGATTATTTTTTAAAAAACACTCTAAGTATTTTTTCTGTTAATTTTAACTTCTTCTAGTGTTCTTATTCTGTTTTCTCTAATTTTTTCTAGTTTTGAATTTCAGAGAAGTGATCATTATTGAGCACCTATATAACGAGACTAAAAGCAGCATTTCTGATTGATTTGATGGTTTGATCTTCTACTCAGCACTTATAATCTGACAAAATTAAGCTGTATCATTCAAAATTGAAACTACATCCTGAAGACATGCTTTCTCCTGGTATGACCCACCAAATATAAAACAGGTACAACAAAAGTTGATTTTTTCCTGAGATACTTGAGTTTGCCAGAATTCCACTCAGCACAGCCCTCACCCAAAGCATTCAGCACCTTTCACAAATGTTAACAAAAAAAATTTTTTGCTCAGGTGGACATTTAGAAGATGTATAATAAAATCATATGTTGTATTAAGTAGTGATAAACTAATGGATAAATTATCAAATGCAGTTTTGAAGCCAAAAAGGTATTTGAATAAAAGTTCAAAGGCAGTCAGTGTTTGCTGAACTTGTGGATTTTTCCCATTCTGGGTTTTCTTTTGTTCATGGCAGGAGTCAGCCTTCAGGCAATGAACAGAAATGATCTTGCACGGTTATAAATATAAGCAGGACCTGCTTAGTGCTTGTGATGTGTGCCTGTTTTCTTATATTGCCTGCTCTGCATCAGTATTCCAATGCAGCAGTGAATGATAACCACGCACTGCATCAATAAGAGCATAGCCAGCAGACTGAGGAGAGTGGTTTTCCCCCTTATTAAGCACTTATGATATAAATCCAAACTACTGTGTCCAGTTTGGGGATCTTCAGTACAAAGAGACAGACCAGAACAAGACCAGTAGAAAGGCTACCAGAATGTTTGAGAGGGATGAGTATATGACACAGAAAGTGAGAGTGAGAGAATTGGGTTCATTCACCTTGGAGAACAGAAGCCAAAGAAGGGATCTGATTGCTGTCTACAACTAATAATGGGTGGCTATAGAAAACAGATTCTTCTCAGAGAGGCATGTTGCAGCTGGGAAGATGTTCTTAGATATAAGGAAAAAACCTTTCCAATGAGGTGCTCAGATGGGAAAAGAGGCTGCTGCAGAATCCAGATCCTTAGAGATAATTAAGGCTCTGATCAACGTGATGTAATTTCAAAGCTGACCCTATTCGGAGCGGGGGAGTAGGTTTAGGCCAGAGGAAGTCCTAAGATCCCTTCAACTTAAATTATTATATGATTGTATGATTTACAGGATCATGACAGGAACACAGTGTGGAAAGACACATGATGAAATCCAGTTTAGTTTAAGTAGCATTTAAGCATGTGTTTGAATTATTGCTGAAACACAATCAAGAAATAAATATAGCAGTTTTACATAGGGAGATCAAGTGCCTATATACAGCTTCCAAATAGTTTGAAAAGGGGAAGGATGTTCTGTCTAGCCTTCCAGGTTGGAAACAAGGAGATGTTTGTCATTTCCAACATTTTTTATAGGCTCTTTTGTGATTTGGGGCAAATATCTTAATCTTACTACAAATCGGCTGCTGACTTATTAAGTAACAGGATAAATCCATTATTGCCTAGATATTTGTGAATCCTCCAAAGAATACTAAAAGAAAGTTCACAAGTGGATGCCAACAGGGCAAAGGAGAGGACACACCTCCTTAAATTCTGAATCATTTGTCTGATTGTAAGACCAACTGTGCCATAATAGCGTCATTGACAGCAAAGCTAGGAGGTTTAGCTCCAGGGTAGGCATCTATCATGTAGACATCTGCATTTGGTTAGAAGAGTCTCTCCTGGGAAGATATGATGCAAAATTGCTTCCTCAAGCCTTCAGATGCAGCATGAATCAGAACAGAATAAAAAAATAGGATGGATGATTCTTTTCCTCAGCGCCTTAATGATTGCACTTGATGAGGGTTTTTTTTGGCATTGTTGCCAATAATACATTGACAAAAACACATTGTAATCTCTGTATTAAAAAAAAATATTATTAAAATCATAAGCTGTCCCAATTACTTCCAAGAAATAAACTTCTGGATGAAAAACAAATGGTTCAAATTAAACTTGGGTTAAATATGAATGATGCTTGGGAAAAAATATCTTTGGAATTGTCCTAGGACAAGTACGTTGACTGCTTACAAACACAGAGATCTTCACTAGTTCTTTCAATATCACAAGTCCCATGTACTCTTCCATTTGCACTGTGCCCTTTGAATGCCAAAATCACCACAAAAGGGATGCATGACTTCTTCCATGTGCCATTCAGTAGGCACTATGCCTTCTGTTTTCAAGTGATGGTCTGTCTGCCTGAGTTTTACACACATCCCAATGTGATTATTCTCCAGGTGAGTCCATAGATGAAGCAGTATAAAAGAGAATCAAAGGGGAAACTCTACCCACAAGCCTGAGTTAATACAAGAAAAAATCCATCTTAGAGTGAAACTCCTCTCCCAACTGCTTTATCATTGATAGAAATGTAAGGAGTTGTCTCAAAAGCAAATTCATTTTCCAGCTTATCTGCTGCCAAGATTATTTTCCTAACCATGCGTCTAGAAAAATCCACATCAGCTCTCTCTTCTGTTATCTTATATTTTGACATTATTCCTGGAATTAATTAGCCTGACTTAATTTAGTTAGCATAAAGATGACCATAGAATCATTTAGGCTGGAAAGTACCTTTAAGATCACTGGATTTGCCAAGTCCACCAGTAAATCATCTCCTCAAGTGCCACATTGACACATTTTTTTAATACTTCCAGGGGTGGTGACTCAACCACATTCCTGGCCAGCCTGTTCCTATGCTTGATAGCCCCTTCAGTGAAGCAATTTTTCGTAATATCCAATTTAAACCTCCCCTTGCTAACTTGAGGCCATTTCCTCTCATCCTGTTGCTTGTTACCTGGGAGAAGAAACCAGTTCTCCACCTTACTACAATCTCCTTTCAGCAGAGATTGAGAAGGTCCCCCCTGAGCCTCTTTTTCTCCAGACTAAACAAAACAGCTCCCTCAGTCACTCCTCGTAAGACTTGTGCTCCAGATCCTTTATCAGCTCCATTGCCCTTCTCTGGCTATGCTCCAGCACCTCAACATCTTCCTTGTAGAGAGGAACCCAGAACCGAACACAGGAATTGATATACGGCTTCACCAGTGTCGAGTACACGGGGTCGATCACTGCTCTGGTCCTGCTGGCCACACTATTGCTGATACAGGCCAGGATACCATTGGCCTTCTTGGCCACCTGGGCACACTGCTGGCTCATGTTCAGCTGCTGTTGACCAGCACCCCCAGGTCCTTTTCTGCTGGGCAGCTTTCCAGACACCCTTCCCCAGGCCTGCAGCGCTGCAGGGTTTGTTGTGACCCAAGTGCAGGAGCTTGCATTTGGCCGTATTGAACCTCATACAGTCAACCTTGGTCCATCAATCCTTCCTATCCATGATGTACACATCTACCACTGATTTACATCCTTATAAGCATACGTCTGTATTCCCAAAGGCATTTTAAATCCACATCACTTGGCTAAGACACAAAAAATTTTGAAGCTTTAGGGCTGGTCTACAGCCTTCATCTTTTGACTTTTCTTAAGCTTAGACTATAAACATCTTACAGCAAAGCGATCTTTTTATTTTCTCTATGTATGTCACCTAGCAGAATCTGACCCCTGTCCTATATTGCAATGACTGCATATTTTACACTAAGAGAAACATCTAATATTGATTAGCAATTCTCTTTTTTTTGTTTTGTTTTGTTGGTTTGTTTTGTTTTGTTTTTTGCTTTAAACAGAAAATCTTCATGGGAAGATAATTACTTCTAGTTTAAGAAACCAGCAAAATCTGGGCATTCAAGGATAAGTAAAATCCAGGACACAAAATTATCACAATCCACTTGTCACTGCTGGTAGATCTTAATGACCAGATGTAATTCAAAAAGCTTAAACCCCTCACTGATCAACTTTCAGGAATATCATGGGTTAGATTTGAGCAGGTAAGAACAGCAAATATATCACTGCAGCTTTCCACCAGATTCTGGGCTGCTGAAAGTTCTTGGGCAATCCCACTGAATCAGTGTATGTGAAGTATGTGGGCTTCCTTAAGCTGCTGCCTGGTTTCCTCCTCCTTGAGAACAATGCCATGAATGGGACTGGGAGGGCAGGAGAGCATCCAGCCCTGCAGGACAGCTATTCACCCTGCTCCAGCCAGCAGCCTCTCAGCATTTCCATTCTTTCACACGAGTACCAACTTCAGACAGGGATGACATCATTTTAACCACTTTTCTCACATTTAAAAAAGTCAGAATTAGTCAAAACAAAAACAGCAACCATGTGTGCTCAGGGATGTGAGCGGAGAAATAAAGATAAACAAATCTGCTGTCTTGCATATCCTACCAGCAGTTCGTCTCAGCATGATCCTTAAAAACAGCAGGGTGCCTAGCCTCAGCTTTTATCAAATAACATTTATAGGACACCCAACATTCCCTACCAGTGGACCACAAAGAATCAACAGGGAACTAATAGGCAGTCCTTTATTTTTGAAATGTTAGGATCCAGCTTACTCAAAAAAAACTATGATGTATTTTATTTTGTTTTGTTGTGTTTCATAGCATGGGAAAGAATGGATGAGCAGTGACCCATACATGCTTACTTATGAAAAATTGTGGTTCATCTTACACGCATATTTATGAAAACAACTTTGTGTAATGACAAATACCCTTCAAAATGACAGTTCTGTATCTGCATGGACACAAGAAGTTTGCTGTGAAGTCTGTTTTAAGGGAATGTCAGCTTTTCAGTATTGGAAGAGGGAAGGCATGCTCTAGTATGTCTAGACAGATGTGTTCAGGGGTGTTGGCCCTAGACAGCAGAGGATATATGGCCTTTAAAGAGGACAAAGATTGGCTTTGCTATAAAAGAACAAGCCATTTCCTGTAGAGGAAGATACACTGATTTTTTAGGAAAATGCAGACACATTGTGAGCTCCAAGGAACAGTGATCTAGAGAGGAAGGAAGAGGCTACAGTGTGAGGACTAAACATTACCTACCTATAAACTTCGTAATTAAGGTTCATAGCCTGTTATAAATGACTCCTTATACAATCTTCACCTAGATGACAAGAAGCAAATACTTTATTTTGTCTTTATTGTTTTCCTCTTCTGCTTCTCTCCTGCTTCAGAAGAACAACCAACTTGTAAAGTACACCTGTAATATGGATTTCATTGCCTGTAAAGAGAAAAGCCAAAGTGGAATATGCATTGCAAGAGAAGAAAAAGGTTCTGTGCTCAGGAAAAAATAAAGAAAGTAAGAGACTACAGAGATAACCTGATAACGTAGAGTGATTTCCCGATGAGGTGCTATGACTCCACGACTAAACTCTGACTCCCTGGACTCTCAAGGCTTCAAGGAAAAGCTGGCATTGTTACTTTCACAGAATTAATGCAAAAAATAGGAAGTGTTTTCCCAAATTTGATGACATATTTTGTAAAGTCAGCAAGTTATATTTTGCTACAGGAAAATTCAGAAAATCAAGAAAAATGTGTGAGAGAGAGACAATGGAAAACTGTTTTTTGGCTTTCTTATTTCAGTAAGTAAGCACATAACATCCTTCCTTTGGCTACAAGACAGCTATGTTTTCTCAATATTTTATCATGAATAAGCACAGATGGAGGTTCAAGGAATTCTCTTCCATAATTCTCGCTGTGGCTTTTAACTTATCATCAATAAATGCATTGAGTTTAATTTCTTTCACCATAATTTTCTGAATGATAGAATTATTTTAGCAGTATTACAAAGACTAATGTATTATCATAACTCAGTAGCTTGTGGTTTTAAAATGCTAAGAAAGGAAGTGGGGGGTAGGACAGATGTCAAATCCTTTGAACAGAGAAATAATCCTGAAATCGCCTAACATTCACCTCTTATTATGTTCAAATATGCCAGACAGTGGTTAATAATAGATAAGCATATCTAGAATGAGGGCCAAACACATCATTTCATGCTCCTTATCTCTGTAATCTTGCTTCAGAGGAATTCTCTTCTTCTGGAATCTGGGGCAACTTTTCGGGAAACCGCAGTGATACCAAATGCAGTAAGTTATCAGTCCCCACAACATGTGTGAGTTGCTGCTGGAAGCAGAGCAGATGAAGATATCAACTAACAGCAGATTTTTTCCATAATATCTGTCATTAGACTAAAGAAAGCATGAGCTCACGGCACACTGGGTATGAAATGACAGATAAATAACTTCACAAGGCTTTAAGGAAAAGTGCCACAAAAACATGGGAAAATGTGGCATTGAAACAAAATACTAGATTATTGCACTAACCTCTCATCCTCAGACTAGTAAGAAACTAGACGAGGTCATTAATGAATGAATTGGTGGTCTCCAGTTACTAGACCTTCCGGAACATATCTCAAAGAATGAATGTAGTTGTCAGTCTGTCTTTGAAAATCTTCCAGGAAAGTGTGGAAGCACATGTTTTATGCTGGGTCTGAGCACTGCCTCAAGGAATAAACAAAACGTGTTGGCAGGCTGAGCTATATAAGAGTAATGTAAAATTCCAGGTACACCTGATGTCTACAATCTTTCTTTTAATTAAAGAGTGGGAAAATGCTGATCTAGAGAGCTTTGGAAACACATGGGATATATTTTGTTTTAAGAATTTTTGGGACAACAGTGGCATAATGTAGTTATTGTCTCTGTGTGGTGATGTCTGGTGCTTTAGTCCTACATTCCTAAAAATGTGTGTGAAATAGACAGCATAGAAGCATATTTAAAAAATATCTTCCATTTGAAAGGAGAGAACAGTTGAAACACCTTACCAACCAATCCCAATGCTAATTCTCAACATATGTAGAAAAGTAGGTTGCTTCTCTTTGACACTATGCAGATCCATGTCCCCCCACAACTATAAAAAGAAAACTCTGGTCTCCTTAAGACAAATCTTGTGCACCGAGAACCTACAATACAGCACATCATTTAGGGTATGATCTTTATTTATGCTCTTTAGACAGAAATATCCCAGAGGAGAAGTCTCCAGACACTCTTCCTTCCTCTCTTTTTCAAAGGATTTTTTTTCATCTTTTCAGGATGGTCAGTGTGCTATTCCAAAACAGAAAAATAAAGCTTTAGCTTTTACTGCAATCAGATTTAGTAGGAATCTAAAGGAAAAATCAAATTTGGAAAAAATAATTATCATCATTTTAATGCAGATATCGCTGTTGTTGAAATCTGGTGTAGATTCAATTTCTAACCAGGGCAACCCCCCAAAATGAGTATTCTTCCTCAGTTTTCAAGTAGAATGAGAAGGAACAATTGAATGGTCATTTTGAAGAAGTCTATAGAGTTGGGAATGTCTATTTCCAAGGTGGCAGAAAAATTTTAAGAGATGAATAGCCTTGATTTAATTATTTAGGTAATTTTCATCCTCTAATTCTCATAGAATTAGCACAGCAATCACAAATACCTAAGGATTTTCAGTGAATCTTATAAATATTGATTTTATCTGTTGCCTTGTGATATACCTAGGAACTATAGTTAGGAAAG
>JAYRBT010000001.1:47162317-47221047 GCA_036023395.1 Myiotriccus ornatus
CCCGCCCACCCCGCGCCGCGCGCCAGGCGGAAGTGAGCGGGCGGCGGCGGCGGAAGTGGCTGCGGGCGCTGGGGGCTCAAGATGGTGAGTGCGGGCCGGGGCGGCGGCACCGGGGCCGGCCGGGCGGGCGGGGGGCCGCGCTGGAGCGGAGCGGGCCGCGCAGGGCCGGGCCGCCTTGCCCTTCAGTGCCCCGCCTTGCCCCCCTCCTCCTTCCTCTCCCCTCTTGGTGTCCTCGGCGGCAGCGGGGCCGTGCTGAGTCACGGGAATCCGGCGCGGCCGTGGCGGGTTCCTTCTTGGGCGCGTGGCGGCTGTGGATAAAGCCCTTCTTCTGGGAGCGGGGCGGGGCGGGGAGCCCCGGTGATCCCCGGCCTCCCGCAGCCTGGGGGAGGGAGGTCGCGGCTCGGCCCCCCGCCGTGGGCAGCGGTGGTGGGGCCGCCTAAGCTGGGCTGGGCACTGGTGGGGCTCTGCGGTGTTGCTTTTGAGGAGTAATTTTGAGGAGTAATTAGCGATTTTTTTTTTTTTCCGTGCGTTTGACTTAAACTTCGCTTTTCCCTCTTGTCACGTCCCCTAGGTACTGTATCTCTTTAACGCTTTCACTTACAGCAGTCTCAGAAAGGTCTGGTCAGTGTTGAGTGTGCGACTTGTAGATGCTTTATATACACGTCAAACAGATACTTTAGGGCTGTGTTACAGCTCTGATGCCAATGAAAGCCAGTGCCTTAGTATAAAAGACCTTTACTGTAAGCATGATTTTTCTGTTGGATCTGACAGTGCTGCCAGAGGAAACTCTTGCACTGAACAGCTCATTACTGTCACCTTCCAGAATTTATTCTGCAATGACCCATTGGTGGAGCAATTTGTGTGAACAGTCCTATAATCACGTCAGTAAAATCGTGTAGGTTAGCTTGAAATTAGTGGTCTGGGTTAAGATGGCTTTACTTAGGAAGCCTGTGGACTTTGTTCTGCTACAAATTGCTATTTTTCCTTTGTTCTTTGTGCTAACTGGCATACTGGACTGCTTAAGTACACCTTGTCCTCTTTATGACAGCCTCAAACCATGGCTAAAATCAGTTTGATCTTGCTTGACTACATCAGTATTGCAGTACATGAAGGAATGCTCAGACATGTTCCTTTCTGTCCTGTCCGCTTTCAGGACCTGCCATCTTCCTTTCCATCCCTGCAGCCCGGGGTGGGAACGAACAAGGGGTAATTGCAGTTTCAGCTCTTTCAGGCAGATCAAAATAATGTGTTATTGGGATCTTTAACTCTTACCAGACTCTCTGAAAGAATTCTAATTTAGTGTAGGGTTTGTGTTTTGGCGTTTGTGGAGTTCTTTGTTTTTTGGTAGTCTTTTTTAAGAGACTCAAAAGTCTAAGGCTTCCAGGAATACTTTAAGAAGCCTTTGAGCACTTTATTTCATTTGCCTGGCCTAATGGCCCATACAAAAGGGGTCTGGTTCTGTTAAAGTAATCCACTTTTTTTTGTTTTTCCAGAATTCCAGAGTCACTGCTTCTCTGTTGAAGGATAGTATCCCAGTTACTGAGTTTTCAGCTTCAGGGCCATTTGAAGGTCCTGATCTTCTGCGCAGAGGGTACGCTCTACTTTTACTTGTTGAATTGTGTCACAGACAATGGTGAACTTCAGATATAGGATGAAAGTGTGTGTTAATGTTGGCTTTTAAAAGAACTTTCTTGGAAGGGGTGTTGTAAAAGCTGTAGCCTAAAGTGCGCATATTTCAAGAAGTAGGTAACATTAACAGACTTTTACCTTTGTGATGCTGTTCTTTACAAAAGAGAAAGTATTAATAATTGTGAAATATGTGCTAGTTTTAGTATACATATATGTAAGTCTGCCTTAGCACTGTGGGAAATGGTTTAATTTCAGCATTGGTACGAAAAGTAGAAATAATAAAGTCAAAGGAGTGGGTTTGGGGTTTGCCATTCTACGTAAGTGCAAAACTATTTAGATTGGTTATTTGTGTTTTGGATAGTGAATCTGAAGTAAGCTCATGGAGTTTTAAATGCCAGTAATACAGCTGAGTGGTGGGGGAGATATGTACAATATTCCATTGCAAAAGCTTGGAGACTGTAAAGTAAGGTACAGTGTAGCTTGGGCAAAATTAGATCCATTATGTTTTAATTTTTAAATATTTTTTCTGTTCTTGAATGGAATCAAGGAAGAAACACTGTCATTCTGTTTTGTCAAGCATAAAGGAAAAAGAGTGCCTAAAATCAGAATTCTTTTTCTTCAGATAGTGCTCTAGTTACAGGTCTTATTTGTTACTTCACTAATAAGCTTTTTTTTTTTTTTTAATTGTAGTTCAAACTGTCCTAATTGCTAATTGTGTGTCTCTGTGGGGGTGGCATTTGTAATCTGAGATTGGTTTGGGAATGCAATTTAAAAAACATCCCAATTCATTTGAAGTTAATATTTTTACTTGTTTGTGGGGTTTTTTTTGTTGTTTTTTTTTTAGTTTTACAAGTGTGAAAAGTGAATTGTTGCCCAGTCACCCACTGGAGTTGACAGAAAAGAATGTAAGTATAACATCAATTGTAGCCATCTTCACTGTTGGTTAATTATGAAGTTTAAATTAAAAATGCAGTATCCTGGACTGCTTGTGCAGTAATAAGTAACGAATAGGGTCTTGTCTTTTAACAGAATAAAGATACTCAAAATAGTAACATATTTTTTATACAAATAAAGTTTTGGGTAAATTTATTTAATGTTAACCTCATACTTATGACTCTCTCCAAGTATATAAACAGGCTTCCAAGTAAGGATCTGTGTACTGAGGTTTAGTCATCCAAAAGTTACCAAGCTAGCTGAGTATGCAGTCTCTATAGGTAGGTGAGAGACCCACCTGGCACCTCTGGAAGGCTGATCTTCCCATTTTGTCTGTAGGTTTACCATGTATCTTTATTTTCAGACTTTGTCTCTGAACACATATGTATTTTTCCATAAATTAGTTGGTCCCATCTAGACGTTTTACACATACAGTCTTTCGTAAGGGTGTGTGGTCTTGTCTGGCTTAGTCATCACTTCTGGACCATTAGGAGTGGTCTCTGGAAGTTAAAGTGGGATGACTTGACGACCTTGACAGCTGATTGAGCCGAATGTCTTTTTTAGTGTCTCTTTTATCAGCAGAAAAGATATGATGTGTCTGATATATCAAAATATCCTG
Organism: Myiotriccus ornatus; assembly: GCA_036023395.1. Classification (NCBI taxonomy): domain Eukaryota; kingdom Metazoa; phylum Chordata; class Aves; order Passeriformes; family Tyrannidae; genus Myiotriccus; species Myiotriccus ornatus. Next base: position 47,165,499 of record JAYRBT010000001.1, read on the forward strand.
AAGATCTAGTGTTCCAAATTGCTAAATTAAGCAGCATGACAAGGTCTGACTGTAACGTCTAATATATTCTAATTTTAACCAGTGTTAGTGTTGCCTTGTGTTACAAACACGATACTATTGTGACTCCACCTTTATGAGCTTATTTATAAATACTATAAAGGTTTCAGAGCTATTTGTTGGTTGATTTTTTTTTTTAAAGTTCTGTCACCTAGTTTCTAACTCTGTTCTTGCTATATAAAACCTGTGTAATTAAAAGATCACATGCTAGAGAGACAAAAATGCATAGAAACAATTAAAACAGGCAATGTGATCCCTTAAGTATTCAAATCTTCTAAATTGTTTCTTCCACATTTTGTTTGGTTATTTTTTCTGTAAGCTTATGGCCAATTTATGTAAGAATTATTTTCATGAATGGGAAAAGATTTACCTTAGCCTGAGATAGCTATGGGTTTTACTGCCATAAATGTTACAAAGGTTATTCAGGTAGCACTAGTAGAAACCTATAGTTTCTGCTATCCAGAGATCCTTACCTTTAGAAAATAAAGGAAATGGAAAAATAATGTGACCAGAATTAGAAATTTGCGTTGAGGAATATAATCAGTATTTTCTTCTGACTTTTGAAAAGCATTCATATATGCTGTTACGAAGAAAATGCTTGTTGCACTTTTGGCTTGCATTTTCCTGTTGATTTTTGAGATCTCTTCTCATATATGGGTTGATGTTCTCTACTAGTAAGCTTTTGTCATGGTGATTGAGTACAGGTTTCAGAATAAGAGATTTGTATTTTATGGGTTATTCAAGCTTAAGCTTACCATTAAGTATAACTTACTTTTGTGAACTTCAGTATTGGTGATCCAGCAGTTTTTCTTTAAAAGACCATCTACTAAATAGATTCTTTTTGTCTTACTGATCAGTCTTAGACCAGTTGGTAAAATTATGAGCTTTCATTTGCTTTTCAGAGTCATACAGAGTATAAGTGGTGCTCTGTCTTCCTACTTGATCAGAAAAAAAGTATATCAAGTATTTTCAAGTAGTCTTTGATGGCTGACAATGACATCAATTGTGGCTTTTAAGTTTGTAATCTTTAAACCGGACTTAGCTTCCTATTCATGCAGACAGTGTGGTAGTAAAGTAGTGCAAAACTATACCACTTGGTGGTGTTACGTGTCCTGATTATCAAAAATAATATAATAAGATCGGTACTGTTAATTTGGAATAAAATCCAGCAAAAAGCAATTTTAGTTTTGTAAAACAAATCTTACTGCATCACTGTCTTTCCCATACATTTGAGACACATTATGATATCATTGAATTTTTACATACAAATTTAGTAAGCACGTTCATTTAAGTAGGATGTCACAAATCTCTTCTATGGCGGTACTTGAAAGTAACTTTTTCTAAAATAAAAATCAATGTTGTTTGTGACAGTTCCAGTTAAATCAAGATAAAACAAACTTTGCCACGCTGAGAAATATTCAAGGAATCCATGCACCTTTAAAGCTGCAGATGGAATTCAGAGCAGTGAAACAGGTAAGCATTTTTATCCAGCAGGTATAACTTAAACCACTTGAAAAATGTTTATTTTGGAACATGCTTTCATAGAGACATCTTTCTTTGAGATATCCTATGTTTCCAAAAGAAATTAATTCACTGGACTGCTTTTATTAAAACGAACTAACCAAACACTGCAATTAATAGTTTTCGGAAGAGTCAATATGCTAAAACCTTTCAGCTGCTGTTCTTTTATTGGTTATTTGGTAAAGTGGTAACTTCCCGAGCTTTTCGGTGGACTAGCTTCCTGTCAGCCTTCAGAGGAAAACAGGAGGAACTGAGTAATAATTTCTAAAATTAATACTCTCTTCTGTGGAAATGTACAGTTTTCATGGGAACGAATCTCTGCACCTGTAAGGAAAAGAGACTTGGAGGTCTGAAGCAGATAGTGATTTGGGAGGGGATATAGAGGTAATGTGAAACCTGAAACAGAGAATTTGCTATGTGCTTATTGTTCCGCAGCCTTTGTTGTAAGATCAAGGGAGGTCTACAGGGAATTAAGTTCAAAAGTTTTAACTCTGAATTGAGAAGCTGAGTCTGTCTCCTTTTCCTTCTTTTCTCCTAGGATGGAGAGTAGCTGGAGAGAGGCTGACTTTGTACCTTAGGAAACACAGAAAGTTCATTGGTCCTAGTAAACTTTTTTGGCTTGTTGAAGGTTGTCAAGCTATTAAGAGTTGGTTTTCCAAGTGAGTTAGAGGAATTTTGTACTTCCAGTGCTCAGGTGCTACTGAACCACAGTGAGCTGCATTTAAACTTGGCAAAAGTTATTGGTCCCGAAGATCTGAAAGTCATACAGGACGTATGAAAACATCTCTTGATCTCAGCTGTGCTGTCTGAGGAAAAATCTTTTCCCTAACTCAGATTAGCATGTTGTAGAGAAGGAGGGAGGTGAGGATATCCTGCTAGTGTGTCTCCACAGATATTTTGGGAGGATGGGAATTATGATGATTAGAAGGCTTTCCACTTCCAGATTCGTGTTGGGTATACGAGTACTCTTGTGGTTTAATTTCACTTTAAGATATTTACTGGAATAGTGTATTTCTGACAGTTGTACTTGTTGTGATTATGGAAATCTTGGACTTATTTTGTGTGTAGAGATACGATAATTTTATGGTTGAAAAATATGTCCATGGTGTAACTGAAGTATCTCTATTAGCATTGAATGCAACTCTAAGTACAGATACACCCTTCCTGGAATATTTAGGTTCTAAATGCTGTATGTGCCACTTGAAATTTTTTTGGTAATTCTGTGCATGAAGGGTACAGAAGACTGTTGAGTGGCCTTGAAGCTTAAGAATTGGTAGGGATCAGAAAAATAATTATGATTTAGATGAATTGCAACGAGGATTATGTTTAAATGTGAAAATCAATATAGCTCTTTCACTTGCATTCCTGACTTGTGTCAGAGATGTAGTTTATAAACTCTTGAGCTGTAAAACTCCAGCCCCAGAAGCTGCTGGCTCACAGGATTGGCTGTGAGTTTTACTTTAATATATAGATACAGAGTTCTTTAATACCTTGAGATAGCACCAAGAGAATAAGCCCCAGACTTGTTTCTAAGAAATTTCTTTATTAATTTAGGGAAGTAAATAAGGGGACTTGGACAAAGGTCAAAAGCACAAGCTTTGGACAAAGGTCAAAAGCACAAGCTTTGGACAAAGGTCAAAAGCACAAGCTAGACAAAATGTTTCACCACAATATTGATTCACCATATACTGTTAATCCACAACACTTAAATCAAAATGCAGTAACCAATTCCACAACATTTAAATCAAGAACCAATCGCTCTATCCTCCTAAGCATCAAGAAAGGAGCAAAGAAAGAGAAGCAGAGGGATCAAGAAGAAAGAAGGAGAAAAGAGGGAGAGACAGATTATACAGCTAGCTATATATATAGCCTTGTAGAAGACCAGTTCTCGCATGTCCAGTGGCAGGGCCACAACACGAGGCAAGCACATGCCCTTGGTTTTATCTGCTCTGGTCCCTATGGCCAACCTCTACAGGTGGGGTCTCTGACTCACCAGCCACTCTGGGAGTTCCAGGTCAGGGTGAGGGGCAGTGTCCTCACTGTCCTTGCCAATCTGAGCTGGCTTAGGGGCTCCAGGATGTGTGGTGTTACAGTTTTCCCAGGCTGTTTGTGACTCGCAGCTACTCCAGGGCTTCCCCATGTGGGCTCCAGGGGCTGGCATGACGGATATGATGTGACGCCACCCCACCTCCCATGAGGTTTGACCCATCCTTTCCCCCTCCACACACACACACAGAGTCCAAAAGTTGGTTCTGACCCAGTAACTGAGCTGGTGTCTAACAGCATCATTTGCCCAATAGTGACTGCAGGGTGTGGATGTGTTTGTTGCAGTGAGCCTCCCCAGCTTAATGTGAGAGGAGCTTTACAGAAGAGAAGGAAAGCACGTCTTTTTTTAAAAAGCACAGTATTTGCTGTAGTAGCTTTTTTTTCACTGCAGTGAAAGCTAAAAATCTGTTGAAAGCCTGCTCTTTTCCAATAGAAAGATGAACAATAGAAGATGGTGGTGATAGGTTTTGCTGTCTATGTGTGCCAGTAGTTCTCTTATTTCAGCATTGTTTTTAAAGGAAGTGATAGCCTGTTCATTTTCCTCAGTCACTTCAGACTGAGAAATCCAAATATGAACCCTTTCAATTTCAAACTTGCAGAAACTTGAACTTTTGCTTGAACTCTTCTTACAGGTCCAGCGTCTCCCATTTCTTCACAGTTCAAATGTGGCATTGGATACTCTGAGGGGAAATGATGAATGCATCGGTTTTGAGGACATCCTAAATGGTAAATACATTCTGGTTTTAGTGTTATGGAAACATTTAAAAGCAAAGTATGGGACCTGTAAAGTTCTTTGCCTCTATGGAACAAGAGAATTAAACTTACAAAATACAAACCCCAGAATTAATTCCTAAAAGCAGAGAAGCACTGGGGTAGGAGAAATAAATGTGCTTCAGCTGCTAATTGTGTTACTTTGAAATACTGTGTAAGCCAGTATTTGCTTGTAGGCTGGGTTTCTAAAGGAGTAGATTATGCACTTATGTTGTATGCCCGTTTCCTCAGAAACTTTTAACTACTTGTGCAGATTTTGAGGAGGAGAGGTTACAAATATACAAAGTTTTTGTAAGTTTTGTAATTAAAAAGAAAAAAAGGCTAGAGGGGAGGTGTGGAACTAATGAACCAGACTTCCTCAAATTAACACAATAGGTTGCAGTTGTGTGGTGGTCTGCTGTCAGTATGTGTGGAATAGAATAAACCTGGAAAAATGGGTTTTAAAGAAATTATTTCTTTCTAGTTGGTAGTTAAGGACACGGAAGAAGGGAGAGAGTATTTTGACGTGCAGTTGGAGAATGAAAATAGTTGGGGACATATGAAACTGGAAATAATAAAGGAATAAATAGGAATCTAGAGGCACGAGGTAAAATTCTGAGATGGATATACAGGGATCAAGGGAAGGAATCAGGCTACTGTGGTTCAGCGGGGGCAGAGCAATGTTGAACATAGTTTATCGGAAGTTGGTTATTTACCATTGCTCACAACAAGGTGTTAGATGCTTACAGAGTGCTGCTGAGTAAGTGGGTTACAAGTGTTCTTGTTAAGGCTACTTACCAGCTGAGACTGGATTAGGTATTTTTATTGTCTCAGGAGGAATCAGAGGCATTAATATGTCTTATTTAGACAGAATTAAAAGGAAAACACTGATACACTTATAAAGAAAGTAGTATTTCTTCTGAAGTGCAGTCATAACCTGCCTTCTGGTCTTGATTTTTTTATTTTTAATTTTTTATATGGAAATGAAGTTCATACTATCAGTATTGGTCTCTTTTGTGTTCTCTATACATTCCTTGATAACCTTTGAGTACAGTGGCTAATGTCAACCATACTCTACAGAATGGAGGGAATATTTAAGAGTATAGAATTTCTGTGAAACTAGGCAGTTGGGTGGAGAAGAGAAACCATGAGTATATCCCAACTAACAGAAGGGAGGAGTGTGAGCTCCTATTGCACAGGGAAGTTGTACTGGAAAGAGGTATAGGGCAACTGTAGAGAAAAGCTTCTATCAGACTTGTTTTCTTAAACACAAAACTTGATCAACCTTGAGAATCAGGCTACAGGAGTCTGTGCTTATGTAGAAATGGTTTTGCTTGAAGCATATGTGTGTCTTTATGACAATATATGTATTTGTTATCTGACCAGTGCTTTGGATAGAGACTTGCGAGTTACAGAGCTGCATTGTGCAACACTGTCAAAAATCAGTCAAGCAACTGTTGCACTAAATGTTATAATGAAAAAATGTTTTTATTCATAGTTACTGATGGTCGTTGTACCCTAGTAAAAGCCTCATGCTGTCAACCGTTTTTTTTTTCCAGATCCCTCACAGAGTGAAGTTATGGGAGAACCACACATGATGATGGAGTACAAGCTTGGTTTATTGTAACAAAATATACTCCACAAAAATGTTTTGTGTGTGTCTTTCTACTGCAGATCTAAATACATGATACTAAATTGACACTAACAGTGTTAAACAGTCTTACAGTTATCATTTGCCTTCCTTGGTGAAAAGGCACATTAAATGTTTAAAATCTGTAAATTGTTCTGTGCTTATCAATCAAGTAAATGTCCTGTAAGTAGGTACTTTAAATGTCTTTTCATACGCTGCTCAGGACAATAGCTTCTTAAATACGGAAATGCTATATATGTACACAAGAAATCCAAAAATACCCATGCATTTGAAAACTGACTGCTGTAGGTTAATGCATTTAATGGCTGTTCTCATGAAAGAGCTTAAGAGGGAAAGGAAGGTATTTTCCATTGAGTAACTACTTGTTCATGCAAATTTCCATACAGTTTTTAAACTATTGAATAAAAGTTTGCTATAAATGCTCGTGTTCCAAAATATATTTAATCATAAATCAAGCATCTCTTACCCATAACACAAACAGTGTTGTTACTGCAATATTTTTAAAGATCTTTAACATCTGCACTGCCAGTGTAATCCTGCTACATACGTTTTATTCCCCTCTTGACGGTTGTTTATGAGGGAGCTATTTTAAGCCTTTGTGTAGAATTGAAAGTATTGCTCTAAGAATAGAGTTAAAGGTACAGATTTTTTCATGTGTGTCCCTGAAAGGATATTCTCGTTTCTGAAAGTAGAAGCAAATTCCACTTGGAGTTTAAAGAGATGTTTTAAAATCTTACTTGTGAACATAGTCCAAAAGAGCACTCCTAAGTCTAGGTATTTTAGTAATAAGAAAGACTGCAGTGACTAATTATGAAAGTACCTAATAAAGCTACTGTAGTAAGAACATGAAGATATGGTGGTACAAATAAATAATTTGTATGTTTACAAAAATCAGGTCTTAATTAAGGAAGGATGACAGATCTGTACTTAAATACACCTTTTAAAGGATCAGACGACTGAAAGGGTTTTTTGTGTGCCAAAGTTTTCTTTTTTTTTATTAAATTCAGGTTGTAACAGTTATTTCTAATGTCGTACATGTGCATATGTCATATATAAATCCTGCAAGGCAGCTAGTATGTGACATATTAGAAAAAAAGTCTGCAGTTCAAAAAATGTTATCTTTTGGCATATGTGGGGAGCTTGAAACAATATTTCTAAGACAGGAACTCTTTATTCAGCAGGTTTTAATGACTTGGTTAAATTTCTAAGTGCACTTAGTGTTCCGTTGTAGGTAATTTTAGCAGAAATATTGCTATAAACCTTTTGACAATTGCAAATATCTCTTGTGCTTTTTAGTGGGCTTATAGCTGCTACAGATTCCCTATCCATGTGGGCCAAAGCTTCTAGCTTTTGTCCTGTAAAGTTTATAGTGCTTTTATGTGCAAAACATTGCAGCAAATTAGAAACATTAAGATGACAGTAGGAGACACTTCACTGGTGGTTTTATTTGGTTTTATATTTAAACTTGTTTCATTTAAGTGAAGCTTCTAAAATTGTCTTTCACTTGAGATTTGCAGAGATTAGAGGCTTCTGCTATGCAGTACAAGCAATTTTATTTGGGGTTTATTTTGCCTTAGGGAGGTTAAATGTAGAACCAATGAATTGAACATGCAAGCGCAGATCCACTCCCCTTGTTGTTGTCCATAGCTGTCCTGGTCCCTCTGTGGACTGATAAGACTGTAGTGTTCAAGGCAGGAAGTCTGAGGGATTACTTGCCAGGTCTGTGAAAATTTAAGGTGTGGGCATGGATTTTCAGGAGGATTTTAAGGTCTGCCTTCATACCAGCACTGTTCCAGAAAACAGGGAGCCATCCAATAGTTGTAGTTACTGGTACCTTATAGCTCCCCACTTCACTGTATCAAGGTGGTTGGCCTTTCCTAGTGTTGGCTGAAAGACAGATGCTATTGCATCTGAGCAAAACTGCATTAAGATGAGTAATTTACTAGAGTTTCTCATTAGTGCAGTGAAGAACCAGATGCAAATTAGAAGGCTGCATGCAATTTCTAGGTGGTTTAATTCAACAATTAGTATACTTTGTAATAATCCTGGATGAGATCAAGCCACGTTCAGAGGCAGGGAGGTGCCTTGTTCATTATGTCTGTAAGGAGGCTAATCTTAGGGGTTTAGCCAGGCTGGAAAGCAAATAGTATGTGTAAGAGGCCTGTGCAAGAATTTATGCTGTTAATAAAAGTACTGGGAGTCAAACAGGACTGAGGCAAAAAAGAGCTTTTGAGATAAATAGGAAGGGATATGCTCAGACAGTGCTGCAGGGGGTTGGGCTGAGGACTGGGCTTTCTGCTCCAGCCCATTCTCCCCATTTTGGATAAGCCTCAAGATGCTGCACACAGCAACTCACAGAGACATGCCTCACCTGGGCAGCGGAGCTGGGACAGACCCTGACAGGGCACAGGAAGGATAACACTTCCGGATCCACTGCTCTGGCAGGTGCAACAGAAGCCCCCACCCTGACTTCTTCCACATGGAATGCTGTCCCTGCTCTGCAATTCCCTGCCTTCTCTTGGTACTGATGTTCTCAGCAGCATCCTTTCCTCTCCCCAGGCGCAAGAGGGAGGCAAAAGCACATCCTCCTGCTCTGCTGTTTGTTTGTTATGACCACAAAAAATAGATGATACCATAGTGCTGCTCCTGTTTACACAAGCATTCTTCTACCAGTCATGCCATTGGCCGTTTGTCAAAATTTTTAAAAGTGCAAGAACTACAAATGCAACAGAGTTTAAAAAACCAAACTTCATTATTAATTTATATCAAAATCATTTGCATTATACACAAACAATTATTATAAATTGAGATTTTGATTTATTAATCTGAAGCATATTAGTACTTGGGTTCCTCAGCTTGCACCGTGATGGGCATTTTACCACAGTTCGTATCCTTCGACCTAAATTTACAGCCAGTTCTAAATGCTGCATCTACAAGAAATACTCTGCAAACAGCATGTACTTTGTACAGTAAAATCGAAACATAACAAAGCCGTTCCTGAAGCGTACGTGCTTGTTCTCAGTTGGACTGACACACCACCACTATGGAACTGGCTTGCTTTGTTGCTACCTTTTGAGTGCTAGCAGAAGTGTGCACTGAAGAAGAGGAAAATTTCTTCATTTGCTTTTTTTTTTCCAGGCAGTTTTCTGTGAAATAGTTAATTTCATACAGCCTTACATAACTGCATAATGAAGAGGCAAGGCAGACAATGTAATCTTTGTGCTGAAATCCTTTACATCAGTGTTTTCTTAATCTCTCCACAAGTACTCATTATATTTTGGACCCAATGATTGTTGTAGAACTCAGCCTACAAGTTGGAATTAACTTGGGCACCTCAAAGGCGGAGAGTTAAGCAGTTTTATTTTCTGGCTAGTGTCTAAACTACTGAGATCTAGTGATCTTTAATTGCTAACATCAGCCTCGGTAGCTCAGGACAGAAGTGTAAGAGCTGGCTACAGCTGTTAGCTGTGTAAATACTTGTTCCCCCTGCCCTGGATAAACAGTACTGTTTTCACCTGTGATGTCCTTTACCTGATTTGAACCCTCTTTCGAACCTTCTCAGTGAGCACAATACATAACTTGTAAACAATACAGCTGTTCAATTATAAAGGATCTACAATAGTATCATCATGATGCTGTACTACTATTTTTTGGATGGAGTACCACTGAAAAGTTCTCTGTTCATGTGATGGGTATCAATGGCTGTAAGCAGTCGTCATTATACAGCATATGCTCTTCCTGTGTGCATTTTTATCCTATGCTGTGTGCAAGTCAGTTCCCACATCATAGCTGCTTTCCTAGAGGTTTCCTCCTCTAAATGTCAACCACTTTCCGTTATATTGACTTCTCTGCCTAATCTGTTTTGGGGGACAAGTCACACACAGCTTTCAGAGATCAGAACCGTATTGGTTGTCAAACTCTTAAAAAAATAACATCTGGGAGTGGTGTGTTCACTTCCACTGTGCACTCCAGAAGCTAATACTCAGGATAATTTCTACTTAAAGATCTCAAGGGAAAAGGTGAGGAGTCAATGCTGAAACTGATTCCTAGGTTTGGCAGTCTCACCAGTTTGCACTGTGGCCCTGGGCATGTCACTTGTCCTCTCTGTTAATTTCTCTCTCTATGCAAGGACTCTCTTTATGCAAGAGAGTATCTATTATGGAAGGATGTTCTTAATAGCATTTGTAAGGTGCTTTGAAGAAGAGAAATGCCATTAAAGTGCTTATATAATTATGCTGCATTTGTTGCAAGATGATTAGATTCATGATTCAGATTTGGTCACCTCATTTCAGGGTTGTTAAAGAAATAAAGATCCACTGATAAGAAATGCTATTACAGCCTTTCACTAAAAGAAACATTTAAACCAAGTACCAACCTAACTAAAAAATAAGAAATATCTCTGGGACAGAAAACAGAGATGCCTATATGCAGTCCCTAATATATGGAAAATTATAAATGTGCAACATGGCAAAATGTAGGCACAGGCTGAACTTCACACTCTGCAAGCTGGTAATTTCCTGAAAGTTCTCTGCGAAAATCCATTTTAAGAACTAAATCACAGGCAAGGTCCACACATCATACATTATACTTACACAAACACTCTCTGCTAGCTACAGAGATGTTAAGTACTGCCTCCAGTTTGGTTGCTTTCTGAAAAAACTACCTTTTTAGTAATTTTAGAGAGGTTTGAGGGCTTCATCATTAAGACAGGACTTTAAAGATGTACTCAGTGGACAACATCCTCAGCTGGCACAAGCTCCAATGGCTTCAGCAGAATTGCCAGCACCCTCTGAGTTGATAACTTATCTCACCCCATTTAGAATGATACAAGATGAACCACAATCCACACCTGACATTCTCAAACTCGAGAAAGGGTAAGTGGAAAGAGTATCTCCCTACCTAATTTTTTTTTCTTCATGCTGAAAGCAGCATTATAATCTCAATTGCCTATTTGCATAGTTAGGAGCTAGCTTTAGTCAAGTGCTGAAAGACTGGGTATAGAGTGCTACCAATTTAGTGCTTATTGCTGCAGGGCCACTTGGAGATTGTGTTATGTCTATGGTCTCTGTATGACATAATGGTCTCTGCCACTGCATGTCAGATTAGAAATCCCAGGTACGTGGATCCTTTGTTCAGCTATCAGCGCTCTCTATGCTGGATACTTCTTCAGGTACCAGCAAAGCCAAGTCCTCCCCATTCCAGCTTGTGCACAGAAGCCAGCTGTAAGACAAAGATAAGACAGGTATCTTTAGTTGAGATGTTATTTACAGCATTGTGATTCTGCACCAACAAACACACTGGATAGCTCTGTACAGCCATCTTCTGTAGCGCACAGCTGTTGATGTATCTTAGTAAACAAATGACACTACTTGTCCTCATTAGAGAAGTCAGACAATAACATTACTGCTGTCTTTGATCAAAGTACTCAGCTACCATGTCCATTACAGACTGGAACAACTACCCTTTCTGCTCTCAAACAGCAACATTTCACGATACTCTCAAAAACAAGGGTTCAGAGAAAGGTTATTCCAAGGGTCTTGTACCTGAAACACTAATGATAGAGGGTAAAGAAAAATAACTTCCAAAAATCTATGATGATGATGGGCTACACTCCTGATGGTAGAAGTGACTGATTGATGGTAAAGATCTGTAGTGAAGCACATACAGACTTGAAATTATGTGAAATGTTCTAAATCTACAGCATTATTACTGTCTATTTAAATGTTAAAGTGCAGCTGATGTGGAGATAAAAGGTGACTGAGGTGAAGTCTAAGTATTAGGAAAAAATACACAAGTCTCTAGCAAGAGTGCCACCCTCTTAAGGAATACACCTTTTCCCCCCTCCCGTTGAATATAAATCTAATGAAAAGGGATCCCTCTGTCACTTAGATTTTTGTTTCAGCATCCTTAAAAAGAAGTAATTTATATTGGAAATAACATAAAGTGACCTTTGCTTTTATGAGTACTCATGAATAATGATATTTCACTGTCAGTATTACTAGGTGGTCAGATATGATTAGATACAACTGCTATAGAGGTCTATTTTTTAAACACGTCTAGAGGTTTATTCTTTTGGACCTTAAAATCTTTTACAGATTTTAATGGCACTGGGTCACAAAGTACTCATGACCAAAGATCAGGACTGAGAGCTTTCCATTAAATTCACGGTGTGATTGGTCATGTTTATAACCCTAATTAGCATCTAGAAGAGCTCAGATTGCAAAATTAAACTCATGCATTTCAAGCGATCTGTTACTTTTGTTCTTTGTGAAAGGCTTTCCTGTAAAATGACCATGTAAAGGTCTCAAACCAAGGGAAGGCACACACATGTGGCAAGGCTATGGTGTGTCCCACAAGCAGTACATTCAGGGTAGACTTCACTTTGGGAGAAGTTCACAGCGTAAGGCCGAGGGAAGGCAGCTGGATCAGAGAAAAAGTGTGAAACTGGAGCTTCTACACTGCACTACAAAATAGTAAGGTCTGAGAACTACCACACTAAACCATTCAGCTTCAACCCATGTCAGAACAGAAATTACTGTCAAAAGCAGTCAGAAGCATCCTCCTGACCTGTACTTACCACAGGACAGTCAGTGGAATTAGACAAAGGCCTGCCGATAGGAGGAAGCTAAAGCCTGAAAACCACGCAACAGTAGTTGCATAGAGAATATTAAAAACTGAAACTGAAACACTGCCGGTCACAACTTCTAAACAGGCAATACAAGCAAACACAGCACCTGCCAAAAATAAATGGTGAATTACAAACAAAATAAAATAAACCAAAACCTCTTCAAAATACTGACATTTTAAAACACGTCTTGAAAGACCTATTGACAGTATTTTTGCAAGTATAGAAGTAAAAAGCATCAGAGTATCATACTTTGCTATGGAAGTGTCTTCTGTGGAAACTCCTACAAAATGCTTGTTCTTTTTAATGAATAAAAACCAAATTAAAACATTTTGCTGATGGGAACTTTGCTACTATTCTGTCACCGTTCCTACTTTCTTGAATCTGCTTATCACATGAAATTCAACCCGTTCATCCTCATTAACCATGTTCTACACATTTCCATCCTTTATCCCTTCCAATTTTCTTTTTTATTCTCACTATTCCCTTTATTGTTTCTTCCTGCTCTAATCTTCACTCCCATATGCCGAAAAGACTGATCCAATGAAGACTGCTGGTTCAGCATCTAACCGTGTCCCTCTCATTTTTGAAAGGAAAGAAACAACGTCCTTTTGGACTGAAACACCCTTTGGGGTGGCAGTCTATCCCATCAGTGTCTTGTTGAACACGTTCTTCCAAGCTGTATTCATAACCGTGAGACCACAAACAAGATCCCTATACGTAAGCAGAAAAGGATGACGAGGCAACCTGATTCCTGCATCAAACTACTCAAGTACCCAAAGTCCCAAAGAATGCCAAGAAACTACAAAACCAGAGGTCTATGTTAGCACAGCTAGTGCAAGGAGATCTTTGTTTTAGTATACAAAGATTAGTCTTCTAAAAAATAAAACCAAATAACTCAGGGGAATGTTTCTACAAAGCATGTTTCCCAAAATCGAGAAAATATATGCTCCCCAAAGGCAAAATATGGGATACCAGAGCCACATTTTGAGGCCTGACATGCTTTTTTTCCTGTGTTCCATAAGGAAAGGACTTTGAGAAGTAATGTGTTACGTTTTTGGGACATGTTTAAGAAGCCACAGGCACCCATGAAGATGGGTTCCTCCATAGCTGAAGATCCAAGTCTAATTGTTTTCAAGTGCTTTGAAGGTTGACCACCTACTGCTTACCTTTCTAAATTAGTAGTTATGACATTGACTAAATAACAAAATATATCTTTCTCTGCATGTCAAAATCTTGTGAATGTAGAAGCCCTTCTGAAATCACATTTTTATAAATCTTGAGCATTCTTCTGCTTCAAGTTCCCCATGGTCTTTATTTTAAGAACAGTATCTCCTTTGAAGGTTGAAACTTGCAGTGTTTTTTAACACAATGTTGTTTATATTAAATTCAGAACCAAAAGCCATTAATATCAAAACACAGGGTCATATTATATGGAACCTGAAAGAAAAGCAGTCTTAAAATACCAACACAGATCTGTTTGTTTAAAGGTAATCTTGGCGCATCTCTGTTCTGAAACACTGTATTATTTTACTGTTTAAAACCAAATGCTACTCACCCTGTTCACCAGCGAGAACCACTTTTGACAGCATGGATCGGAGAACAGGAATAGGCATAAAGCAGAACAAAGATGGCACTCTCACTGTAAAGCAGTCATGAGATATTGAAGTAATTAAACTCCAGGATTTTACACTGCAAATGAATTAGTCATACACTTTTCAATGTTTAGTTCCCCTCATAATACAAAGCACCAGAAAAGAACTAGAAGTGCATTGAGACACAATTATCCAAGCACAGAGAAATTAATAAATCAAATATATTTGTACGGCACTGAAACCAAATCATAAGCCATTCATTCTGTTCTCTCCACACACTTCATCTTTTAATCAAATCAGTCAGATCAGCCTGATCAACCATGTATATTTTACCTCTCTCATATATATGACCCCTTCAAGACAGTACATCCAATATCCAACAACTGCATTCATTACAGATAACACGGCAGTATTTTCATGCGTATTGTTGACCATGGAAAAACTGATTCTGAACTTACCTAAAAACATGAGCAGGGTAGTTTTGGCAAAGGCCGCCATGATCATTCCTCCAATGTAAGAAAATATCCCAATAAAGACAATATAAATGTCTTTGAGACATTTAGAAAATAAGTAAACTCCTAAAAAACTGGTCAGAGAGACAGATGTGAATGCAGCTGCTCCATATCCAATGTATACTTCATTCCAGCAGAGCGGCTCATCCAGTTCATACAGTGTGAAAAGCGAACTCCCACCAATCATAGTAAACATATAAGTCATAAATGCAAAAAGTAACACAATTATTAAAATTCTCTTTTTATAAGGGGCAGTTTTAAAAAGCATGTACACTCCAGAAAATGTCTCTCTAAGAAGTTCTTTACAGGATACTGGTGCCTCATGCTGGAATTCAGATACACCTACAGTATCTTCCAGAAAAAATATAATATAGATGATATTAATGACATGAAGCAGAGATGCTGTCACAAATGTCCACGTAAAGCCTATTCCTCTTATAAAGTAGCCAGATGAGAGTCCCGCCAATCCAGATACCACTCCAAAAATCAAATCCACTACAGCTATTCGTGTTGTTTTCTGGTTCTCATCATGACAACCATCTGCTATAAAAGCAAAGCCTCCTCCAAGGAAAGTTGCTATACTCCCAAACAGTCCAGTAACAAATGCAACTGCAAATAGGACAGAGAGTGACAGGGAAAAATATGATATTGCAGTGAGGCTAATACCAGCAATCAAAGCTCCCATTGATGGTAAAACTAAAGACCTTTTGTGTCCCTGGCGATCCCCATTAGCTACAATGACAAAGGCAACTACAAGGCTGGGAATGGCCCCAGTTAAGTCCAACTGCATATTAAAAACAGAGGCTTTTTCTTGAACTTCCTGCAAAGAGAAAATAAAAATAATTGTAAATACTGTAATACATTGGGGGAAAAATCTGTAACAATATAATTTACATAATTATTAGTAAGCAATATGATGAATAGCATGGTACGTGTTTATAGATTACAAATGATACTATTATTAAACCTAATACAATGTAATTTTATAAGATTATATGACATTACGATATTATGCTATAATAAAATAGAGCGCATTACTATATAAGTGCATTATGGTAATCACTAATACAAAGGAATTGCATATTCAGACTCCTGCTTTTGTCATTTGAACTTCAATATTCCTCAAATATCCCCTGTTACATTTTAAACCAAAAATCAGTTCTTAAGACACAGTCTTACTAGTAGTGTTAACAGAGGAGTTTCAATGGACATGAGAGAATAATTTTTTTGAACATGCATTTACAAGAGCTGGTACTCCTTCAATACAGGGTATGGCAAAAGGACACTGGGCTATTTTAATACTACTCAGAAATCAGTAGTAAACTAGTCTTTGATTGAGGAACACACCCCATGCTCCTTATTCACATTTTTCCTCACAAATAATTCTACTGAGGGCATTACAAGAAGCAAGTCGCAGAGTAAAGCACATTATGCAAGTAAACAGATTTGCTCTGACATCCCAATGTACCGTGTTACTACTACTACTACTACTAACAGTAATAGCAACTACAAATGTGAAATACAGCATTAAATATTATACTGACTCCTAGATATGTGAATTAACTAATTTTGCAAACACTGTAAAGCTCTGGGTTCATAAACTGTCCAAGTCAGTGATGTCTCTATACATATGCTATAGCAAGGGTCACATAAGGAACAGCAGCAGCTTACACTGTAACAATAAACTGTAAACACCCATTATGGGGAAAATTTCATCATTCTTTTTAACAGAAGCATAAAAAATCAAACGTAGTTGAAAAACAACTATTTAACAGATCATGAATGGCTGCAGAAAAAAAAAACACCTAAAGGAAGGTTAATAAAAAAAAGAGATCTTGTTATGAATGCAGCTGCTAAAGGATACTCAGCAAGCTAAAAATCTTGCTTTTAATGCATAGATGCAGACTAGACAGACAGCAGCCACAACAGCCCTTTCAAAGAAAATCATCTCATCAAACAGAAGAATAGTGTGAGAAAAGGAAGTAACTTTATTTGCACAAACCCTTTATACTCTCTAAGATAAACTTTAAGGTGCAGAGAGTAAAGTCACACTGAAAGTTTTCTTGAAGTTTTCTGAGGCATAACACTGACTTGGGCAGGGGCTGCACTCTTAAATCAGTAGCAGGTACATCCGTGTAAGTTGGCTCACACCATTCTCAGCCTGTACTGATCTATATTCCATGTATTCCTCTGTAGCTAACATAATCCTGACTGAGTAGCATCTATAAAATTGAAAAAACACTAGAACTTAGAGGAATGTATTCTGGGCAATTTTAAAAGCTGCTGAATGCTTTATAAATTCATTTTTATATTTACAGGCAAAGACCATGACTTTCTAGTTGAGTCTCTTCCTTTGTTTACAAGATACCAGGTTTTATTGCAAGAGGAAAATTCAACTGATCCTGAGGTCCTCAAGGAAAGCCTTCAAGATTGCCAGCACTAGAAAGTCTTTTACTCTCTTCCCTTATGGTGTCTGACTGCCATAGGATTCATGGTATCTTAAAGTCCAGCACTGTTATCACCCTGGAAGGGTCAAAACCATGAAGACTGAACAAACTGAGACAGAAAATGTTATTCTGATCTTTAACTCCTCCGCTGCTGACAAAAGAGAACTCTACGTAATTGCAGACATCGTTTCTTTACTAGAATCATCATGTTCAAAGACATGAATATCAAACAAATGATACTGCCTTAAAAATAAAATTAAATGTTATTATATATCACCTGAACACATATTAACAATAGAATACAAATATTATTGCCAAACCATACTGAAGGAATAAACCATCAAATATTAGGGGGTCTTTCTTTTGGAAGAAATTGTACAACATAAAGTACATGGCTACACATCCAGATACCACAAATGACCATAAACTTGCTAACATGGTTTTATAAAACCAATAAAAACAAATACAGAAAACAACAGGTCAAACCCTCAGCTGCTTTAAAATCATTTAACTCCAATAATCAATACAACTACATACATTTGAAGAGAAAGGTCTAGTTTTTTAATCTGCAAATTCACTCTACCCTGAAAAATTACTCACAATGGACAGAAATAGATCTTAAAATCACTGATTTCAAAATTAAAGGAATAAAAATGAAGAAGCAATAATTTACATAAAGATTAATTGAGAAGTGCAGTGATTGCCTGAGATTGAACAGTGTACAGGACATGATAAACTGACAGGCTCATAATATAAAAAAATATTACTTAGTAGCAAAGGAAAATGCATGGATTGGATAATAAGTAAATGGGATGATAAATCATGTTTAATGATTAATAATATAGCTCTTTCTGAGATAATAAAAAAGTATTATCCAAGCCAGTGATCAGAATGCTTCAGCTTGTACTCAAATTACCACTGAACTCACTTTATTATAAAATGACTAATTTTCTTTGAATTATAAGAAATAATTAATCTAACTGCTGCAAAAACTATACATTTTGAATTATATTCTACATTTTTTGCAGGCTACAAGTGATTTTTGTCTTCAATTTTTGTTTACATTTTCCTTCGAAACAAGTGAGATAAGTACAAAGTTTCTTCATTCTCAGAATATAAGGACTTGCACTAAATTAACTATTAAGGGAGATGTGCTTCTAAAAGTTAATGCCAAACTGGGCCTCTTGGGAACACTCCTAAGAGCAACATCTATAAACATGTCAGTTAGGATGGTCTTGCGAAATCCAGAACACCTACTTCACGCTTCCTTGGGAAAGGGCATGGATTTAAGTTAGTGGGTCTACTCTCTGGCCCATCCACAGGGTTATTACTCAGCACAAAGACCAGTTTCCACTTAAATTAATGGGTGTTTCGAGCATTTAAATTCTTGAGCTATGGTAACAAATGTGGTATAAAAATGCAGGCAAGATACCCAGACAAAACTGTAATTGTTCAAAAGCTCATGCCCTACTGGCAATCACTGAAATGGAGCACAAGCAAATTCTGCAGGAAACGGAAACAAAGAAGTTCTGTTGGCCATTATTCAACTGCTGTCTCAAATATCAAGTTAATTATACTTTGTAACCAAAAGACCTGTAATGTGTGAATTCACCACCACCTCAATCAGAGATGCTATCTAAACTTCAGCTTTAGTGTTTTGCAAAAAGAAATATAAAGTCTTATATACTGAACCACAGGTGATGGCAATTTGAAAACTAGGTTGAATCTGGGGGGGTTGCAAAATGCAAAAATGTTTGTGAAATGTAAGTTTCTTGATGGGCTCTGCAATTAGAACTGTATGCACCACCTATGGTTTCCTTGGAGCTGCTTGTTCTGTATGAGAAAATGCCCAGACATAGCACCAAATGGGGAAGCTAATACTAAATAAAATACAAGCATTACTCAGACAATAACTGGTATTATCTCCATGGGTCAGCCCAGAAGTCATGCTGGACTACAATTCTATTGACCCTTTTACTTTCCCATTCTTTCTACTAAGACCAGCTTCTGTCACATGACAAAGAACTGACACCATGCTAAAAATCCTGAATTATTTCTTTGATCACCTTTAATGAAAACACGTACTGTTAAAAATCTTTTATATATGACAAATGACACAGATAAGCTCAAGTGCTCAGTCTTGCATATATGCAGCACATCAGAGATTCAAATATGGGATGTGAGCAAAAACTTTCAAGTACCACCTTTTCAGCAGCATAAGGGAATGCCAGCTGACTGTTTCTGTAACTCCACCTTCTGTGTAATTAATACTCCAAGTCATCTACTTTTCTGACCTTACATTGGTTTAATCTTCTACTTAATCCAACCCAACTGCCAGTTGTTGTTGACAAAGATGGTTCTGTTGTATCTCTTCTGGAAATATGTTCCCTCTGCTATTCCCATGTTAGGCACAGCAATCATGTGGCCACAGAGTGTCAGAGCAATGTACTGCTTAACACTCAAAAAGCAACCTCAAAACAAGAGATGAGCTTTCTTTTGAATCAGTGCCCCACTTAAATCCAAACCATAACCTGTAACTGCATATTTGCAAGATACAATACATGGTGGGAGAGGGGAAAGGAAATTGGAGTATGATCATCTCTTCTGCTGGTAGCTCATAGTTAGCAGAATAGAAGCATTAAAACTGCATTAGATGTGCAATGGAAGAGGTACCAACCAACAATTCGCTATCCAGCATGCTGAATTATGAAAATGTGCTAAAATGTAACTGACTGTGAGATGCTACCATCTTGACGTCTTTGTATTTCAACAAGGCAGACTAGTGCTCTGAATGGTAAACCATCAATTATATTTGATTGTGCAAAGATCAGCTAATTTTTCCCCCCATTTTAAAAACACAACCCTTTTTATTTTCACCTCCCCTGTTCCTCATTCTTGTAATTCCTCTGAAATAAATGTATTCTAAACTAGATCTTATTCCTTAAAATTACAGGACATTTGCTAAACTTTACATGGTTACAAAGAACACTAGGAACACCAAAGGCTAATGGCTCACAAACACACGCACGAGTTGCTGGGAGGAGCCTCAAGTTGTACCCGCTGTAATGTCAGCCCACTGCCAATCCGGGCCCAAGCCTCTCAAATGATTTTCAACTCCTGCTAAAATACGAATTCATCTCAGCATCTTCCTGGAGACAAATCTTTTTCTTTTGAAGCACTACCACTACCAACAGTGAAACACACGAGCAATGAGACGGTAAAGTGAGAGCAGGTTGCAAAGCTACAGCTTTTCCGTCTATAAAAGGTTAAGTAAGGTTATAAAACAGGAGATTACGCTGAGGCAGCACCTCCTGGCTGCAAGTTTATTTATAATTGTTACTTCTTCCCCCGTCTTACCTTCTGTTTGATATAAGCCGGGCTGCTCTTATTCTGCTCGCAGTGACTGACATTGCTATCGCTCACAAAAGTGGAGTTGAACTCCTGCTCCCACAGCCGCCGGTAGATAAACTGCTGCACCAGCGGCATCGTCAGGAAAGTCGCGAAAACGTAGATGAAAATGACGGGCTCCACGCACAAAACCTTCCTCATTTCTGCGTGGGGAGGTTCAAGCCCTGTGCCAGAAGACAAACCGCAAATCCTCACGAGGTGAAAGGCAAACACAGGCCCGAGCAGCCGCCGACACGCTGCCAGCGCCCACCTTACACGGGACACCCGCTCCAGCAGCCCCCCGTCCCCCAGCGCACCGCAGAGCCCCCGCCCGGCTGTGCCCCCGCACGGTGTCCCCGCCGGCCGCCCGCCCTCCCCGCCCCGCGGCGCCGGCCGTGCGCGGCTGCGGGAGGCGGGACGCGGAGGGCGGCCGCGTCCCTCGGCGGGGGAGTGTCCCCCGCCGCCCGTGGCCGCCCACGGCCGCCGGGAGGACGACGCCGCGCTCCGGCATCTCGGGCCGCCGCCGCTCGGCCGGCGGGCGGGGCGCTGCGACGGGCGGGGCCGCGGCCGAGCGGGGTCCGTGTGCTCAGCGTGTCGCCCGCCGCGCTGTTCGTCCCCGTAGCGGGGACGCGCGGGGTTGCTGCGGCAGATCAGGACACGCACATCAGCGGCTTCGCGGTTTCAGCATCGTGCCAAACGCCGCCGCTCAGTGCGCACCGGGCCAGCCGGCTTGTTTGGGCTGGTTACACAACGAGGATCTGCCTTATCAGCGGCGCCTGTGGCCTCGTTTAACACCGCGACCCTGGCCTGGAGCTCAGCGTGGCCCAGGGCGAAAGTGGCCGAGCACCGGCTGGGGAAGAACCTGCGTTCTCCCCTGTACTGCCCCGTGTGCTCCAGTCTCAGCTGACTTGGTTTAGAGGTTTTATTATAGCTGTTCCCCTTCCAAGTGCTCTTGGGTTGTCAGGATGTGTAAAAGCAACGTTTATTAGCCACTGGCTGGTCTCCAGTTAAAAGAATCATACAATCTTTTAGGTTGGAAAAGAATTCTAAATGCCGTCGAGCCTAACCATTGACCCTTCACTGCCAGGAAGACATACATCCCATTCTCTTTGAGTCTGACATAGCTGATGCCATGTGTCAGGGGAAAGGCATTGTGGCATATGTCCCTGTTGGAACAGCTGCTGTGGCACGTGCTGCAGCTCTAGATGAAAGGTCGTGCTGGTGTGAATCTGCAGTTGTGTGGTTTAGATATGGCCTCTAACCCACCACGATGTACACAAAAAAGGGAGCGCACCCTGGCATCTGATGCACTCTCCTCCTCAGATCTTGGTACACCGAGGAGGGGTGAGTCCCACCTGGGGAGTCCCACAGAACCTTCTTTCAGTCTTAAATACTGTTTTTCAAATACAAACGTTGCAAAAAGTCCTATTTGCTAAAAGCAAAGGCAGTTTAGGAACTTCATGAAAATTCAGTTCCTTGATAAAGTGATTTGAAGACAGATTATCTGTAACATGGGTCATATGATCTTGCATAATGCTTTAACTTGTTCACTGCCACGTGACATGTCATTCAGTCACAAATTTGGGGACAACCCTGGCTTGTCATGTGTCTCAGTGTAGGATGAACCCAGTGTACAAGTTCAGTGGCCTTGATCACTTACTTGTGCTGTTTTGGTCTGGCATATAGGCTTGCTCACAGAAACACACAGACAGACTGATTGAAAAAAAGGGCTACTCTGGCCTGAGATCAACTTGTAGATTTTATTGTCCTTCTCATAGACCTGTCCAGGTCCAAAGTCTGAGTCATCCTGTGACAGTATTTTGTTTATCACAATCATGTGAGGGTTGCACACAAATGGGCTGCGAGGTGAGAGGGGCTGTTCAGGTCACTCATCCAGCTGCTAACATTTATTTGAGCACAGTGAAGAAGGGATTTTAAGCCTGTGGGAACTTTCTGTTGTTCCACAGAGAGATATTGGCCAGAGCCCCATTAAGTTTCTTGCCAGATCCAGCTGTGCTGAAGAGCATGTCACTTACGATCACAAGTGTCTGAATACAACCCGGGTTGCTGGCCAGATCTGTTTTAGATCACAGTTCCTTCGGGACAGCCTTCCCAGTGCCAAAGAATGGAGCTCTGGATCTGTGTTCTGTAGATGTCCTCTGCTTCTGTCCTTTTTACTGCCAATAACTGTGTCTAAATTTGGGCTTGAGTTTGCAGAGCCAAGTGGCCCCAGCAAAGTTGTGGCCTCACCAGTGCTGAAGGCAAGGCTGCAGTATGAGCTGGTCACCTTGAAGCACCTGATTATCTTGGTGCAACAGCTTGAAGCCTGCTCATGAGTATCTTCTAGTGCCTGACAGGTAACATTTTCCCCTCAAGCAGGTGCACTGGAACAGACTTGGCCCTCCTTGGTTCCCAGTGTTCCCTGCAAGGGGAACTAAAATCAAAAGATATGACTGGATTTTTTAGATCAGACTTGGCTGTGTGATGCTTATCCTTTGAAGCTGAGCATTTCCAAATAACACAATACAAGGCAAGCTAGCTTCTTCTCTCCCCTGTCACCACTATTCACACTGTCCCAAATTTGAGTGGGATATCCATGAACAGACTTTGCAAAGGTCACAGGCACGTGGTGGCTGCAGCTCTGCGCTGGTTTGTATTTTGTTTCCTGACATCCTCAATGTGTGAAGAATTGAAGGAGCACATGAATTTATTGTAGAGGTCATGCTTTTGGGGAGCACTTGCTAAGTTCCCAATAAAAAGATTTTAAAACCCAAACAAATTAGTGATCTTTGGAGGTGGTATGCTGCTTGTGTGTCAGGACATGGAAAAAGGGTGACATGCAATGAAGTTTCAAAGTTCAGAACATTATGGGACTTTCAAGAGATCCCACCAGCACTAGTCAAAGACATTACCTTCAGTGATATAAATGGTCAAACAAAGCCTCCTGCACTTCAAGGAATTATGTTCACACAAATCACTGCTACTATAAACATTTTTTTTCCTAGCAAATTCTTTTGATGCAAATAAAGCTGAAGACATTTTGGAGAAATGCTTGGCTGAAATCTTTTGCTCCAAAAATTAGTAGGACTTTAATAAATAGTATTTCCATGTAAAACGTGATTTTAATTGCCTTCTAACAAATTCAATATTTTTAAAATTGAGGTGACTTTATTTTCCATGTTAACAATTTACTGTGAACCTTAGCCCACCTATCATTTGTGGATTACAGAGTGACATTAGGAAGTACTGTCTCTACTTATATTCAACTCATGTTTTCAAGGCTATCTTGATAACAATGGTTAACACAAATTAAAAAAAAAAATAAAAAGGGAAGAGAGAAGCACACTTTTGGCAGAGAGTCAGTTTTATACAAAATGCAGTTCTGCAGAAACCCTTCTCGCCCTGTGTCATGCCCATGAGCAGGGCAAACAAAGATACATAAAGGAAGTTCTCCAAATATTGCTACTGGGAGAAAGGAGAATAATTCTGCAGAGGCATACCTAGGTTTAGATGTAACTGTTTGTTTTGTTTTCATTGTAACTGTGTTGATTTCTGAAGCTTGAATGTAAGCCTTGACAATGGAGAGTAGTAATGAAGATTTAAATATGAGGCTGAAAGAAAACATGACAAGGAAAATTTGTTCAACAAATCCAACCACGTGGTTTTGAAGCACCTCTCCTTTTACCGAAGAGACAGATCATCACTGATTTTCAAGGCTTAAAATGGCATCTCTGATCTTTGACTGCTTAGACAGCTGAGAGCATCTGCCCCAGCAAGAGGCCTCAGAGCTGCAGCCCAAGTAGCACAAGAGAGGCTCACACCTTCACCACTCTCTCCTCTGACTGACCCCCTCCACACTGAGTAGCATTTGGTTTGAGTCTCCTCTGGCCCCACAGGGTAGCAGAACATCACAGATAATAAAAAATAATCACATTTTTTGTCTTTTTGCAGCCCAGAATATCTAAAATAATGTGACTGAGTTCATCTGGTGTGGAAGACGTTGCTTGAAAGGTATGGGCAAAGATATCCCACTGACTTGGCATTGCTGAAAATGAGGTGATGTTCTGAACACCTCTTGTCACAGCATGAGCACTAACACTGGGTTTAGTCTCTGTGCCATATGGCACTTATTAGCCTTCTTAAGTGTTGTGTAGAAAATTTGTGCTTGTTTGAATCCTCAGACGTGTAAGGCATCAGGATATATTTATTTTCTCTGAGTAAGATAATCTTAACAGAACTGACATTCTTGCTGGCCTCTCATTACATACACCACATAACAGCAGCCATTTCCAAATGGTATGGTTTATTCAGTATTTTTGCTTTACAGCAAAATTTATTTACCTCTCATACTCATGTATTTGTAAGTCTTCAGTGCTCATCTCTGTTTATTTCATATGTCAGATTTAGATATTTCCATTGAAAGCCCTTCACCCTTGTGGCTTTTCTGTTTAGATGGCTCAGTGGAGGAGAATTTAGCAGCTCCCTTCATGCTGGGTTCAGGTGCAGCTTGTGCAGACAGCCTCTTGTGGTTTCATCCAGTCCAAAACAAAGCTGCAAGAAACTATTAAAACTGCCATGACTGACTTTCAAGCTACTTGAGGTTTTTAAATTTATTTTATGCAGCTGCTTCGTCCTGTTTGAGGTGGATTTTTTGTTTCCTTCCTGTTATGCTTTCAATCACATTTGTGTAATAGACATATGATAGCTCTTCACTGTAGATAAGTGATGTAAATTGTGTTTGTCTGATTGCATTACTTAATACAGAATTTCTGATGATCTGTTTCACAACTCCAATTCCGCACCTCACTCTTACATTGCAAAACTGCTTTTAAAAATAAATAATGGCATTGATAATGCTGTCCTACCTGCTACTCTCTGTCCCCTCCCTTCAGAGCTGTGTGTTGGGTGGGATGATCAGCAGCAGCAGCAGCACGCTGGAGATATTCCTGTCATTACTATGACTCAGCAAAGTGCTTGTCTCTTTGGTCTGTATTCCACTTCACCCATTTGCAGAAATGGACAAAGGCATCCTTCTGCCTAGAAGAATCTTTCAATTTAAAACAGAAGGTTTCTTTCCTTTTTCCCCCCTTTTTTTAAAATTTTTGTTTATTTAATGTAAACAATTCCTTTGAATGAGGAACTGAAAGTAAGCAGCTGAGGCAGGGCTGGAGTCGCGGCAGCTGAGGCAGAGCTAGCGGGGCTGCATCTGAGTCACGTGCTCTTCTATTGCAGGAGGCTGTTATTTTATCTGTTCTGAAAAGTTTGCTAAAGCAATGTGCTTTTCCAGTTTGATAAATAAAAAGTGCTTTTCATTCCTAGTAAGTTGTTGGAACTGGCCAGCTGCATCCCTCTTTTAAGAGATAAGGACTTAACATCTACCATAACCCTCAAGAGAAGCAGCAGCATTTTGGGGAGCTTACCCAAGAGCAGTAAGCAGAACGCACTGTGTTTAGGATACAAAGCAGAATGCACTGTATTTAGGATACAAGTATGTAAGCTGAGTACCATCAGGAAGGTGGTGACAGATGACAAGCTGTTCTCAACTTTCAGTGCCAGTGAGAGATTTGCTGCTGTTCTGCCAGGGGATTGTGTGTCAGGCTTGAGCCTGAGCAGCCCATCACAAACTCTGAGATCAGCTACAAAGGCTTTGTCACTTGAAGGAGTTTGAACTGGGGTGACTGAGACTGTGCCTGTACCCCAGACAGGGGTTTCATATGCTCTTTCCTGTTTTAGATTCTTGGGAAAAAAAAACCTGTTCTCACAGGGGGAACCTGTGAAAGGCTTCAGAGGAAGCAGGACTCCACTCTGCCTTCCTGTGGTTTAGGTGGTAATGTCATTTTTCCTTCACCAATTGGTCACTGAAATGGTTCTTGACACTGAAAGCAGCAGGGGACATAATTATTAGTCCTTATTCCTATCCATCAGAAAATACCCAAATACACAATTTCCCTAATTTTCCAAACATCTGCCCAGATCTGTTCAGAAAGATCTGCAAAATGATGTTCGATGTGTCCTGTTACTTTAACTG
This sequence comes from Myiotriccus ornatus, assembly GCA_036023395.1. Classification (NCBI taxonomy): domain Eukaryota; kingdom Metazoa; phylum Chordata; class Aves; order Passeriformes; family Tyrannidae; genus Myiotriccus; species Myiotriccus ornatus. Next base: position 47,192,118 of record JAYRBT010000001.1, read on the forward strand.
AAATAACTCCTTCCCTGTAACAATTCTGATGTGAATTTATGTACATAAACATCACTGGATATCTATCCAAATTACACTCTTTTTATTGTAAAATAGTTGTGGGGATGGTAGGTTTCCTGATGCCTCCTAGATATCATAGAACAGCAGCAGGAAATTCCCTGGCTTCTTTAAGATTATCACAATGCTTGAAACAGATATGTCATGTACTGTTTTCAGACAAGTTCCTTGCAAGATTTCTTATACAGGAAGATGGAGTAATATTGCTGAAAATAATATGGCACTTGAATCCAGGGTTAGGCATCAGGATAAGTGAATTTATTCAGGAATAGTACTGAAAGCTATTTACTGCTCCCACAGGGAAAATAAATAATAAAGCAGCTCCATTCCTTTGGAAATTGGGTCACTCATGAAGGGGAGGTATTCAGTTTAGCCAAATGAATAATAAGTGTGAAGACTCAGTTTAAGCACCTTAAACAGGTCCTCCATGAACCTAGTAAACCCAGTAACCTAACCATAAATGATGAATTTCCTGATTCAAGAAGTTGCTGAACTGATGATTCCTGGAAGCAGGAAGGTATCCTGAGAACAGTCAACATATGTGCTTGTTCTTTAATCTATTTTCTGAGCATCTGTTATTTGCCACTGTCAGAGAAGGAAATTGAACTAGGTGGACTTTTGTCTACTTGATATGGCCATACTTATTTTAGTAGAACTTCAGTGCTGATAGAAGAATACAAAAACTGGGAGCATAACATGGTATATGCAAGCCAAAGGCTGTATGAATTAATGAAAAGGAGGAGCTGCTCAAATACGGTTGCATGAAGATGTACACTTTGGGCTATAACATGCAGAGTTACTTTCAGGCTGTCTTGGCCTGAATTATTCAGCTGTATAAATGCATGACTTTGCATAAAATCCTGCAGAAACTTTGAATTTTCTGCATGGGCCCAGGGGTGTTTGTTTTTTTTCTATAAGAAGGTATAAGTATTTTTCAGATAGCTTTGCAAGTGACTTTCTGAACCTGATCAAAACTTGATGAGCCTCATTGCTGCTGTGGGCAGCAAGTTTTGCTTTCTGTCTATTTTAAAAATAAGGTTTGTGGTGGGGAAACTGAAAACCAGTTATCAAGTGTTTTTGCATAACAGAGTTGATGCTAACAGTGTGCCTTACAAGCACTGAACCTCCTGTTCATGACTATGCTGTCTACTCTCCCTGACTGTATTTGTATGGCATGCCCATGACTGCTAAAACTGTTTAAGGTGAAAAAGAACTGCTAATAAAGCTCTTAGGGACTTAATTGCAAAATTAATTTGGCAAGCAGAAAAAGTGCTGTCTGACTCCTTTTTTCTTTTCTTCAGAGTTGACTGTTCTCTACTGCCACTTCTCATTGATAATATGATGGTTTTTCTCTTTCCCACTCCAAGATCCCTGCTTCTCCATGCCCTTCTTTGGTGCATCTTTTGCCCAACTTTCTACATCCAATCTACTCTGAGCGCTTCTTTTTGGCTGAGGTCATGTGATGGCATTGGGAGCTCTTGTCTCCCTGGCATGCTTGAGGCCTGGGAATACCTGGTGTTTTTTCCATGTCTTATTTCCCAGCAATGACACCTCAGAGAAGCAGCTGGCATCCCTTCCATGATTGTTTCCAGCTGTTTGCAGATGGGTCAGATGACTGAAGCTTGGAAATACGAAAAAGAGCTGGAAACCAAGAAAGCCATGCTGTCACCAGCAGATCTAGGTGCTCTACATGGAACCAGGCAGTGTCCATAGCTTAACTATTGTTTTTCACTGTTTTCACTTTCTGCATGTCCTGCTCCATCCACACACATTTCAACATTGGCAATCCAGTCTGTTGAAATGGTTATACCTTCTTACACCTTTTCTTTTTAAACTTGAACAAACTCTGTTTTTCCTATACTGAGAAGAAAACACTTTAGAAGAATGACATTTTGAGCTTGAAATTGTGTGTGTTCTCCCCAGGACGACACAGGAAAAGTTCCTCTTTCAAAACTGAACATTTCAATTATTTTTAAGACAGAAAGACATTAGTGAAGACATCTCTAAATGTCTTCAGTGATTCAAATTGATTCATGAAATAGATTTACAGTGTCACATAGTGTATTCAAGTGTAAATAATGTTTATCTCAGGAAAAGCCAGCCATGTGAAACACTGAGTACTTTAAATACCCTCTTTTTTCCCCTCTTCTTTTGTTTTAAGCTTCCTGAAGACTGGACTGTCACATCAGTAGATATAGTACTTTTATTTTATGAAAAAAACCTGATAATGTTGTAAGAGATAAATGGATACACATTCATTCAGAAATATCACAACTTGAAGTTTGTCCTTTCCATTTTGTACTTCCTGACTGTGGCTTTTGTTTAGTCTTTAAAATATTGAACTGCCAGAGAGCCCCCATTTTGTGCTTGTCCCTGCGTTTCTTGAGGGCCTGGCACTCCTCTGGGGCTCCAGAAGAGCTCTATCAGTGCAGGAGGTACCAGCCTTGTTCATGTCAACAACCCACGCGTAAGCTTAGTTTAGTGCGAGGGTGACAGGGAGTCGTGTTTCTTTGGCCTGGATTTTTGGCAAGTTCAGAAGATATCAACAATAGATATAATTATTCAAAAGATCTTTAGCTATTTACTGTGCGAATCAAGGAGAGATTAATTTATGATATCTCATCTCCACACTCAGCTATTTCTTTTAAATCTCTGATCAGAAATAACACTTCTGACTGGCACTTTTATTGTCCTCAGGGCTTGGTTTAATAAAACAGGAAATCCAGTTTAAGCATGCCTCATCCCCATCCAAACCACTAATGCTACTTTACACTGATAAGTTTTATCACAGATCAGATAGTGTCTGATCAAACCACTCCAATGCTTTGCCTACATGACAGCCACAAGCTATTTTCTTTTGCCCTGTAAAGCCAGTATGAAATAGTAACTCTAAGAAAACAATTTTTTTTAGTTAACTTCAGCATGACTATAATGCCTACAGCTAATTTTGGTCAAGTTTGTCCTGTGACATGATCTGTCAGTCCACATGCCTGAGGGACTATCAGCAGTGGAACCATGAAGCTGAGCTCAAGGTGACCAGCTTGGACCTGCTGTCTCCTCTCTCCAGGATGCCTGGAGCAGGGATCCAGCCCAGAGCAAGGAGCAGTTGATTTATTCCCTCTTCACAGCTTGTGAGGAACGGAAAGTGCTGTCAGCTGCACACAGAGAGGATCCTTTTTCTACCTTTCCGTGTGCATTAGACCTCCAACTTTCTGGTGGCTGTACTAAACTGAGATAGACCTGAGATTTCCTTACTCTTTGGCTGTTTTCTTCTGCCATCACTTGTCTTTTACAAATGTGTTTCTGGACATAAAGTAGAATGAAGCAAGACTTTAGTTCAGTTAAATACTACTTTATTTCATAATGTGACAGCAAGGAGCAGGCTTGTGGTTAAATACTGAAACTGGCCATTAAACTGTACCTTTAGTGGCTGCTACATTGCCATCCTCTCTGGAAATTTTTCCTTGTTGATGTGAGCAAATTCAACTCATGTTTGCAGGAGTCCTGACATGATTGCTCTTGCGGCATCATTTGCACTTTTCATTTCTTTTGGTCCTAAGCAAAGCACAGGTAGTATGCTGCACACTGTTTACTGATTGCTTGTCAAAGCCTGGACAAAGAGAGGTAAAAGGTCCTTGAGGTGGGGTTGAGTTGTTGTCTAGAGGTTCCCATCTCTCTTCTTCTCATACTGCTATGTGGCCATGTGGTATAGACTAGATACCTCATTTTGGATGGCTGAGGTGAGGTGAGATTGACTTCATCTTCCAATTTGCTTGCAAGTGGGGTTTGTGTCCAGAAAGGCTCCGGGAAGGAAACAGCACACACTGGTTTATAGTGGTTACAATCAAGGCCCAACCTGAAATTTTGGAAATATTTTTATTTACTGCTAGAAACAAAGTATTCTGTTGTAACATCAGAACATCACAAAGCTCATGGGGACACAAAGGCTGTCCAGAAGAGACAGTTGACAAATATTAGGTGTTCCATAGAAAGCAGTTAATTGCACTGGAAGGGAAACAGAGCATTTGGACCTTCTAGGTATAAATCACATTTGTTAATGCATGCCCGTTAGGCTGACACTATCAATTGCAGCTGTAATCAGCAAATCAGTATTCTGCATTTTCTGAAGAAAATCTAGTACCAGTGTTTTGACTAATTTGCACTACATTTGGTTCTTCTTTCTTAGTAAGATTGGTATTATTTACCTGTCTTTGAAAAGCTGCTGAAATGAATGTAGCCTGAAGCCTGCTTTAACTGAGAGTAGCAAAATATGTTTTTTTAATAAGTAAGCATCCTGAAATTACTGATTAAAGACTGATTTAATTTTCCATCCTAATGCAATTCTTCAGCTTAAGTCCAATACAATTTCACAGTTCATTCATGTCGAACTCAGCATAAAATATTTTATACTTATTTGTGAAATCACCTCAGAACTCTTACAAACCCATTATACTAATTACCCTTTTAATGAGCACAACTGAAGAAATGGGTGTATTTACAGGGTCCAGGGAATGTTGTATGAGAGAGAGAATGATACGATTCTCAGAATTTCAAGAGTGGATTTTGTTTCTAAGCTAATAGAAAATTCAGCCCATTTCAGAATCAGGTACTGTGAAATCCCAAAGTAACAGGTGGAAATTTATAACAAATTTTAAAGAGTCACATTGTCTACCATACAGGAAACCAAAGTTCCAAAAAGTCTTGTTTGATTACATACATTTTGGTAACCAGATTTGTTGAAAGAAACAGGAACAGGTTTTAAGAGGATGCAGGGCGGGTCAACACACTAACTCCAGCTAAGTTAAGGGAAAGCCTTCGAGATAGAGGTTCCTCTGGTGCTGGTTTTTTCAAGATCTACACTTTAAGCTATTGGTGGGGTATTCCAGGGACCACAAACCAAAGGCCACGTGCCTTGATTATTGTTTGGTGTAAAGCCTACATTGGGCTCTAACCACAGTGAAAAGCTGTTCTTCCTTGGGGGGAACAGAAGGAAGGTATGGTCACAGTGTCCCCATGATGTCATCCTCAGGGGATGGATTAGTGAAATCCCACACAGATGGGCAAAACCCCACAGTCCCAGGGAAACCTGCCCACTCCCTCCCCTCTCATCCCCTCCTCTCATTTACCAAAATATTATAGGAAGATTTATTTAGACATATCTTGTGAGAAATTTGAGTTCCACTTCATATTTGCAATTAGAAGTCTAAAGCACATTTATGCCACTTACTAGCAGTTTAGGGGAGCAAGAGGGAGATAAAGAGCCACTTGCTGTGGAAGTAAAATTTTTCTCTCCCCACTTAAACCTATATAAAAACAGTAAAGCAAAGAAAGCTGTGTAGAAATTAGAACATTTCACATCATGGCCCCACTCACCTTGTTCATGCAGTCATAGGGTGTCAGGTACTGACCTGGGGTTGGTGGTCCTGCCTCGGCACCAGCTACACTCCATCTATCCTCTGCCATCTCCAGATAGCAACACAAAGCCCCACACAAAACTCCACAGCAGTCTTCTACTCAAAAATCACCAGGCCGTTGAATAGCAACAATATTTTTAAGAAGCATAAGAGAAAAAATTCTTAAAATGCACTGAAAATTCTCTTAATCTCTAAATATGAACTTGCAATGGAAAAAATTGTGAACAAGGTGGGATTTTTAGATTTATTGGTCCTATGCAAAAAAACCCCCAAAACAAACCAAAAAAACTCAGAGACTTTGTGATATTGTGATATTTCATGGATATTAGCAATAATTCCTGTGCAACAACCATATCATCACTCCACAGAATGGAAGAAATGCAATTGATGCAGATTAGGACACAAGTATAGCTATTATAATACATTAATGTGTCCTGTAGTGATAAAGGAATTTAGAAAGACAAAGCAAGGGGCTGTTTCTTGTTGATGATATATTACGCATCCTCCTTCCCTAATAGATATGGTGTAGAAATACCTTACCAGGATGACGAGGTTGCAGGTAGAAAACAATTGCAATTACTTCAGAAAGGTGAAAAGTAACAGATGATTTAACATCCCTGGGGAACACATCTGATGGAGGCAGCTGCAGCTTCAGTTTCCTCATTGCTGACTTTTGTGAGATGTCATCAGTTAGACAATCCTCTGTATGTTAAGAAGTAATGAGAAAAGTAAGCTGTCATCCTAAGTGTTGTAACCCTGCCAGCATTACCAGAGTAAGCCTGTCTCAATTGCCGAGTCGCATCAGCTAGACAACCAAACTGAAATCAAGGTAATAATTATTCCCCAAAATAATTTTTTTTTTCCTGAACATCAACAATTCCTTCGACAAGTGAAAGCTGACAGTCTTTATTTTCTGGTTGTACTTTGAATGTCTCATTTTCCAAAATACTGTCAATAGAATTTTTTCCTTGCTGATGAAAACATGTACAATGTTGAATGTGATGAAAATTTGTTCCAGTTTGTGAGGGAGCAATAACAACTCATGGCATTCAGCTATGACTGCGCTGTACATTTCTGCACAATAAATCTTCTTCCCTCCCACATTTTTTTCATACTGATGAACTTGCCTGAATGCTATGCAATGTCACACACTCTGTAAAATGGCTATTAGGGAGCCCTAGTTATCATTTCAGCCATCCCCAGTGTGGAACTGGATGGTGGTATCTGGCAATATTTGATTTTGCAGCTATCATAATATCCTATCTCGCCTATCCTCTTGAGGCTATTGTTATTGTCTGGAGTCATCTGCAGGCAGCCTGATACTGCTTGCAAGTAGACAGCTCTGGGAGTTTTTTGCCCTTCTGTGCTTTGAAGCTTTGGTTGAGAATGATCTGCTTTTATCAATTTTTCGCCTTAAAGCTGTTGTCATCTATTATTTGTAGTTCTTTGGTTTGATGGAAAAGCGCAAAGGAATGCTCCATCCTTATCTTCCCTTGGCTCAACTGCAGTCCTAACAAGCTGGAAGTGATATATTCCCATTAGCATCTCATTGTATCCTCTTCCTTCTGGATTTGCTGAAGCTTATTCACCAGGGCAGTGCTACCGTGAGGGATTCCTCACTGGACTCTGCCTGTCTTTGTGCCCTGACCTTGAGCACTTCTTCTGTAGAAATGTTATGAAGTGATGCCCAGCTGCTGAACACCTTAGACAGGGTAAGGTGGATTGTGCCAAAATGTCTGTGTGTAGGAAGAAGAGTTTCTTCACCTTATTATCCACACATCTTTTGTGCCCTCTGTGCATCTTCTGGATCCAGCTGCAGCCTCTGCACTGGAGATGAATGACATGAAGGTAAGGAAACTCCAAACTAGGCCATGCAGAACACTTGGCAAAACAAGGCACAAAGCCAGTGTCATGGATACAGTGATAATCATGGTACTATCTGCACCTACTCATTGCGTATTTGTTGGCCATCACTGCCCTACATCTCCCTGTGATTTACAGGAGCCTGTGTTCTTCTGTTGTAAGTGTAGCAGGGAATGCATTAACAGATGTATGGGTGCACCAATATGAACTGCTCATTAATGCCCTTAACTATTTACTTCCCAAAATATCCCTGCCTGCTTTCAGAAGATAAGATCTAGGTACAAGTCAGGGCTGGATATTGCTGAATGATTTGAGATCTGCTGTCATCTTTGACAAACTTCTGCTGTTTAATAGTAGGGAAAACAGGTAGGTTAATACTTTATATTTTTATTTTAATTTCAAATTATATTTGTATTTACTATTTTCAGTTGTGGATGTCTGAAGTCAGATACATATGAAAGTGACTGGTATTTACAGATCCCTTTGATCTGATAGTTGGTGTCCATCAATGCTGGGAATCTAGAGGGTCTTACACTTTTTAGAGTTGACATCAGAAGTTGCTTTAGATCACATTCTTTCTATTTCAGGATTTTCTCTTGAAAATATGAATGTGGTGATATTCTTCTGGTAAAAGGAATACAATGCAAGTTCAATGTGGCCAAATGTTGTTCTAGGTTAAGAACATAAAACTGACACCAGTGATGGAGAGGAGGCAAGAGGAGAATGTCTTTAATGATAAGAGTCAATTGACAGGACATTGACTTGGACTTTGCTCTTTATGACTTGACACAGCTGTCAAGTCATAAAGAGCAAAGTATAGTCTCATTTCCTTTATAACTGATAGACTACAATTTTCCCTGCTTTATGATAGCTGGTTTATGAGTAATTGTTTTATTTCTGTGTACCAAGTCAGTTATTGTGTGTTTTATCATCTTGCATGGTGTGGATTGCAGACACAGTCTGAAAGTTTCCTTTTGAAGGAAACTATAATGTCCTAATCTGTTTTTTTGGCTTTGTATCATTTATAGACAAAATGAATAGGATCAAACTACAGCTTGAAGAATCACGGCATTTTTAGTTAAGGAAATGTTCTTGATGGAAACACAGATTTTATTAGTGATACTGCAATTAAATAAGCCATTATCAACTTCCTACAGATCTCCTAAGAGCAGCCCTTTTTCATTCTGGAGCCCAAATTACGGAAGCAATCTTCATAAAGGCCACTTCCCTAGCTATAGCGCCTGCTGTGATATGATTCATGCCTTTTGTCTTCTGCTTGGAATTTGGGGATGTTTATGAAGGAATGTTATAAATACTGCATCTAATTCCTCTTTTCACAAGATGCTTTATTCACAAGAAAAAAAAAAAAAGAAAGAAAATCGCATCACATATGCACGTCATATAATTTCCATTCCCATTGCCATCTGGCACTATTTTTGTTGCCTCCTTCATATACATATTGAAAGGATGTGAAGCCAGTGCCAGGCAGACACTCTGAAGCACATGTTTCAGTACTACAGCTGGGAATGTAATGGGGTACAGGCATATTTGGGACAAAGAATCTGTGTAAATGTGCATTTGAAGGCTGGAGCTGGAATACCACATGCTTGGGAGCAGAAGAAGTAATGCATTGGAATCCCAGTTTTCATGCTGTGCTTTACTAGTGATCTTACACAAAAAGTATGAAGGTGAACAGTATAAATGTCTTTTTGTACTGTTCAGACTTTCATTTTCACTAGGGAAACAGCGGTATCATGTGCATCTGGAAAGTACCTGGCTGTTGATTTAACCTAAAGTGTGGTCTAAAAATACGTGTCAGATCTTTTTAGCATGGCAGCTTCTTTGAGACAGTGACTGCCGTGTGCCAGTGCACTGCTAATTACATCAGGATCCTTTCTCAAAGTAAAGAGAGTTTTCCAAGGCTGAAAGATGACCTGCAGGATGATCACTGCAGTTTCACTCCATTCATCCTGCCTGCTTAAAGTAAGGGGCAATGACAATGTTTGCATTCATATTCAAGCAGTCTATTTATGTGAACCGTTATGCTAATAAATGACAAAATCATTGGTTATGAAATTCAGATGGGTTTTCATATACAGAGCTACTGTGGTCATGTGACAGGAGAAGGGGAGAAATTTAGGAGTCAGGGATTTCTTATCTATGAAAAATAATAAAAAAACCCAACTAGATAAGTAATCTGGCCACGGATTCAAATGGAGATCTGATCCTTTTATAAGGTATACCTAGTTATAGGTTACACTGCTATCATCTCTTCTTTGTGTCCATCCTAGGTCAACACGACCCTGACTTCTAGCAGCTGTGACAGAGCTCGACGTGCAAAAATAGTTGTCAGTAGACACATCCAGTTGTTCATGGTCTGTGTTTGCTGCCTGAGCTTCTGCTGCCTCCAACAGGCCTGGGGCTCTGCAGCATTGACTTGGAAAGGTGGTTAAGCTGTACCAGGCAGCTGTAGCCTAATGGCTCTGAGAAGTGCACATGGAGGGCTAAAACCTGGAAAGAGGTGTTTTGGAGACCCAGTAACTGTCTCGGCATTGTTGAGCAGAGCCCAGCTTAGAATCACTGTGAAGTGCTCACTGGCTGTTCTGAAGGAGTGAAGCTCATTTAAGCAAGAAAGTTGAAACAGCGGCTCTAGAGCCTGCAGGTAAATGAGCCCCAGCAAACAGTGCTACAGATGGAGCACAAAACCAAAGCAGTTTGTGCTTGTAGGGGGTGTTTTTTGTTTGTTTTGTGGTTATTTTATCCTCCAGCTGAATAAATGATTAGGTGGATTATTGCACATCCTATTTCATGGTCTGGCATTAAGTCATTAAAGTGATTTATTTTTGCAAAGAGTGATTTTTAATCACCTGTGTACAAATTAACCAAACTGCAATAAACAAAACAGAACCTCATGATTTATTAATATTTATTGTGTCAAAGACTTGATTCTCATCTCGGTAGCTCTGTTCACTGCCCTGAAACCCCAAAGAAGAACACAAAGCCTGACTATGGCTCTGGGGTTCCTCTATCTGATGTGTCAGTCCTGGATACAGTGGACAGATACTGCAAGAGAAACAAAGGCTATATAATTCCAGGAAAACAAAATATAGCAGATGTGTCACAGTGAGTTGCTTGACCCTAGTGCCCTTAAAGCTGTAATTGGGATTATCAACTGAAAATAAAAAATAAGTGTAATTATTCAAACTTCAGGAAGTGCTTCCGGACAGGTCAGTGGGTTCACTGCTCCTTTGGCTGCAGACTCCCCAGATAAATAATATGAGCTTTTGTGTCCCATTCTGACAGTGGCTGTGTGGGCATCTCAGGACAAGGGGCTGTTACCACAGTGAGAGAAATCCTGTCTGACAACACATGGTGTTGTCCACTGATCATCAGGTGAGTGCTGATGACCAGTTTACAGTGGAGTCCTGTTTCTAGAGGGCTGGAGTCAGATTAATTGGTTTCCCAACTGTAAAGCAAGTTTTCTGTTCAACAGTGATGTGATTAGGAGCAGGAGCAATAAAATCTGTCTAATCCAGAACAAAGACATTGCCATCCCTGAAGCTGCCTGGCAGTAATGGTTCCCTATGAACTGGATAACGTAATCTTTATGCAAAACCAATTCCTAACCTCTCTTTATTCTGCAGGAGTTATGAAGTTTGATGCACACATTCTCCTTTTCAAAATGACTTTAAAGCATTAAGGCATATAGTTTCAAATAGGGTAGGAAAACTGAAAGCTCCCACTGGTAAAATAAAGATAGTTGAATATAGTCTCTTACTCTGAAATGTTTTTAAGAGCTATTCTTTCCCTTGATTTATGAAAGGAAAACTGAGAGTGACTTAAATGTGGGTGATGCAACACTGCCTCCCACTGCTGCATCCCGTTCCTCTGATGCCTCAGACTTGTTTCTGTCGGCACAAGCCCACTGGTTCTTCAGTGGGAAGGCAATGAGACACAACAGGTGAATGCTGGGACTTGCATCATTTTTTCCCCCATGCTGTTGATCCTTCATTTCTCACACAGGTATACCTGGGCATAAGTCTCAACACTGCTGGCATTTTCAGGGCATGGATTTAAACTGCCATTTCTCTTCTTTGAGAGGGAGTTTCAGATATCCAAATTAAAAATCTCCAAAGGATAGTACAGGATAGTGTTTCTTAATTTTTTTGCTGATCAAAAGACCATTCCGTCTCCCAGGAGAGCACATGCACAGACTGGCCTCCACACTGCTTTGAACAGTTTTCACATATAAATAAAAGTCTGTTAGGTCACACATAGGAAGGATATTTGTTTCTCACCTTAAATGCACAATATTTTATATACTTCCATGCAAAAGAATGTACATTTTAAAATGTATCTTTGTCATCATCTCACCAAAGCCTGAGGCTGAGAGCAAAGCAGAGACTGAGAGGAAGCACTCTTCTGTACCAACTGATTCCTGGAAGCGCTGTCCATGTCCTGTAGCAGCACCATGGCTCTGAGGGATACTTGTTTTTCTTGACCCTATGGCAGGCTGCCTAATTTGCTGTGGCAATTACAGTTGTGTAGCCACTTGCCTCCATTTCCTAGGAATGCCTTTTTCTCCCCTACAGATCACCCCAGAAAGTAAAAGACACTGAAGATACTTTTGACTCCATCATTAGCCAGAGTTCATCTAAACAGAGATTTTGTTCTCCATTGTGGATTTCATGGAATGAATTGGGAGATATTGACATTTCACAACTTTCTTCTGACTTATCTAGGCTGCAACAAGCAAATCCCAAAATGGTCTGTCAGGTTGCTCAAACTTTCACTGTACTTGATATCTAAGGTTTTAAGATTGCTGATTCAAGAGAATTAATCTAAGATCACCTTTCAGCAACTGTATTACTCCACGTGTCAGGCTCCTGCAGCATCATGATCTCCAGTTCTGCTGTACCAGGGAACACCCTTCTGCCTTGCTCTACCAAACCCACCCAGCCCATGGGCAGCTGGCAACAGAACAGGCCTTACAAAACCTGACCCTGGATTCTCTACTCATTAATCACTCAAGCAGGTTTAACCTGTTTTGTAAGATAAAGATGTTTTAATTATTTTTTTAAAAATAAGCTTCTAGAGTTTCTTTAACTGTTTCCTACCCCTATGACAAAAATCAGTGTTTTCTAGTCAAACAGCTGCATATCAGCTGATAGCTTTTTCTAGCTGAAAATTCCAGTGCTTTTACACAGTTTGGGTTGGAGTCTGACGTTTCAATCCTGGAAGACCATAAAATTTGAGCATATGCCCCCTAACAACCTTCAGTTTTCTTTTGATTTCATAGGTGGGTTTCCAGTGACATGTGAGATGTAATCCCTTGTATCTGGCCTTTCTTTGATGAGGTTGCCTGGTCCTTTGATCCAGTGGTATGCTATTCCCGGCAGTCAACAATGTAACACTCATGAATCAGTTTTGAAACTGTCCAGTGTTATCTCAGAAAGAGGGTTCAAAAACCAAAGAGTTGGAAAAACTAAATTTGTGACTTGTACTGTTTTTTTCAGACTCCCCATAACTCATCTATAGAATTTCTTCTTTTTTTCTGCCTTTGCTTCTCCTGCCATAAGGGACAGCAAAATGAAACATGGAGCCGATGTATATTTTTCACAGAGCTTGGGAATGCAGAGCACTAAGTCAATGCTTTCTTTCGGGGCTGAGGTAGGGAGCATTCAGGAACCTGAAAAAAACCCCTCCTTGTTATCTTGCAGTTGTAGGCTCGTGATTCGTCCTTGGGCTGCGTGCAAGGGCTGTGAGCAAGCAGAGGAAATCCTTCCTCTGGTGTCCTGGTACGTGTGGAGCAGCGCACAGCTGGGTCCCACGCCGGCGTGCCGGGAGCTCCGTGGCCGGCGTGCCTGCCTGCAGGCACGGCCCGGTCCTGCTCGGCATCCCCGCTGTGCCGCAGGTCCTGTGAGGGCTGCTCCTTATCTTCGAAAAGAATAGACACCTTCCGTATGTGGAGGAGAGGCTTTCACTTCCTCCAGGCTTTCAGGGGCCGGACCTATGTGTCCGTGTTTCACAGCACGGCTCTTGCTCAGGCAAAGCGTGTGAGCCCCTGCCTGTCTCTGCATGCTACGTGTGTTGGCAGTATATTCACTCAGAGAGACATTGTTCCTCGATACCAAATAATACTGGCCGGTAATACTGATCTAAGAGAGCAACCTGTGGAATATCTATCCACTTGCAGCAACATGAATCCCTCCTAATATAATGCAAAAAGTTGGCACCGTTTTTCAGCAGATGGCTGTGTCCTGGGATGTAGGGGGACACAGCAAGTCCAAAGGCTGCCACAGGGCTTGTGTAAATGCTTGTAATCAGAAGGAGCAGATGGGTAACAACCAAAGCTATGGATTTTACATTTGTGCTTTTTCCCCTTCCAAAAACAGAGAAGTCTGTACAAGAATCCTTAGTGGCCAAATGTGTCTAACAAAGAGAAATAAAAAAAAATGAAACAGTGAGTGGTTGTTCAGTCAGAACACATATGGAAAATGCAAATTGGATCATAAAGACCTGAAGGGGGAACAGCAGCTACCTCTGGTGGGCCAGATGCTGGAGGCACGTCCAGGCCCTGACCATGGAACAGCAGGCTGCTAAATGAGAAAGCCCATCATCTTTTAACAGCAAAAGGCAAACTCAATTCCATAGCAACCACATTATGTCTGATATGCTGGAAAGGATGAATTCATGACGAGAAAAGAAAGCTGTGCGTGGCTTGGAAACCTGAAACTGCCACTCTGACTATGGGAATGAGATCAGAACAGATGACATTAGAATAAGATATGGGACGCTGTGTTACAGAGTTGCAAGGAGACAATTATTTGTGAGGTTTTTCCTCTCTAGGGTGGGCAATAAAGAGGAAGGAATGATTTTTGTCATCTTCTCATTTTCATTAGTTTCATTTGACATCTGATTGTCATTTGTTTAAGTTATGAGTGTATAATATTTATTGTACATCTCTGCTGCATCATGACAAGGCAGATACACAGCTGAATTGTCTTGTAGCTTAGTAATCTTCAATTACAGTTGTTATTTTAGTACAGTCCACAGTCATTCCCTGCAATTTACAAGTTGAAAGTTCAACTTCCTCTCTAAAGAGCTAGATTAAGACTGGAAAATGTTCAGAGCAAGGTGTCAGAAGTGGTCAAAGGAATGGAGTTGCTTCCCTGTAAAAAATAAACAGTACAGTTCTTCTAGCTGGAGAAGAGGTGATGGAGGAGAGAGGAAGACACCCTGTGAGTGCTGAAGCAGTGGACAACAGGAGAGTTTTCACCATGTGCCAGTGCAAACACATGAAGGAAACCAGTGGGTGCGAGGTTGCAGGAAAACCCAAGGTGACTCTTAGAACAACATCTGTGGGCTCTGTGAACTTCTTGCCACAGGAAATGGAGGGTGATAAAGGTCTCCATGCATTTAAAGAATCATCAGAGAAATCAGTGAAGGGCTGGTAAACACAAACACATATGGTCCAGGCAGTCCTGCAGGTTGTTACTACTTGTCAGGATGTTCTGGGCAGTATCTCTACGGGCATTTCCTTGCCTTAAACATTCCTCTAGGTATCTACTTCTGGTCGTTGTCAGAAGAGCATAACTGACATTTGATCCAAGCTGATATAGTTTTCATGTTCTCAGAGACTTGGCATACAAGCAGTGACTATTTTTTAAAAAAAGGCCAGAAATCTGTGAATGCCTCTGTCCTGCCATGTTTCCTGTCTGTTGTTTCTGTTGTGGCTCTGTTGAGCATGTGTCTGCTCTCACCTTAATCCCAATTTGACACAAAATTCCACTTTTCATGGAGGAAAACCCAAGTGCAGAATAGAAGTAACCCCCTCCATACTACCTGCCTCTTGGATTCCAGGGTACCACATGGGTGTAAGGCACATTGCGCTGAATTGTGCACCCTCAGGGTCTGGTCCAGTATTTGTACCATTGCCATCAGGAGTGAAAACTGATTTCTTACCACTTTCTTTTCAAGGTCACACCAGAATTCCCATTTGTTTAGTTCTCCAGCTTAGAGTCTGCCCCATTTCCCTGTGCCGAACTCGCATTTAAAATGTATGTAACCAGCACACAGGTTTTGCCATAGTCAGTTGCTTCATGGTTATTACATAGAAATTCTGAATTATTCTACTGGGACCTTGACAACTGTGGTTGGTTTACTTATTTTGTGTCCTTTCATTTATTTATCAGCTGTATGTGGGGTAAAGGGCTCTTAATTGTACAAAATGTTTCATCCTTGACTGCAGTGGGTTGGAGCCTGATCCTGCTTAGTAGAGGGAGCTGAGGGTTTGGGTTATACATTTGTGAAATACCTGTGAAGCTTTTCCCTGTTTTTGTGCCTGTGTTGCCCTCTGCTGACTGGTGACGGTTTGGAAGATACAGAAGGTCCCCACTGAGCAGCTTAGGTGCCTGCAAGCATCTTGCAGATTAGACAGAGGTATATTTTTGACCTGGTATGTCAACTATGCTCTTTTACCTATAGTTAGTTGTATATCCATAGTTAGGAATATCACAATAATTCAACAAATCAAATATCACTCTGCATCTCAGCTTAGCTGAAATTTTATAAAGTTTTGATTCTAATTACCAAGTAAAAATTAAATTGCTGGGGCTTTGAAACAGGCTCTTTGTCACCTGTAAACAGTGTCTAATGCCTCTCATCAGCTGGCTTAAGAAAAGCACAATATGACACACTGTATGGAGGGAGGATAGAATTTGACAGTAGTTTACACAAGAGCTAGTTTTCAAGGACAGGGAAAGGAAATGGCAGTCATTTGAAAATAGACACAAGTCTGTGCAAAGAGAGAAATCCAGCAGGAAATGTGAAGCTAGAGATGATTATGTACTCGGGGCATGAACCACTCCAGACTCATCTTCAGAATTGAAAGAGAACTCTATTACTTGGTTAAAATGTGCTCTTTCCTGCACTCCCTAGAAAGCTGTTGTCCTGGACCCTGATCCTTTCCCAGGAGGTGACTGAGAAGCGACATTTATGTAAATGTTAATGGAGAGATTTGTGTCAGATGGAGAAAGAGAAGCTTGCCCTTTGACATGGCAGGTTCCTATCTCAAACACAGTGTCTCACCTAAAAATTGCTTTGAATAGCTCTATCAAGATTTCAGTAAACTCTTGTTGATAATGCTTGCCTCCTATTTGTTGTTAGCTTTGAGACTTGCAATTGAAAAAGCAGAGCCTAAGCTGGAGGCAGTATTTATTTTATCTACACGGACTGAATGCAGAAAGGAAAGGGAGACTGAATGATGCTGGTAGACAATGTAACAGTACCGCAGGCACAGATGCCCTAGATCTGACTTGCAATTCCATCCTAGGTTATAGTCCTTTTTAAATCATCCAGGCTCAAGGCTGAGCTGAGCTGAGTATGTAATACCAATTTAGCTATAGAGCTAGCATCTCAGACACATTAAAAATACCCCAAATCCCTGCAGAAACAACTATTAGCTCAGATAGTGTTATTCACACTATCAATATAATAAAGCTGTGCAGGAAAGTCCTGCATTTACAGATTTAGGCCATTGGGTTTGCACTCTTATTTGGTTATGAAATAGTTTCTTTCTAAAAAGCACTATATTTTGAGAAATAAAGGGAAGTACAGCTGCACAGCCATTTGATACCAGAGTTGTTCCTTTTTATGAATGCTCTAAAATTGCATCCTAACAGTAATATTATCTTCTCATACATGACTTCATCTTTCCATATGCAACTTTATATCTTATTTTGAAATGGAACAGCAAAGCTAAATGTAAATCTGTACGGCTGCATACAATGCTGAATGCTATATTACACCCTGACAGGCAGCAGCCGATCAGTGGAGGGCAAGACTCATATCCATCCCTACTTACATCAGGCTCATCAGTGCTACAGCTTTTCAAAGCATGAGTTCTTTCTTTGTGAACATCCAAAATATGTGGGTGAGCCCACGTATGATGATACCCAGCAGCCTGCCAAAAATCAAACTTGGTTCAATTCTGCAAGCTCTTAAAAAAGAAAGGAGAAAGAGTTTCAGAGAACTGCTTTAACCTGTGATGATAGAGGAAGAGGTGCACTTTCATAAACATGAACTGACTTCATTGTCAGTTTAATTAAGGAAACTCATTTAAATATGACGCAAAGATTCGTATTCTCCAGATGAATATTGACACTTGTGGTAGAGTTACTTCTTATCTGAAATGAGGTTATCACTAATTGCCTGCACATATTGGAATGACTTCTGATTATGTTGAAAATGTCAAAAGTGTTTTTGGGAAGAGACATTATCAGTTGTCACTCATTAAGGACAAAGCAGATGTCACTGTAATTAGGAGCTATACATACTGCTTATTTTTAAGAACATCAAGATGAGCATACAAAGGTTTGTTTGTTTACTTCAGATTTGATTTTGAGCTTGGAGACCACTTAGGGGATAAGGGCCTCTGCCAGGTGTCCTTTCATCTCCTGCCCTAAGATTTTTTATAAGTATTAATGTTCTCCTTATAGGAAATGAACTTAACAGTACTTCTCACAGCAAACCGTTAATGCTGGTGAAAGAATACCTGAACCATATATACACCTTTTTTTACTGGTGTTTACTGGTCTCAAGATGCATAATGCAAGGAGGTTGCAATGAAATTTTCATCAGGATTTATTTTATACACTTTCCTCATACTTTCTGATCTTTTCTGTTACTTGTTTCATTCCATATTCTCTCCTCTTTTCTTTTTCATACACACTGTATTCTCCTATGCTGTTTCTATATCAGTACACTCTCCCATTATGGCTCTCCTCCACCTTCTTTCTTCCCAGGAAAAGCTACCATTAGCTCCACCAGGTACCACCACCCTTTCCAGGTGTCTGGGCATGATCAGAGCAGCCTGAAATGTGGTCAGTGAGAAGAGAGCCTGTGAAGAGCTGTAATAACACTTCTACACATACTTTTGGATATAAATGATGAAATAGGAGTCAATGTTGCAAAGGATCAGGCCTGCCAGGTAAGACGGAGTGAAGGAAACACAGAAAATTTGGGCTGAGTCTTGCTTATATTTTCAGATGGAAGCTAATAAAACATTATTTGTTTCTTGAACCTCTTGGATTTCTAATTCCTTTTGGCCAGTACCAGCCAAGGTTTGATAAGGCAATAGAAATCTTATATATCTCAAGTACCCACCTCTGTCATGAAGGCAGCAGCCAAGTACCCCAGGTGCCCCTGCCAGAAGCACAGGTAGGTGAGTTGACTTGAATTATTAGACATCAGAGAAGCCACACAGGCTCAGGGTGCTCTCAGCAGCCTAGCTGCTACCCACACAACTCATGTGGGTCTTGCTCTAATAGATGCCTTGATTGCAGGAGCAGCTTCCATCAGCTGGTGCTCCAGCAGCTCCACCGCTGAAGGCTTGCACTGTTCAGTAAAAGTTTTACCAGGGTTCACCAGAGGAAAAACAAGGGGGGTTCTCTCTATTCGGGCTGTGAAGTGTTCCAGCTGGATGGCTGTCATGCCTTTGCCTCTCTTTGAGGGAGGACACTGCCAGTGTGGGAAGCACCCCTGGGTGCCCACAGCTGCAGTTGGGGCTCAGCTGTGACAATGAGCCCCCAGCGAGGGTGACTGCATGGGCACAGCCTCCACTGGGACAGGGGAGCAGAAGACATTTGGACTGCAGCAGTACAGTTTTAATCCCAGTTCTTCTCAAATGTTTGATAAAGATTCTCATGTCTCAGCATTTGGAAGAGTCAGGAGCTGGTAATTCCCTTCTTGGTGCAGTAATCCTTTTTCCTTAAACACAAACCCTGGAAACAGTGAAGTTGACGTTTCCTACAGCATTTTTACAAAATTCATAGACAGATAGTAATCCTCTATTCTGAGGAGATGAGTTTGGTTAAACACAATAGCCAAGACAATAGGTCAAGTGCCCAAAATTAAAACATGTCTATCTCTGAGTTCAGTTGGAAACTGTTGTGAAACAAGTGTGTGAGTTGAGGGGCAAAGAAAGAAAAGAAATAGGAGGGGGAGAAAATCCCATTTCAGTCCTCCAACCCTGTCTGTAGGACTTACGAGTATGTTCTTCACAGAAGAGCAGATACATAATAGTTTTTAAATTTTTTTTTCAATGGCTGCAGAGTCCACATAGTTTCATTACAAAGCAAAGCCAAGGGTAAAAGGCAGTGTCCAAATGGAAGTGTCCATGAGGAACGAGACTAACAGGTGGCCTGTCCTGGGAGAGGCTGTAGAAGAGATGCTTGCAGGGAGCCCTGGAGCAGCCTTTTCCTTCTGCTCTTGAGGAAACCAGAAGAGGGTCCTTTTTTCTTGACTGTTTCTCTTCTCTGTTGCATACAAACCCTATGGAGGCTAATGTTGCCTGGGGCTGTGATAATCCCTGACAAACCACCAGAGTAGATGGTGGTGGACTCAGCTAGCCTCTTTCTTCCCCAGCCACCCCTTCTTTAAACTGAAGTTCCCATTGGCAAGGAGTTACATTCAGCATCTGCAGGGAAATCCAAACTCTGTGATGTCTGCAGCTGAACTCAGGCTCAGGGATGTCCAGCAAAACCTTGTCCCTGTGGAAGGCAAAGCAGGAAAGGACCTCAAACACTCCTCAAACCCCACAGGGCAGTTGGTACAGGCTCTGCTGCCAGATGCTGCACTCCAGCTTTCAGAGAAGTGTTAGAGTCAAAAATTTGACGGATAACTGGGATATTACTGGATGGTACCACAAAGCCAGAGAAGACTAACAGATAAGAAGGCAAGAGGATAGCACACAAGGGGGCACAGATTTTAATATAAGTGCTGTGTAAATAATGGTCCTTCTTCTAAGATTTTCACTTGTCTGCAGTATGTAGAAATCTCTGTCAGGTCTGAGACTTGTTCTCACCGCTCCTTTTGTCTATGGCTGCTGGGCTGAACTGCTCACAGGAGAGAAGCTACAGCCAGTGTGTCACTGCTGTTCACAGGCCTGCTGAAGCACTTCCTGAAGTATTCGCCTTCCTTAGAGCTTGTCAAAATCACTGTCAGTTTTTCTTTTCACTTCATTTGCAATATCATTGTCTGGAGGAACATCTCTGCCACTGCAGGCTGCTGATAAACCCCACTGTCAGTCATAATTCCAGAAACCTCATTATTCTGCATCCGCACAAACATCAATTCCCTTTGCTTTCCCAGCTGTGACTGTATGGCTGTTGTTTTCCTCCTGGTCCTCATTTGTGGCTATGTTTTCCTCCCTCACATACGTATATGAAATGACTTTTCCCTGAAAATTATCTGGTGCAGCTCTTCCAGCAGCTGAATGACAGAGGTAACAGCAGCTCTACTGTAAACCAGCTGCTATTTTCTTTAGTGCTATTATTTAAACATACTCTGAGGAAATCTAGCTGAGACCATGATAAAGCTGAGCCTGCCCTGTTTTCAATTTATTCTTGATTTTGACAGTTCCCAGCTGTCCCAGGAGGAGATGAAGAGAAAGCCATGTAGTTTTACTATTGCTACAGCCATAGTTCAGCCACTTGTTCCGTGTTCCCTGGTCACTGTCTACAGTGTATCCTAAGCTGTGTGTCTTCAAAAGAAGCAATCCAAACAGAAACTAAATTTCTGTTAAAAAACTATTCCGCTCTTCTCTGTTTGATTTATCAAAGGTCTGAACAGCGATAGCTGGAGAGAACAGGGTGTAGTTTCCTACTGCTGATTTGCAAAGCTGTGGTGTAAATCAGATCAGCAGGCAGCTGAGGAAGATATCTTTGAGTATGATTTTACAACAGCCTACTCTGATGATTTTGTGGCTAGCAACCTGTAAAATGGAAATGTCCAGCAGGTCTGGCAATGTCCATAACCCTCTATAAAAACATCAGACAGCAATGTCGTCTCAGAGCTAACCTGCCTAAATCCCCTGAACAGGCCTGGCTCCCCAGCAGCATAAACACCTTCAAATACAAAGTTCCTGTTTGGAGCGCATTTGGGTTTTCCTCTTCACCATACAGTAACATTCAGTGCATTGAAATCATGGACTTTGGGAGAGCTGTGAAGTACCTTCCACCCTTACTTCAGCTAGCTAAAAAAAATACACAGCCATACTCCCCCTTCCCACTGATAATATGTTCCTGAAAAGCATGAGTCTTAGCCATGCAATGGATAGGGAATCAGTTCTTCTCATCAGAATTCATGACAAGTTAACTGATTGAAATGATCTTGGCTGCTTTGTCTCAGAGACAAAGCACTTAAGCATTATCCTCCATTTTTGCCCTTCACGCTGCATTGACTTGACTGATCTTGATTCATCCGAGGAAGATGATGCTGAATGTGGCTGTTCAGAAAGAGGCATTGAAAATGGTCACAGTAAAAGATGTGTGCTGGGTGTTCATGCTCATGGATAAAAATGCCAAGACTGTGGACTGCCTGTGTCCCCCCCCAGGTGATGATTTGGGCAATCCTGCTCCTGCCTCTTCATCCTCTACATCATTTTACACTGTTCTTGTGTAGGTAAGTGGTATTTCTTTAGTCCCTGACACATCCTCCTCTGTTTCATTAATTCTAAAGGAAAAACTGGTTCATTATCCAGTGAATTCAGTCACTTTACCAGCCAAGCTGAACACCTGTCACAAGAATTTTGAGAGCATTCTTACTGCTGCTTTTTAATAGTCACATCTTCTTCCTCATCTCCTTCCTCCTCAGATGAATCAAGAGTCAATCAAAGTGAAGGATGGAGAACGCAGTAGTGAGGATGGTTGGTGGAGCAGGGTGTTGATTTATCAGTGTGGATCTCTACAGTGATGGACGGGGATGTGATGGACAAAGGAGTACTTCTGGGCTGCCAGAGGAGAGCTGGGTTCATGCATATCCATAACTTAACTTTAACATGCTCTTAAATTTTAATTTAAATAAAGGTCCTTCTTCCTACCCATACTTTCTGAACAGGGTGTATCTCTGCTTCCTTCTCCCTTCTTGCTCTGCTGATCATCCAGGACAACTTTGTTACACATGTCCTTTCTTTCTGCCCTTTGTTTCTGGGTGCTCCTGGGTGGCTGAAGGGGCAATATGGCTGGTGTGCAATATTACCTTACACCAGGACTGTTGCACCCCACAGTCTGCAGCCCATTCTATTTGTGGAAGTCCAACCTCTTGTTACATTGCTCAGAGACTTTTTTTCTGAAGCAACTTTCTGGAAATTTTAAAAATTGCACCTCAGTTCCCTGGACCAGCCTGCAGTGTGGGCTGTGAGTTTTAACACTTGGGCTGTGTTTTCACAACTGATGTCAGTTGGATCAGGGTCTCCCACTGGCCATACTTCACTCTGCCCACTCCTTCCTCTGCCATTCCTTGGACAGCCCTCCTGCCATGCACACAGGGAGGAATGGGAGCCTGGCCTCCCTTGGGTAGGGAAGGTTATCTGAGTGACCAGCTGCCTTTTAATGAGCTGAGCTGCAAGATACATTGAATCAATCTATACAGCTCTGACGAAAGTTGAAATCCTATTCCTTGTCACTCCATGTCCTTCTTTCTCTTTCTCTTTCTCTCTCCTGCTCTCCCCACTCCACCTTATGTACCAATGCTGGCACTCACTGGGATCGTTTGTGTGGCAGGTCAGTTTTCTTAATTTTTTTTTTCTCATTTTCTGCCAGTCATCAACCTGGCAGAAAATGAACCTCCTTAGATCAGACTGGCTGTATTGCTGAGTCAGCCTTCAGCCCACCCAGCTGAGGGCTCTCAGGGTCTTGCCTCCTGCCCACCATCCCCAGTGGTGCGCTGCAGCCCTGCTGCTGCTGCAGTTCAGTGTGCTAACTCAGAAGGCCTTTGCTGTCCTGTTAGCTTTTTGCAATGCTGGGATGGCTCAGAGCAGCTCCAGCAAGTGCTGGAGCCACCACAAGGAGAACAGGAATGCAGTCCTGCTGTGCAATGACAACTGGAGCGGTTTGAGCAGGGTTAGTGAAATGAATTGGCTCAGACATGAGTTCAGCAACCAGCAGGGCTGGGGGAAGTGAGGGATCAAGTTGGAATTGGAGGTGTGAGGAAAGGAGGGGAAAGGGCTGGAGAATCAGACCTCCCCACTCCCAACCAGAAAGTTGCAACTTGGGAGCAGTGTTTCACTCACCTGATGGCAGCAGCCAGTCTGTGCAAACAGGCACCAAAATGTACTACAGGTTTAACATTGGAGCTTCTTTTTCCCGTTCTGAACTCTGACAGTCTCTAAATCCCACTTTTTGGCAGAGGAATTGGAAGGAGGTGGTTCTTCTGGGATGTGACTATCCAGTTGTCTTAAAAGCTGCTATTTGAGCAGGAATTGTTAGGATCTAATGACTCTCCATTTTCTTTGTGGCTCAAAAAGCAGTAGATGCAGGCCTGCAAACAGATCTCTGACTGTGTATGTGCAGTTGCATATATGTATATGTATGCATATATATAAATGCAACTGCATAAATCCATGAGAATCCATAATATACAGAGAGTCACACTACTTGGGCTACCACAACAGCTGAGTTTTCCTCAACTGTAATGTTTCCTCAATACAAACTGGGGAAAAAAAAAAAAGAAAGAAAGAAAGAAAGAACTGTATATATGTTACTTAAATTGTGCAATCTTTTCTCATGATGATTAGAAATCATGCACATGAAAAGTTCCCTTTGTCCAAGTAAATGTGCTTAATTATATTTATTCAGATAGGAAGTTGATGTGCTGTGCAAGCTGCCATTTTTATATGACCGCAATTACTCTTCTTCATGGTTGGGATTCCTCAGGTCTCATGGGACAGATTTCTTCCATGGTGTCATTCACAAGAGCCCACATCAAACTGCTTTATCATCTGTCTGCAGTGTTTCATTGCTGTTATCAAGCACTAACACAGCTCAGAGACACAACTCTTGTGATCCCAGAAGATTTTGAATTTATGGCTTAAAATAATCCAGCCATTTGAAGAGTATCTGAAGTCATCCTAACCACTTGGTTGTACTCTACTTAAAAATGAGCAGGTTACCACTGTTAGCATGCCTAATGCAATATGTTCTTGCAGGATTTTCAGTCACTAGTAATTTGAGTGCGCAAGATAGTCCTCATAATTTAAATGAATTTAAATTGACTTTATAGATTAAGTTGATATTTTTCTGGCAAGACTGTTTGCTTTACATGATAGATTTGCCCTGACCACAGCCATTTCTTTCTCATTAAATTGCCGGCACACATTCACAGATGAGACAATAAATTATTTTAGCTGTAACTTATATAGAGCTCCCCTACATCTTTACAGTATGGGTTTATTTGGGAGGTTATGATAACCCAGTTTCTCCCCTGATGAGAAGAGCAGCAGTCACAGTCAGAGCCCGCTTCTCAGTGTTTATTGAGACACAAGAGTTGTGCCACTTTAATTACACTGGTAACAGTTTAAGTGACCCAGTCACCCCTTGTGTTAGTGCAGTAGAAAAGAGCCTATATTGTTACAGCTATTCAAGACCAGGAGATACCTAAGTCAGCATCAGATAGCTTCATACTCGGACAAGTATGTCAGCACTCAAATTTTAGCTGGTATAACTGCAGTTTAAGATGGTATTAAAATAAAAATAGCTGTTAGGACTACAGTAATTATCTAAATTAAAAAAAAAAAAATCGTACGTTCAACTGCAATAATTTTGCTGATAAAGTGTGCCAGACCTGGATGGCTAAGGAAAAGTTCCCTTTGGAGACAGTAGCTTAAGCATCTTACCCAGTCAGAGCTGGGCTCCAGGCATCTGCATGTCTTTGCCCCTGGGCAGCAGCCCCCGTCCCTTCTCCTGTGCCCTCAGCAGTGCTTGCAGCCCAGGAGTTTCTCTGTGGACTCTCTCTTGTGCAGACCTAAGCTGCATCTTTCCTGGTACAAAAACCTTCTAAAAATTTTCTGGAGCTAATAGCCTTATTATGATGTTGTAGCTTTTGCAGCTTTATGTAAGCCTGGGAGGTGAGGCTATTTTTTCCCTTTGACTTTCATTGTTCCCAGATAGTCTGCAAAGCTGAACACTGATTGTGCCTCTTGCTTATTTCTGCAGAGAAATGAGCCTTATGCATCTTCCTGGTATTGCCAGATTTGTATTTATCACCAAGTAAACAGAGCCAGGAACTGCTCTCTAATCCTGGGGCCAAGTGGCACATACTGGCTATATCCATGTTGCACAGTGACTGATCCTGGTCTCCCACCTGGTGCCCCTGTGGCCCTAAGACTTTGGTGTTAATGTGTGGATATTTCCATTCCTTTCTTTTTTTATTATTTTTTATTTTTTTTTAAATTTTTTTTCCTCCCAATTTATGCTTTCTGAACAAATGTAATAGCTGTGGTGTAGCTCACAAGAACTGTGTTTTATTGCATGAAACAGGGTTTATATTGCATGAATTGGAGAGAAGTTTCTGACTGCAAAGCCTCCTGAGACAGAGCTGGAAGACTCCATAGGCTGAAAGAAATGGGAAGCAATGCAATCCCATCTCTGCTGCGTGCTGGGGACAGTCCTCCTGCATGCCACCTCACAGGCTGTGCTCAGGCACTGTTTCGCTCTGCCAGGCTACATAGTATTGGCCAAGGCTGTGACTTGCAGCACACTTACACTTAAGCAATGTGCATAATCATCAACTCAGCTGTTACCTGGTCCCACCATGTCCATCAGTGCACTCAGAGCTACTGAGGTATCTTGGTGCTTGTTTAAACACAGGGGATGAAGCCTGGATGCACAGGAAAAGGTGCCTCTGCTGTGCCAACATTATTGACAGGGACAGCAGACTTGGCAAGGGGGCTTGCCAGGTCAACCATGGCCAGGGCATGTTGTTACTCCATTTCGCAGTTCCATCAGCGCCATATCCAGCCCTATGTGCTCACAGACAGGTTGTTCCTGCCCTGGGCCAGGGATTCCCCACTGCGTTCTATTTCCAGGTCTGTGTGTGAGGCTATTCTGCCACCTCTCTGTAGCTGCAGCAGCTTGTTCCTAGACACTTCAGCAAAGTGGGTTCAGCTTGAAACTGCTCTGCCTACCTTTTATAAAAGCCATCCACTGCTTCAGTTTCTCATCATTTTCTTTTCCTCTTTACAGCATAAACAACAATTTCTTGTTATCCCTTCTGTTTGCTGGAGTCACATAAGGAATCTTTCATTGAACATTTGCATGGGCTACAAATCTCTCTTCCAAATGCTGAAGAAAAACAAGTTTATGCGAATTATCTGCAGCAGATAATTTCAATTCTGCACAGAATCTAAAAATAAAGTGAGGCCCACATTGCACATTCTACATCTAAGTAGCTTTTAATTAGGTGTGATAATAGCGTGAATTATCTTTTAGAGTGCAATAGCTCTGTGATCAGAAGTCAAGTGATGGATGCAATAATTGTTTGCAAAAATGATCGAGGGAAGAAAGTCAGTGCTGGCATGTATTTGTTTTTTTTGGTTTTTTATCTTTTTTTTCATATAATAGGTCTTTGCAGGCTAATTAATATTTTGGGTAAATTCGGGCTTTCTCTGTTATTGTCCTTGTTTTAATACAGCCAGTGGGTCCTTTCAAGTACTGAGATAAAAGAGGGCAGTGAAAGCCTGTTAACTCCCTGTCATCAATGGCTTCATGGTGATGCCTTCGGACAAGACAAATGGCACTGCTGCTTTCTGAAAATTAATGGCTGGGGTGCTGAATGTTTTTTTTCACTTCTTCAGGGTCCTCTCCCATTATTTTAACCATAGATAAGCTCAGGGGTTGAACATAAATAATATTCTAAACTGAGGTGCAGTCATGTCTGCTGTCCTGCCTACTTTGCTGGGAGCTGGATAGCTCTGGCAGAGAGAGGTGGGGGGGCGGGGTAGTTCATGTCCTAAACCATCTCAGCTAAACCTGCCAGCGCCTGGTTTGTCAGGGTCCTCCTTTGTGCAGCCAGAGATATGCTCTCACTGACTTTACCAGCTAAGATCCTTTATCTTCATTATCTTTGTAACTGAAGCGTAGTATTTAGCCCAGCGTGGCAGGGCTGGGGGAGAGGAACACAGCTTTATTCAGCAGGAATAGAAGGTCCTTTAAGGATAAGAGATTCTGTTATGGTATCCCAGGGATGGTACTTGGCACTTCAGATTGCACACAGATGCAGCCACAGTGTGTTTGAGCACAGGCAGAAATTAGGAAGTTATGGTGTGCCTGGGAAATAAGGATATATCCTGTGACAGTGACTGCCCTGCCATAGGAGGCTGTAACACCAACCTGACCAGACAGGCACTGGGGAAGGGAAGTCTTTACAGAGTGCTGTACTGTACCCCAACTGTCAAAAGGCCAGGCTTGCACGGGGATTCAAACCTTGCACATCTTCCCATGTCTTCCCACAGTCCCAGGCACTTGCTGTTTCATGCCTCTGTGTGTTGGTCCTGAGCTCCAGGCTCTTCTCCTGGCATCTCCAGGCACCCTTGTGGGGGCTCCCAGACAGGAGGATGCTGTGTAGCATCTGGCTGGCCACGCAAACTGGGAACCCCTTCATCACCCCCTCCTGAACAGATCTTCATGCATTTGCCCAGAGGACTTCATAAAAATTAATTGAGTTGCCCATCATTAGACACAGATCATAAAACTCCCATCTGATCTCGTGCCTGCTGCCGATTTTAACAGCTGATTGAAACAATGAGCACTAGCTCATGGGGAATATAACAGTACCCACAGAGAGAGCTGTAGCACAGGCTGTAGGTGTAGATAAGGCTTTAAATGTACAATAAAGATCCTCTGCCTGTATCACGGAGCTCTCTTGGCTACAGGACTAAAACTCCTGGGCTGCAGTTTAAACATGGTGATGGAGATTACTGTCTGAGTTACCAGTTTTGCTGAAAAGCAAATTTGTGTGTCTGCTTGTGTGTTTATTTATTTATTTTTCTAATTTCTTGTTCATTTTAAAGTGAAAGAGAAAGAACTTGGAGCAAGGGAGAACTGGAGAACAGCCAGCCTAGCAGCAGAAAAGCCATACCAAGAACAAGTCCTATTTCTGTCTGATGCCATTTGAGCACCATTACAAAGACTCTAACCATAACCATTTTTTCCCCAGGAAAACCTGTATTTGATAACCCACTAACAACCACCTATGAGCTCCAGGGTGCTAACTTGCACAGAATTACAGAATCACGGAGTCAATTAGGTTGGAAAAGACCTCTGAGATCATTGAGTCAAACCTATGACTGAACACCACCATGTCAACAGACCATGGTGCTGAGTGCCACATCCAGTCTTTCCTTAAACACCTTCAGAGACTGTGACTACCACTTCCCTGGGTAGCCCATTCCAATATCTAATCATCCTTTCTCGAAGGAAATTCTTGCTAACGTCAAACATCCCCTGGCACAGCTTAAGATTATGCCCTCTTGTCCTATCACTAGTTGCTCAGGAGAAGAGGCCAAATCCCACTTGGCCACAACCTCCTTTCAGGTAGTTGTAGAGAGTGATGAGGTCTCTCCTAAGCCTCCTTTTTCCCGAGCTAAAAAACCCCAACTCCCTCAGCCGCTGCTCTTAGGATATGCACTCCAGACCTTTCACCAGCTCCGCTGCCCTTCTCTGGACCCGCTCCAGCACCCCAACTGTCCTTCCTGAACCGAAGGGCCCAGAAATGCACACGGCGATTCCCAGGGAAAAAAAAAAAAAAAAAAAAAAAAA
>JAYRBT010000001.1:47221147-47250001 GCA_036023395.1 Myiotriccus ornatus
GCGGGCGCGGGCGGCGGCGGGCGCTGCTGGGCGGCTGCGCCCCGCCGATATATAAGCGCGGCCCGCGCCCGCCGCCGCGCCGTCCTGCGGCCGCAGCGGCAGGAGGAGGCGGTGGCACCGGCACCACTGGCGGCGCGGAGGCAGGTGAGCGCCGCGCATCCCCTGTCCCGGCGTGGGCAGTGCGGGCTCCGCTCCCCCGCCTCATGGGTGTGACACTCTCCCCCCCACCACCCCTTTCTTCTTGCCCCGCATCGCGCCCGCGGCTCGGCGGGTGTCCCGGGGCGGCCGCTCCCTGCTCGCCGTGCCCGGACGGTCCCGGCTGCGCTCTCGGAGCGCCGGAGATGGGGCACGGGCAAAGGCTCTAGGAGACGGGGATGGCTCCTGCACGGGAGGGGCGCAGCGGGTCCGAAGGCTGCTGCTGTACTAACCCCGTTGCGGGCATGAGATGGGTGAGCGAGCCCGTTTATTAGGGTAGGTCATGGATGTGATGAACCCTATGCAGCCAAAAGTTCTGGGGATGCTAATAGACGGACTGGCTCAAGCGGGCTTTGCTCTCCCTGCAGCATCTGTGCACGGATGGAAATTGCCAGCTGCGTGCCCGCAGCGTGTCGACGGGGTGACGGTCCCTCGGGGAGCGGGGTCCCGGGCGGGCTGGGGACCCGCGGGCAGGCACGGACGAGCGGAGTGTTCAGGGAAAGTACCGAGCTCGCTGGCAACCCACCGGCGCTCAGGGCTGAAACTGCTGTTACTCTCAACCGCTTCCGTGAAATTAAACAGCATCTCGTTATTTTTTCCGCGGAATGATGGAAGATGAAGTACCTGAGTTAGAAGGTAGAGTTTTGCTGCGAAGGGAAAGCTAAATGCGTGGAAAATAGGGTAGGGAAACCAGATCTTCATATTCAGATAAAATGTGTCTACTTGAAGAGCTGTTTATCTAGATAGATTGTTTCCAACTCTGTTCAAGTGAGTATGGGTACCTTTTTCCTCCTCGCTTTATCTCTCATGCCTCTCGACAGTGACAGTGCAAAGGGAGCTGGTATGCCTTCACACAGCCTATACAAGCCCCCTACGGCTACCTCTGTTAGAGAGCCTGATTACTCTAAACATGAAAAGAGTAAATCAGCGTGAGCTCAACATTTATCATTGCATTAAAAACTGCAAAGATCGAAAAATTAATAAATATTTCTCTGCTGGTTAAGCATTAGAAATATTTACTTATACTAAGGCTTTGGTAAAAAAATAATTTATATGTCAGGTTTCACATACAGGTTAACTTTACAATAGATAACTGCATTAAGGAGGCACTTGTCAGCAACTGAGCTGGATGTAATGTGATGCATAAATGCCTTGTTTTGGTTTGTGTGTGATTTCATACAGGATTTGTTTTATGCTCTCTACATTCAGTGTAGTGCTTGTGGGTTTTATCGTTTCTCATCCCCAATTTCAAGCAGGGTTGTGGGCTTTTCTGTATCCCCTGCTACATAAACCCTTTACCAGCCTGCCTGTTCCCAATGCAATTAAATATACCCAGCTACTTGTCTCCTATCTCTGCAATCTGTTGTGGAGAGCAGTACAGCCTGTGCTGCCGGAGAGCGGTAGGAGTGAGCTACATCCATGCAAATGAGTGTTAACTTCTCACTCGATTTATCATCACCTTAATTTCTGGAGAATAGATTCTTATTTTGAGGTACAAAAGGGGGGTTCTGCAAATAATTTTTTGGAACAAAGCACTGTGAGTTTGGAAATCGCTACCTGAGAGGGGATGGGGGGAGAGGAGAAATGATGTGGCAGAACACAGAGACTGAGAAAATCTTTGCAAGGCTATGTCCATGTGGTTTGTTTGAAGTAGCTTTTGACTGGTACCACATTTTTCCTTATATTCATCTCTCTAAGGACAGAGGTAGGTATTTGGCTGCTGATCTAACAAATGGCAAGTGTAGGTTTGGGCCAGATAAGTAGTTTTTAATTTATTTACAGCAAAATTTCTTCTATGGTAAAGTTTTCTAGGATGTTATCACTTGTCTTAGTGATAGTGACTAACAAACAAGAAAGCAGCTTTAAATTCCTGGCTTAATTTCTGGAGTGTGTATTTCAAAATACTTTTATGGTATAGTAAACACTGATAGGTATTTAGGAAGATAGTGGGGAGAGGAGAGCTAGCAGCACACCTACTGCAGAAGTGCAGCTCTACACAGCTGTAAAGCACAACAGCACATCAGAGCCTGTGCAGGGAACTTGGTAAACAGTAAGAATTAGTTCTCCATTTTATGTTAGGAAAACCAAGATTTTAAGCTTTTGTTAGGCATTGTCTGTTTCATAAGTTCATGCAGGAAGCACCAAGCACAGGACAGAGAACTGCAGCCAGAACTGCAGGCTTCAGTGAAATGTGTGCTCTCCAGAGAGTCATACGACGGTAGATGAAGTGAAGCACAATACAGTAGAGACCTATACACAGTGATCAGTTTAATATTTATTGGAGGGTCTGGAGGAGAAAAGATCCAGTCATGACAATGGACATCTTGGTAAAGATAATTTGCTGAAATGCCAGCATTAAGTAGTGCAAAAGGATCCACCCCTGTCTGGATGCTGAGGTTTGCTAAAAAGACTACTTTGAGACACAGTTGATATAGCAAATACTTTCCCTAGACAAGTATTGCATTTTATCATAAGTATTTATAATTATATTGACCTTGTTTAAATGCAACTGTTACCAAATCCTCTGCAGTCAGTATTGTTAAAATCTTAAGCAGCTGAAATTAGAAAGAAAGTAGCAAAGAAGAACAAAACTTAAATGCATGGTGGCTTGTTTTATATCTGAACTTATTATTGCAGAGTCAAGCCTGTTGAAACAGTTTCTTTAGGAAAATAATTCTAATGGCTTTTTGTATAACTATCCTAATATAACCAGCATCATCGTGAGCCTGGGAACACTGTCACTTTCGGTTGCTGGATATGCCTTAGATGCTTCACTCTTGGAAAACCTTGTTTGTTTTTTCTGTCTATTGCTATTATATGGTATCATCTTGCTATTCTGGGTTTTCCAGTGGGGAACTGGGAAGAGTATAAAGTCCAATGCTTCATCCAAAGTCACCAGAAAGATCTCCAGAGTACAGCCAAAGCTGAAACCATCTGTCCCCGGACTGTCAGTGGTTGGTTTCATGAGAAAGACCTTTCTAGCAAGGGTTTTGTAGGGTGCAAAGCAGGTGGGGAAGTGATTAGCTGTTAAAAATTGCTATAATCTCACAACCAAGTGTGTTATACCAATTAAAGCTTTGCCTCATGTTACTCTGTTATGATATAGATCCAGGTCAGTATTTTGCAGCCAAAAGGGATATCTGTAAAACATTGAACAGATATCAATGTTTTGATATCAGATGGAAAAACAGGTCTTCATAGAATTGTTCAGGTTGGAAAAGACCCTTAAGAAGGTCAAGGCCAACTGTTAACCCAGCACTGCCAAATCCACCACTAAACCATGTCCCCAAGTGCCACATCTACACGTCTTTTAAATACCTCCAGAGATGGTGACTCCAGCACTTCCCTGGGCAGCCAGTTCCAGTGCTTGACCACACTTTCAGTGAAGAATTTTTTTTCTGACGTCCAGTCTGAACCTCCTCCAGCACAAATTTAAGCTGTTTCCTCTTGTCCGATTTCTTGTTACCCGTGAGAAGAGACTGACCACCACCTCCCTAGAGCCTCCTTTCAGACTGTTGCAGAGAGTTATAAGGTCCCCGAGTGTCCTCCAGGCTAAACAACCCCAGGTCCCTCAGTTGTTCCTCATCAGACTTGTGTTCTAGACCGTGCTATTTAAAAAACTTTAAGCAGTCACCTTAGTGATTGCTTTAAGGAATTCTATTTTCTTTTTCAGTTAAGTGGCTACAAAGCTGGCAGTCAGTCAAACAGTTTCAAAACTCCTAGGATAGTGAATCTTCATGTTTTAGGGCAGGAACTTGTTTTCCTGTCAAGGAAAAGTTATTGTCACTTTTGTGATGTAGTGTGGCATAGCATGTAGTGCTGCAGAGAAAGTTGCACCAGTGGCACCTTACTCTGGAGGGTAAGGAAATCCAAGTTATGTTGCTGTGGTAATGGTGATTTAAGACCATGCCTTAGCTTCCTCTCCAAAAACTGGGAGGAGTGTGCTGGCCCACTCTTGCAGAGCATTTAGGGACTGTGGATGGCAAAGTCTATTTTGTTACAGCAGAGGTATCAAAATCAAGTCTCTGAAAATGGCTTAATCCTCAGAAGCATCTGGTGTAGCAGTAGTTACCAGGCTGTTGCTGTTGGTGACATCACTTGCAGATCAGTGATTGTAGGCAATCTGCAAAACTAGCAAAAGCATCAGCTGAAAAATTTTCTTGGATTCCCCACCCAGCCTGCAATCATAACTCTTAATTTAGATGATGGTGTAATACAGGTTACTGCTGCTTTTATGCGCCTGAGGCCTATAAACTATTTTGAAACAGCTGGTGTATAGGATGCAAAGCTGGAAGAAAGGTATAACCTGTTCTTCTTTACGCAGCTGTGAGTCTAACTTCATGGGCATAATGACCAAATGCAGGAGAATGACTTCCCTTTGAAATCATAGCTCAAAGTAAACAAGCCTCTAAAACACTGGAATAATTAGTTTCTCTATTAAATTTTACTTTTTGAATTTTAACTATTTGATATCTTATCCTAAATGAGTTGGCTTCCGTGTTTATTGTCCCCACAGGGTGCTCTACATTGCTCTATGTGGCAAAATGCTAGGGTTGCCAAAGAGCCAGTCTGGCAGGCAAGGATAGCTCAAAGAGAGATGCTCTGATACTAATTTTGCCCTCTGGCACGTGTTCTGTGAGAAGTTTTGCGTGGTGCACGTGGAACAACAACCTTTTAAGCCACCTGAGATTTTTTTCAGTCCAAGGTAGGCCTCACAATAATTCTGTTGTTTATACTAAGTTAATTCTAAGTTTATACTGCCAGAAAAATTCAGAGGGACCAGTTGACTCCCAAATAATTTGTTTCTGCATTAGAGTATGTTAGTGTTACTGAACAAGACTTAGATTGTGATGGGGGGGGGGGGGGAGGAGGGAGAATAAAGCTTTGTATTAAGCATTTCTGAGCTCGATGCAATTTGTTCTTGCCAGTATGCTGGGAGGAATCGTGATGTGCTGTGCACAGGGAAAGCTGGGTGCAGATAAGACATTTAAAAGTAAATTACACTTGACTGTGCTTGGCAGAGTCATGCTCTCAGGATGAATTCATTCCCTCTGGTCTATCAGACTGTGGCGACTTTAGGCCCCTCTCTTGCTGATGATGAAAGGTTGTTTTGCTGGTGGTGGGATATAATAGTGAGGCTTTAAAAAGGGAAAACCACTAACACCATCTCTGGAAATGATTTATATGAGCTCTGGTGAAATCAAACGGCCGCGTGAATAAGACTGGAAATGTTACAAAGATCGGGAGCAAGTGCTTCAGACAGGGTTGCTTGTATCATGGTCACAATCTGGATACGTTTTTTGGAGTTTAACTCTACAAGGTTCAACTATTCAGCATGGGCATTGAAACTCAACTGTTTCTTCAATGTATTAAAAAGTTGAGAGACTAGGAGAATCAGATCTACGTTAAAAGAGTGCTTTCTCCTTTTCAGATCTCAAACTAAGAAAACATTAGAAAAAAACCTGAAAAAAATTGGAAAAATTCTTTAAGTGGTGGGTTGACCTTGGCTGGAGGCCAGATGCCCACCCAGCTGTCCTATCACTCCCCTTTCCAGCCATAAAGAGGAGAGAGAGTAAGCTGGAAATAAATTAGTAAGTTTCTAAAACAAAACCAGTTTGGGCAAAGCGCTTATCTTGATGTGATCGCAGCCTGAACAAATTATCAGCTAGGACTTCCTGAAACATCTGCATTTACCCATCCTTGATGCTGCTGGAGTATTCCCCAAGTATGAAATAAGTGGCTTACAGAAATATTGGAATTTGTTCTTCGTATGCATTTTTTCTTAAATAACGTGTATGCATAGATGTATCATGTAAAATTGTGTGCATTACCATCAGAATTATTTACAGTAATAATTTAAGAAGACAAGGAACTCTGGAGACCCTGCCAAATGAACTTGTGTTTTTCATTGATGAAAGCCCAAGTATCAGAGTGACTCACAGACACCATCCAATCCAAGCAGCAAAGTTCAGTGCCAGGTCCACAGCCTTTATCTATATGAGTAATGCTTTAATGTCAGTAGAGCCAGCAAGGTAGTAATGCTGAAGCAACGAAAGCCCTCAGGCTTGGTTCAGATGATACAAGCTGTGCCCTTCACCTGGTGGAAGGTGGGCAAGTTTTCTTTATTTCACCTTCCTGTATCTTGAGTGAAGTGAGAGCTGAGTCACTGTCCCTATAAGCTACAGCAGCATTAAACTGATTAAAGTGGAAAGCGTAACACTGAGTCTGACAGAAGAACACTGTTCATTTTTAGCTGCTCAGCACTTTTAAAAAAATCAAATCACAAAAAGCTGCTATGTTTGATTGTTCCTATTACATAATAGCAGTGTCTTTAGGATTTAAGAGAAGCCATGAGCAACATGTCCCTTACATAACAAGTCTAAGATGCTTTAATCCCTGCTGTGCTACTGCTGACCCTGGCCAGCCAGGAATAGCCTGGAAGTGGTGCTGAGCTCCCCAGGTTCTCCTCTGGGGCTGCAGAGTAGCCATGGAGCCCTTTGCTCTGAGGGGTTTTCTGCCAACCATGACTGCTGGGTTTGTAGTCTCTTTCTTCTAATAGAGTGCAAATAGGGGTTGAAGCAGAAGTCCTGCCCTTAAAACATCCTGTCTTTCTCCTTATGGGCAGAGCAGATCCTTCTCCACTTCAAGTTTTTTTTTTTTTTCCCCTCCCTCTGAAACATCAACCTTTACCCCCATTTACCGCTTGGAACAGGTCATCTCATGGTCTTGGTACCTTTGCTCCTATGCTTGTTAAAAAAAAAATGAAAAAGAAAAAGGGAAAAAAAAAAAAAAAAAGGACCAAAGGGCAGGTCAGACTTTTGGAGCAGGTCCTTGTAAGCCTTTCTGCTGCCTGTGGGACAGTGCCATGACCCATGTCTGGAGGGATGTGCTGGGCTTGCCAGGGTGGGTGCTGTGGGGGAAGAGCTGGAGCCAGGTATCATTCTGAGTTTAGGGGGCTCCTGTGTCCCCCAGCTTCAGTGGGGTGTAGGGGCCTTGTTCCTGCCCTGTGATTTCCTGTGTCAGGTGTGAAGGTGATGGACTAGCATGGATGTTTGTGGAGCAAGAGGGAGGCTACTGGGAAAAGTCAACTCCATGTGTTTTTTGGGCTTGGTGTCTATGCAGAGGGTCTGACCTTTCATCTGAGTCTGTCATGCTGATGGGTTGTCATTAATAAAATGAGTGAAAGGACAACTTAGCTCTGCCCAAGGAATGTGTGTGTATTGCTGGGTGCAGATCCTGCCTTGCTGTCTCCATGGGAGAGCATTGTGCTGCCCTGATCGCCTTGGCTGCCTCCAGTGTAACTGGGAACATTTAAAGAATGATGACATAAAAGAAGCCACATTGTCAGATTGTTTGGGGGAAAGGATTGAGGTAGCTGTGCACAAAGAGACCTATCTAATTAAAACCGTAGGGGAATGGAGATGATGGCTAATGAGGCTGAACATACAACTTAACTGAGTTATTTGAAAAGAAGCAACCTGCCTTGCTGGGGAATGGAAGGTAATGGAAAAAATAAAATGTACCTGGAATTTCTTATTAAAATATAAATTTCATGGCAATTAGTGCATGCTTTGCTGCGAGGGACTTTGGATTTGATATTTTACCACATTTATGTGAAATGTATCATTATCAGTGACCATCAGTTGCATATGAATAAAAGATTTTAAAAGACTATTTGAATAAATCTCTTTCCTAAAATTTCATTTATATCTTCTATCTTATAATATTTTCCAGACTTTTTATGAAACTTTTCTCCACCTGACCTTTACCACTTTTACCCCCTTCTGCCTCACCTCTCCTTCCCGATTCTTTCTCAGAGTCTTCCTTTTTCTCCATCGTGCTCTCAGGTCTCACTTGAACTCCACCTGCTCTGATTGTCCCACAGTCACATCCCTTGTCTTGGTCTTTCATGCACTCATACCTTGACTCTTCACTCTAATATCTCCCGTCTCTTTCCCATTGTAATACAAATAAATACACGTTACTTTTATTACATGTAAAAGAAAAAATTATCAAAAAGGGTTTGGTTTTTTTTTTTTTTTTTTTTTTGTTTTCCTCCTCAAAAAGCCCCAAACCAAAACTTTTTCCATGTTTTTTTGTCATCTTCTGATCTGGTCAGTCTTGGGAGAGCCTCTTCTAGTTTGATTCTCAGTAGTTTGACTTTGGCCTTCTTTATCACTGGTAAAACACATCTCATGACTTCTTATCAAATCTCAAGACTGACTTTTTTTCCTTTTCTGCCTTGACCTGTTGTCTTTTGACATAACTCACATTCTTTGATTCACAGTGCTTAGCTCTTGTGGTTGCAACCTTTTCCCAACTTCTCTGAGGAGCTCCTTCTGTGTGTTTTCTGGATGATCTTCCCCACCCTTTCATTTTTTCCCCCTTTTCCTCCCTACTTTTGCTGAGTGATCTCATCTCAAGCAAATGCAGCCAGATCTCCCTGAATAACACTAAATGACCCTTATCCCATCAAAATGTGTCATAGAGACAATGTGTCAAATAGCATAAAGTCCCTTAAAAAAAGGATCACTGTAAATATATTAAAACCTGACTAGGTTTAATCTGTGCTTCCCCTTCAGTTTCTGTACCTAAATTTGTCATGAGTGTTGTATCCTCTTTCTCTTTTGAGAGTAGATTCATTGCTTCATTTCACTCACTGCTAAAACAGATCAGCTTATCTGTGAGCTAATGCCAGGAAACTTGGACAGGATCCTAATCAGAAGAGCAGGATGTTTAATCTTGAGCAATTCTGTGTTTACAGAAGATTTGGTGGTGTATGCCCTTGTTACCTACTCTAATGAGTCTTTTTGTTTGTTTGTTTGTGGGTTTTTTTGTTTTTGTTTTGTTTGTTTGTTTGTTTGTTTTTGGTTTTTTTTTTTTCCCCAAACATTCTGGGTAAGCTTGTCTTTTGTATTGGTAATGTCTGATTTGGTCTTTTACATCTATTTACCACCAAAGAACTCTTGCAAGAAGTCTTTGATTTTTGTATTAGTGTTATTTTATCCAATGAAAACTCCATTTAATGATTGTGTAAACAGTGGAGATAAAGGTGACTTCAAAGCAGACCAGAGAGTTTTTTACTGGGGGGAATTATCAAACAAAAATAGACCTTTGCTTTCCCAGTGTTTTTAATTTGTTTGCTAGGTATAGTATATACTGAAAACATGATTATCTAAGCCAGTGTACTATATATATATCTAAGCTAACTGTGATTACTTTTGGAGATATTATAATCATATTTGAAGGTAGTCTTTCATGCTTGGGAAGGCATAACTTTGTCAGTTGAGAGATGACCGTGATATAGATCCTGGTAAGGTTATGTTGTAGTGGCATGAGACTGTGTAGTGGCAATAACAATGCCTGCTGAAGCCTCTGGGAGGTCAGTAATTGTGTTTTACCTGGGAAAATAACAGCTATGTCAGCAAGTTGCTGGGCAGCATTTGCCACTTGGCTGGGAGCATTGGCTCTGTGTTTGCCCACCAGTACCTGGCAGATAAGGGTCCTAAAAAAAAAAAAAAGAAGATAGGATAGTGTAGGCTCCCAAGGGAGGCTCACTGTATGGGGTACTGCCAAATCCTGGAGGAGGTGAGGGAAGCCACTGGCCTACCCCCAAGCAGGCTGGTTCAGTGCATCCCTGGCTTTGGTCCAGCCAGGGGTAACCTCAGAGGGACCACCAGTAAAAACAGAGTTCTGAGGTAGCTTTTTCTGTGATGACCAGGTCCTGATGGGACAAAGTCTCCTTCTGGTCAGTTTTACAGCAGGCTTGCAGTTGATTTTTCCCTATGTATCAGTAGGGTGTGATAGCCTTCTTCATCCTGCTGCCTGAGCAACTGTGGGGAGGGACAAGAACTGTCCTTGTAGCGCAGCATATGCCTCCCTGTGTATGCATTTCTTGGGGCCAGCCCTGACCCTGTCCCTCAAGTGACAAAACACAGCTTGGCTGCAAGAGTTTGAACATCAACATGACATAAGCATTGCTCTTTCCTTTGGGCGGATTTGGACCTAGTCAGACCTGGAGTCAGAAAGGTCTGGCAAGAGCAGCCAGCACTGGGAAAGAGTCAGGACCCCAGCAAAGCGTGGGGGCACGGCTCCGACATGCAGCACTGTATGTGGTGAGGAGGCACACAAGGGGTGGCATTTCTGTGGTAATCAGAGGAAGGGCAGAAAGCAGATAGGAGAGAAGATAAAGCAGACCCAGGTAATTAGCAAGGGCATTCCCACCATCGCAATCCTCAGTGTAGGAAATCCTGTACCATGTCTGTCTCACTGTCCAGCCTAGGCTGTGGGGGCGACAGGGCTCAGGAAGGTGGAACAGACATCATCCTGGCATTGCTTTCAGGGGGCCTTTGGGGACAATGCTGTCTGGTAGGAACTGTATGGTCACAAGGGCTTGGGGAGGAATATCCCATCCCTTATCCAAGTCAAAAGCTGTTTCTCTGGCAACAGTCACACTCAGTCACAAATAATGTGATTTTGGCTGTGAAATGGATGATTGAACTGGTGTGTTACTGTCTTCTGAGAGGCACTTACATCCTGGTCATAATCCTGCAGCGGTCAGGCAACTAAACACCAAATGAGAGAAATCTGGTGTTTATGGGCTCATGGGTGGCATGCGATCTTCCAGCGCTGTGTTGCCCCACATGAAAAGAATGCACAGTGCAATGCACATCTTCTCTTTGAGGACATTTGCAGGACAGTGAGTAATGCAAAGATTTTACAGAAATATTCTTTAATGCATTTCTGATATTACAAGTGACTGGTTTGAAATCAGTTACAACTATTTGTGCCTTCCCATTACTGGGGTTGTAAGTCTTGTAGCAATTTAAATGCTTTCTACGAAACTGGGAGAATAAAGTTTCCTGGCCTGTTTCAGAGTTGTTTACTGGAACGGCGTTTTCAAAACCCTGTGCTTTGCTTCAAATAGAACCAAATAATGTGTTTGGCAGAGCTAATGTTAATTTTACCTCTCTTCTACTGCTCTGGGACCACTGCCTAGGAAGATGATGGATATACAAGAGCATAACCCCATTTGCATGAAGTTAGTCACAGCTGTACCTGATGGGAGGCTTTCTGACAAGCCATGGAAATACTTTTTTGAAAAGGTTACTGTAAATAACACTTCCTAAGGAACAGGTCAAAATGGTCTATGTAGGAAGTTGTGGATCAAGAGTTGGATACCATGCCTCTCTATTTATGCAAACAACTAGTGAGATGCTTCAAAGAGGGATAGATTTTTGCTGCTTTCAGCTAAAAAATCAGAATTTCAGGGAAGTGACTTGGTAATATTTTGATAGTCACCCAGTAATTTAACACTGGATTACCGTTGAAATCCCATAGAAATACTCAAGACACTTTATACTGTATCAGATGTGTTACGCATGACTCACTTATTGCATTAAATTCCTGAGGGATTAATAATGTCTTGGTCATTGTTTCCTAGGCTTATAAATTTAAAGACCAGAGGGGACCACATGAATATTTATTCTTCTTGCCTGTTCAATTGCAGGTCAGAGAAATTCAGGGTATATCAGGCGTAGTCCTATAATTTTTCTTTATTTAGCATACCTTTCTGAAAGAGACCAAGGTCTTGTTTTAGAGAATACCAGTAGTAATTAATCTACCATGTCACCATTAAATTGTTTCACTAAATAATGAGCCTTGCATTTCAAGACAGTCTGTAGCTCTTTTGAGCTTCCAAGTGTTACACCTCATTTTTTTCCTGACAAAGAATCTGTCATCTGGATGCTGATTCTCCATTTCGTTATCCACTTAGCTAGTCACTCTTGAAATTCACTTGCTATGAGCGGTGTTGATGTAGTATGGTGAATCTTTTAATTCAGGATTTTATATATAGTATGACTAGAAATCACTGCATTGTGTGAAATTAGGACTAGAAATGTGCCTTGTCAGCACATATCATTATTGAATGATGATGTAACTGCATACAAATGATCAGACTTACATGACCAGGCCTATTTTCCATGCAGCTGTGTTGATTGGTGTTAATTATGCGACTGTCTTTCAATGCCTTATTGACTGTGTCCCATGATAATCTTTCCCTGCTGTTGCTTACTACTGATGTTAGTCTAACTGTTCAATACGTGCTTTAGTTATCCCACTTGAACCATTTTAAATACTGCTTTGATATTAAGTCTTTCCA
The DNA here is from genome assembly GCA_036023395.1 of Myiotriccus ornatus. NCBI lineage: Eukaryota > Metazoa > Chordata > Aves > Passeriformes > Tyrannidae > Myiotriccus > Myiotriccus ornatus. The sequence goes on from JAYRBT010000001.1 coordinate 47,233,506, forward strand.
GTCACCAGGAACTTTTAGTGCACCCATGGTTTTTAAAAGAGTAATTGAATTAAAAGTTGTTTCATCTGCCCTCTACTTTTGAACTCAGTGTTTAAACTGAGTGGCTATTTAAAGCTCTCTCCAGTTACTGATGTCATGGAAAGTATGCCATTATCACTATAAGGTGTGAATATAGCATCTTGCATCTTTCTGAATGCAGAGTAGTACTAGTTGTCTGATAAATTTGTCTTCTCAATTGTTTAATAACTTTTGTTTGGAATGACTAGCTATTGAAGTAATCGCTTGGCATTTTTGTTCCATTTAGGGAGGAGCTTCTATTGTCATAAACCTCACCATGGATTTTTATTGGTTTTTTGCTTCCATTGTTTGCTTGCATTTCTGCAATGTTAATTTGTATTCATTGCTGTCAGTGTCTTTTCCCCATCTTTTATGTACTGTGGGTTTGCTTTACTGGTTTCTCTGCTGCTGCTGTCACTCTCTGTAGCCAGGACTCTTCAACCATAAAAGCTTCCTTTCATGGCTGTAGCACAGTGATTTTCCTTTTTATTTTTGGCATGTAATAAAGCATCTCTTAGCAGGTCCTTTTTATATTTTTGTATATGACTATTTCCCTCTGCTCATGATTGTTTTTAGGTCTGAGAAATGGTCTTTCTAAAATATCCAAACATGTAAATTAGACACTGGTTAAGATTACACGTTGTTTTCCAGTTGCAAAAGAAAAAACTTTGCCTATAGTGAATCATAATTTCTAGTTAAATGGTTCACCTGTATCCAGTAGGAGTCCCATGTAACATCAGCTGGACTTGATTTCACTACTCTCTTGTATAAGCCATGACTAGATTTTGCGGACTTTTCCAGATTTCACCCTGGTAAAGTGGTTCTTCCAGAACAGATCCTCTGCTAGAATAAAATAAAATGTGGCAATATTTTTCACAACTTCAAGGATACGTGCTTGAGGAATGCCTCATGCTGTTCCCTTACCTCATTTGATAGATTTCTAGGAGCCTCTGTCCCAGCTTGTCATTTGCCAATATTCCAGATTTCTGCTTTTCATTTTGCACATGAGGTATCCATGACTGAATTTTCCCACCCTCTTTCTCATAAAGAAGTACAGTGCCTTTTAGATTTTTTTTATTGTGTGTTTGTCTGTTACCTTCTTAACCTTTGATTGAATTGAGCTTCCTTTTTGAAAAAGGTAATTCTAATATTTATTGAAATGAAGCCCAGCCACTGCCATTCTAAGCAAGGGGAATGAATTGTTTGCCCTTTTAAAAAAGAAGCTATTCAAATACCAGCAGTATGGTGAAAGCATTGCTTTCTATTTCTAGCTCTGCAATACACCAATCACAAGTATTTTGGCCATTCGTTTTGGCATGGGCAGGCTCTTTTTTTGCTGGTCAGACATCTGAAGTTGGCAGCTCCCAGTCCATCCATGGCCTTTTGCAAGGCAGTGGTCGCTGCTAGGCTGCTGTGGGAACAAGGTAAACTTTGTGAGTTGGAGTTGCTGCCATTGGCTGGACAGCAACTGAGGCAGAGAGAAAGGACAGCAGCTGAGGTCAAATACTGATATACTTTTTCTCTTGTGCTTTGTAAAAGGCTTAGAAATAGAGTCATAAGAAACAGCTGTTACTGAGATAACCAGGTAAATTTTTATTAGTGAAAACACCATGCACCTAGAAATTAAATTCTCACTATTTGAAGCAAGTGAGTTGTCAACACGTGGTATTGCTTTGTTGCCAGAGATGACTTGCACTTCTAGTCTTGGAGAGGGTTTGTTAGGAGCTGTATGGGCAGAAGGTGGTTCACACGAGGTGGTCACATCCAAATGCCTGAGGAAGACCCATATTCCAGTATTAGACTGGCCTTACCACAAAAGTATTTTGCTGGCTAAATATCATGAGCAGAGAACCTGTAGAATGATTCACTGTATGTATTCAGGGGGTTTATGGAAGCACTGGTTAGGCCACACCTTGAATGCTATATTCACTTTTGGGCCACTCACTACAAGAAAGACAATGGAGCAGCTGAGGGGTGTGAGCACAAGGCCTATGAGGAGTGACTGAGGGAGCTGGAGTTGTTTAGCCTGAAGAAAATGAGGCTCAGGTGGGACCTTATCAGCTGCCTGAAAGGGGATTGTAATGAAGTGGGAGTTGTTCTTCCAGGTAACAAGCAATAGAACAAGAGGAAATGGCCTTCGGTTGCATGGGGGGAGGTTTAGATTGGATATTGGGAGAAGATGCTTCCCAGAAAGGTTGTCAAGCATTGGAACGGTCACCGTCCCTGGAGGCGTTTAAAAGACATGTAGATGTGGCACTTGGGGACATGGTTTAGTGGTGGACTTGGCAGTGCTGGGTTAACTGTTGGGCTTGATGATCTTAAGAGTCTTTTCCAACATAAATGAATCAATTATTCTATGTTTTTAAAGTTACTGGTTTTCAATCTGTAACCTCACCATTACTGAATTGTTTCTGAGAAGCAGCATCCCAGCTGGAATCAAGTCCACAGAGCAGGAATTAGCTTGTAGGTGCTTTGGGACAAGAGCGCTGTTTTCATTCAGCACTGTGTGGCTTAGTATGAGGATGCATATTCCAAACATCCTTTCACTATGAAGGATTAGTCAAATAAAATGCTGTATATAAACACAGGTTAAGAAATTATTTGTCTTCAGTGCCAGAATAGCTACAGCTTCATAAGCTCCTGGTTCAGCCTGCTTAAATACAGTTACTTGCAAAGAATCTTCTGAGATGTTAATTAGATTATCCATATTGTTTTTCTGAACTTCAAACAAAGTATGACCTTGATTTCAAAGTAAAAGTGCATGAAAGCATGCTGTGCTTATTTTTCATAATTAATCATGTATAAGCCAATTTTATGGCAAAACAGATAAATGAGGTGTCAGAATATTTGTTTGTAAATACTTTGCTTTAAGATGTTAGTGCAGTTTCGTTCTTAGTATTAACAAAATCCAGTCTATCTTTCAGTTTCACTGTAGAATGAAACCACAACATGCAATAAATACTGCAGTTAAGCTTTAGATGGGTGTACCATAATTAGAATATACTTTTCTTTAGTTATTGTAGTGTGTGTGCTAAAACAGACAATCTTTCTGTAGAGGCCTAAGGGAGTGCTACTTGTCCACTCACCCCTACCAGTCACACGTGTGTGGCTCACCTTGCAGAGACACTCACTTGGTAATCATCAACAGTTTCAGGGCTGCAGTGAGGCAAACATCAGAAGTCTTGTTCAAATGTGATTTCTGCTCAAACCAAGAAATGACAATAATCTCCCCTCTGAATGTCAGAGGGGGTCCTGAGCCTGCCTTGGAGACTGAAGCTAGTGCTTTTTCAGAGGGGATTCAAGATGGGCTTTTCCTCTCCTCAGAAAAGAAGACAAGTTTATACGACTGTGTCTGCATCCAGAGGACAGTACATGCATTGATGATGGCCCTTGGTTGACACTGCGATTCAGTGTATGAGGGAGTGGGTTAAGCTTGGGGCCAGTGCAACCTCCCATCCCCATCCCAGGGGAATATGGAGGGGTATGGTGCCATTTCAAGTCCTGTTGCACCATGGGACTCTTTCCAGGGTGGGCAGGTAGAAGCACAGGACCCTTGACCTGGTGCCCAGGCAGATGGGCTTTGCTGGACTTGCATAAGGACCACAAGGGTATGGGAATACCATGGGATGAGCTCAGAAGTGTAGGAAAGCCTCTGCAAATGAGAGTAACTTTGTACAGTCAGTGGGGCTTGGGCTCCTGCTCAGCCAGAGCTTCTGTTACAGGAATCTTTGTCAGGAGAACCAGAAAGCCACAGTAAAGCTAAATGGATAGAGCCATTTGACTAATAAGACATGCCCATGAATGTCATATATGGGTAATTTTGCAAAAAGAGATTTAAAAGCTGATGATACGTACTTTTGAAGCAGGATTTACTGAATTACAGGTGATGTGTCATGGCATGATATTCTTTTATAGCTTACTGTAGTTGACTCTCTACTTCTGTCTAACAAGTCCTAGCATTTAGTATGTTACATACACAGTATATTAGGTTTCAGCATTAGTCTGTGTTCAGTGCAAAAGGTGGTATTAGTTTGAATCTTACAGCTCTTCCTCCTAAAGCTGCCAAGTGGTAGAGGATATAGTTCTGATGAGAGAAAACAATTTAAACTTTCTCAGTGAACCAGTTTTGAGAGAGTTTTTCTCAAATGTGGAGTTTCACACTGAAACAGCATGATTAAAAGCCTATGGGGGAATCAAGCATGGGAATGGTTTTAAGGAAGATCAAGGGACTGAATGCAATTTTTCCTTCAAATGATAATTAAAGAAACAGCATCCTCATTAACATAATACAGTAAATGATAAAAAGAATTGGACAGATGCCTAATCTTGAAATGCTTCTTAATTTACAAGTGCACATTTTAAAAGGAGCAATTGAGGTCTGTTCTTTCTAACTGCCTGCCTGAATCATCAAAACTCCTGCTTATATAACTTACTGTCTCAAAGATGGACAAAATACACAAAAATTAGTTATATATTCCGAGACACCATCCATATGATGTCTGTTGCACATGCATAGATGCTAGAACATCCACAGTACTTCAGGTCTTCTGAGATTGGATGCCCACCAGACAAAAGTATGTATTTGAGAAGATCTTCTCCACCAGGCTTATGTGCAGCCCTGAAGTAGTCTAAAGGCAACTACCATAAAAATGAAACACCCATATTTTTTGTCGATTCTTGACTTTAATCATCCAGAAGGTGATCACTCTGAGTTTATAATCACATGTTGATCCACAGAGAAATGTATTTGATATTCCCATCTAATTTAGTTTTTAAGGAGAATTCTTCTGAATTCTTGCAAAAATGACTTTCTAGTTTTAATTGAGAATCGAATGTGGCAAAGAGAAGGTGGCATTCATGCTGGTGCCTACACGACTTGCCTGTATTCTGTTCTTGTCCAATATAAGCTGTAACGGTGCAGTTTCTGTTTATCTTTAAATATCATCCTAGTTCTGTTTTTTTTACCATCACAATATAGGCTCCTAAATGGTTTTAAAATGAACTACAATCTTGTGAAATCTCAGAATTATGTTGCCACCTGCAAATGTGGGGAGGCTTCTTAGACTGTGTCCGGAGTGCTGAACAAGAGCCAGGGTGTGTGGCAGGGAGTGACTTACCCCACTCTATGCGGCCTCCTCGATACTGAGAGTTGTTCTGCGCTACGCAGCACTCAGCTTGCTATCTCTTCTGGAATCAGATCTATGTACAGCATAGCTGTTGCTCTGTGTGCACTTTTTCCCATTCAAAGTTTGTGAAATACGGTGATCACCAGAGTACTTTCTGTAGTGTGAAACTGAGAGTGTGTGCTGTGGGCACTCAGGGTTAGTGGTAAGGTGTCTTGGGAGTGCTAAAATTCGCTGGGCTAGTGGTGGGAAACTGTGTGGGAGTGAGACCCGATTTGGTCTTATCTATTCTGCTCTTGAGAGTGGTGTGAATGGTCCCCCAGACCGCTCTGGGGTCTTGCCACACTTTAAAAAGCTGGCCTTAATTAAGTGACAGTTCATTCTTTGTCTGGTATTATTAGAGTGTGCGTCTCCTGGAAGACTGGAGTGGGAATCACAATTTTTATAAGGTTAATATTAGTGAGGAGGAAATATTTTTTTTGTTTTTTTGGAGAGTGAAAATGATTTCTCAGTGGGAACTGACTTTTGAATTATTCCACTTACAGCCTCAGTGCATGGTAGAGACTGGCTTCACAAGGATGTCAGATTTTCTAGCTTGAAGTAAACCTCCTTTTCTCAAGTCCTAAGTTTTCTGCTCAGATGGAGAGATAGGAACTACCACTCTGTAAAGAGGCTGTGGCAGCCAGAGACCTGAAAAGTAGAATGGAGTAGGCAGTCTCTACCAAAACAATATTCTACTCCTTTGAAGCTTACTTATTTTGATACGTACAAATCCAAATTTAATGTTAGATAAGGAGACGTCATCAGCAGTAACTTGACAGGTCACTCCAGAAAGTCAGAAGACCTACTAGTAATAGCATTAACTTTGTTGCAGGCTGGGTTTGTGTTTGGCTTTAAGACTGTCGAGAAATTAGATGGATGATTAAATGCTTTACAGTAAATATTCATACTGCTTAGAAGATGTTATGGCAGATAAGATGGAAACTGGACAAGTTAACCTTTGAAGTAATTTGGAGTCAAAGATTCGCATGTTTGATTTTTCTAGTATCTGAACACATTGAGCTGAACCTGATCCCTTTATATCCTGCTAGTCTTTCAAATATGCTGAAGTAGTAAAGGTGAGGCCAGAGAGTTCAGATCTGTAAAAGGCAGCACTATTGATCTTGCTGATGCGAGTTCAAAACACTATACGGAAATACATATGATAGTTCCAGAGAATGAATCAATGGTGTGGTATGTGCTGGGGTGTGCATTTTTGAGGCAATGCTGTATCTCATTCAGAACTGTAGTTGCCACCACTGAGTTACTAAGACATGAGCATCCTTACTCTTAGCTGATCTGAATGCTGGTAGCACTTCAGTTATTCAAAATCCAGTATTGCAGTCTGTAGGGCTCTGCAGACTTTCTCAAGATTTTCTCTGCATTCATCCCTGTTCTCTTCTTACTGATCCTGTGGCTGCTTGGTTGGACATGTGTAGGATGGAGGGTGACCCTTAGTCATCCAGTTCAAGGACTTTGGGACCCAAAGGAGTCTTTTACTGGCATGATCTGGGTTTCTTTATCAATGAGAAAGATGGGGACAGAGCCGTATGGAGATGTGTTTCTCCATGGGGTTGGGATCTAGTGAGGGTGCATTTGTAGGCCTGTGGATTCAGTCTTTCTCCAAATTGCGCATTGTTATCTAGTCTGTGCTCATGGAGAACTTGTTATAAGGACCAAGTCTTCCTTGCTTTCTATTTTTTTCTAGTAGATTATAATAATATTCATTACAGTCCTATTAATTTTTCTTGTGAGTCTCCTGATTTTTTAAAATGCCTGATTTGCATACATGTTATTTATACACATGTGTATAAGCTTTCTCTAATAGCTACAGTCTGAGGGGGAGAAAAGCTAGAAAAAGCAATGCAACTGCCCTCGAAGGCTGAACTAACAACTGACAAATAAGTGTATTGTAATTTATTTTTAATGATGACGGTTCGGAGGAGTGACTCATGATTTTTTAATTGCAGGGTTTTTCAATCTTAAACTTGTTCTACTCTCATTTATTTTACTTACTTTAGAGGTAAATAAATGTAGACTCAGCTACTTTTCCTGCTGGAAGTGTATGGGATTGTAGCCTGACGTATCTTTCTAGCATTCACATAATTCCTGTCAGATTTCATCTGTTTTGAGCTGCAGTTACAGATTTGTCTGTGTTCCACCATTGGGATCTATCACTACAGTAGCTAGGAGGTTTCTCAGAACCATCAGCAATGATCCTCCTTTTCCTCTCTTAAGGAAAGGGTTTATTTTTTATCTCCAATGCTTGATTCTTATTGCATGACTGAAGACTGGTATACAACCCTTCGTATTAGTTTTGACTTCCTGAAAAAGCTTGCCAGAAATTATTGTAAGCCTTCTGTCCACCCAAATATTACTCAGGGTATGAACAGTTATCGCATGTAAACTCTGAAGGAGTGACTCTGAAGGAGAGTATCAGGCTGCTTCTTGCTCAGGTGAGTTTAACTCTTAAGGAAGGAAGTCTTTGCTGACATAACAAACCATTCAAAAATAAATATAGGAATTTTGGAGACTGTCCTTCATTTTCTGATTTACAAGAGCATTCTTCTTCTGTCTGCCCCCAGTGCTGCTTTAAATTGGTTTCTGTAAATTTCAGGGCTTTATTAATTTGACTGACATTAAAATGCTGTTTCTATGGAGTCAAAAGCATGCTTTCAGTACTGGTTCCATAAAAAGTAAAAGAAAAGTAAATAATTGTTCCCCTTTAGAATAGGAGAAAAGATCAAGAGTATACTAAAAACCTTTATTTAAAAACAAAGAAATTTTTTTCCCTAAATCCTCCTGAAAAATATATACATTAGATATTTGTCTCTTAGGGATTTTCTGAACAGAAAAGGCCTGAATATAAGTACATAGCTGGCTTTAGAATTAGTAATTTCCTCAGTTTTCACTCCTAAGGGTAGTATAAATATTTCATATATTTAGGGGTCTCTACTACTTCTAGATTAGAATCGAACATACATAATTGTGAACCTGCCACAGTTTTTAGAGAAACCCACATAATTCTGTTTTTCCAGTGAATACAAGTTCCACTCTTAGTAAATTTCAAAGACTACTTTGCTAAAATTCCCTGGGCAATTGGCTTGGCATCTGCTAATTTAATTCCCATGTAGTACTGTAATAGGATATAAATTAGAACTCTGGGGACTGCTGATAATGTTCAGCAAAGATGAAACTTTGAAGGATACGAAAGGATACTTTGCTTATACTGCAAGTGGTGATGGAGAGGCAGAAGAAAGTTTAGAGGACTAGATGAAGAAGCTTGAGCTCTCCTCCCATACCAAACTTGACCCCAAATGTGGAGAATTTATTTGCACAAAGTAATTTTTTTTCTGTATGATATAAATGATTTAGAATAAACTTACTGTGACAATGAGTGAAAAAAGGCATAGACCATCACCACCTTCTGCACCCCAAAGGTCAGCAACCAGATTCTTATTTTCTAAGTCTCCCTTCTGGTTTCCCTCAATTTATCCATTCCCTCACCCTCTGCTATGAATTTCCGGATTGACTCCCTTACCCATGTCAGTTATTTTAGCATCAGTAAAAGTCTTCTGCATCTGTTGGTTTTTTAATTCCCCACCTTCCTTCACCTGGGCAAAAGGCAAGAAGACTATGGTGAGAGTTAGGAAAGACCATGTTGCCAAAAGACTCATCTCGTAAGTAGAAGAGAACAGGACACAAATTAGAGTGGACCATGTCTAGATTCATACTGAGATGCTTTGAAAATAATGTTTTGCTTCTGTTAGGAGAAAATTTTGATAATGCTTAACTGATGTGCAGTTGTGTTAGGTGGTATCATAGCCATGCAAGTCTGAATAAAAGCAAAAAGGAAAGCTTATCTGTTGATAAAGAAAGGAAGAAGGAAACAGCTTTCAGAAAAATTGCTGCGTTTTTTACCACTACTGATGGGTCTCTTCAAACTTTACCACACCTGATACATTTTCTTCCTCAACTTTTGCAGCTTTTTTCTTGAAAAAAATAAATGTTCTTGGATTTATGTTCCTGCTGTTGACACTGCACTTCATGTGAAAAACATTTTATTTGGAAACATGCTGAAGTTTTTTGCCCAGCCGTTATTTTATAAATTCATCCTGTCCTCCCTGTCCTTGGGTGGCAGTTTTCTTTTTCGCTCCTGTATGGGATTGACCTGGTCTTACCACCTTTCACAGTTGCAGTTACCACTGCTAGGTCAGCTCTTTCCAAGACTACATACCTTTTGTCCTGCCATGCCATTCTGCACCTTATTCTACCTCTGGTTTCTCTGTGTGAGTAGCTCACCAGTGTTGCAGGCATATAGCTAAAATAGATATTCTTCTCCTTTTATTTTTTCTGTGCAGAGAGCACAGTTGGCTACTTGCTGCCCACTCCCACAGCAGGAAGTTACCTACACATCATCGTACTTCTAATCCTGTCACTTTTCCTGTAGCACTCCCTAGGTATTCAGTGCCCCACTTGGATGCAACTGCTTCCCTGTCACAGCTGTGTACAGCACTCTCCTGGCTGACTTTCCCTCCTGCAGCATCTTCTGCGTTGACTTCCTCTGCTGCCTCTCACCCATGGACAGACAGTGGGAAGCCCTCAATGCCCTTCACATCTTTACCTGATCCTTGGCCAGTTGGATGCCTTGCTCATCAACCACTTGCCAGTGCCTCTAACAGCATGGTTATCTTGTGTTACACTTCACTGCTTTTATCTCCAGAGACTGTCAACTGGTGAAGGTGGGTGGGGATGCTGGTAAAAATAGGTTTTGTGTGTAATGAGTTTTGTGCTTAATCAATAGTGGTGGGTCAGTTCAAATCTTGGGGGTTTTGTGTTTGGTTTTTCTTTTTTTTCCTAATTATGAGGAAAATGACTTGCTAGAAAGTTAAATTTTTTTAGCTTTTTGCCCTTTGAAATTAATAATGTCTCCTCAAAGATGAATAACTTATAAAGTAAACTCTATGGATTGACTTCAGCAGTTTGGACTTCCGTGATTAAGTATGTCACAATGGAATACTGGACATGAATGAGCAAGAAAACTACTTGGGCCTTGAAGGTCTCCTCTCACTTTGCACTGAGGCAGTTCCAGCAGCTCTACCTCAGTGTAATCCCTGAGTTATATGGTGTTCAGTAATGGATACCTGATTTACTGGAGCAGGGTCTTTCACGTGACACTTTGAAATTGTATGTTTTAATATATGCTGGCTGCAGAGGGGTTTAAAGTTGGAAAATAATGATGCATACATATGACACTCATCTGAGAAGTGAGGCTTGTCAAGAGTCTCATTGACTTCACTAACCATTTGGAGGAATCAGACCACAGATCTGGTTCTGACAGGGTCTGATGGCTGTCTCTATCAGTTTTGATATTTAGGGGCCTGTCCTCATCAGTGAGAACAGAAATTCTTCTTGAGTCTTGCAGGCACTGCATCAGATGCATTTCTTTTTCCTCTTTTTCTTTTACATTTCTTCTGCTTTTTCTTATTGGCTTCAAAAGGCAATGTGACTTGACTGGGAATACCATTTTCACATGTTTACAAGTTCCACTGAAATTTCAGTGGATTGAGACCACTGGGTTTTCATTGGCTTATTTTACTGAAAACAGTTTGTGTCTGCAGACTATAAAAACCTCCAGATTGTATTCCATAATACAAAAAAAATTTATTTCATTTATGTAAATATTATTAAAGGAGTTTGGATTTTGCCTTAAATTGCTAAATTGCTAGCTTATAGTACTGGAAGCTGCATTAAAATAGTGTGCTGATACTGTAACAATCCAGCTGGCTTATGCAATGTTCTTGGAGTAAAAGTTCTTTTATCAGCTGGAATTACAAAACCTGTCCTTGCCACTTAATCCAAGGGAAGAATTAACTGCACTACTTCTGAAAAAAATACATCTGTAAATCACTGGTAGGACAATACCCTATTAGACAATTCCTGAGGAAAATTCTGCGGTACATGATGGAATTGACCCTCCTGAAATCTGGTCTGTTGGGTGTAAGGATCTGTCAGAGCTGGAGCTTCCCCTTGCAGAATGTCTGGTTGTCCACATGTGACTTGAGAGCATCACTGGGAGGATCCATTACTGAGTACATTCTCAAGTGCAGCAGAGTCACTCTTCTTAGTTGATATCTTACCTTTATTTCGGGAGAGTGACTATACCTGTGTGAAAGGAGAGAGCAATGCAGAAGTTCCTCTATGCCATTAATTGCCCTGAGTTGTAAATAGCTGCTATTCCCTAGAGAACCTGGTTGTCTCCATTTGTAGTAGTAGTTTGGCCTTGCTGATTAGTCTGCAAGCTCTTCTACAGGCACCATTTCCTTTATCCAACCCCACAGTCCTTAAGGAAACAACTCATCTTTCTTGTGAGAGAAAAGTGTAGGCACTTCATGAAAATAAGGTGTAAAAGTTTATGCCACTTCATGTTGCTGTAATAAAAGAATATGTGCTCTATGAAATATCTTTGGAGAATGGAAGAGTTCTTTTTTTTTCTGCTGAGAAGTTGGCTTCCTACAGATCTAGTGAATCTTGGCCATCCATGCTGCTTAACTGTAACTTTTTTACTCTGATTGTTCATTTTGAGTATTTTCTTCTGAGAGGCCAGAGAAAATTGCTTGGGATATGGAGATGAATGAATATGAAAACATCTCTGTTTAATTTAGCAGTCCTGTTATTTGGTAGTGGTGATAAGTAGATCCTTGATTTGGTCCTTTTTGTACTCAGGATAGTCTGTTCGTGACTACTGCCTTCCTTCCCAGCTATGTGAATGCTTCTTATTTACGCAGCTTAAACTTTTTTTCCTTGCCACTATCTTTTTATCCTTGCTAACTGATCACTTAGCAGACTGGCTGCTGGCACGGCTGGGCTCTGTGGATTGCAGGAGGGTGCTCTGAATGACACACATCATTACATAGGCTCTGGCCCTGGCTGCTGGGAAGTGTGTAGGAAGAACACTAAAAATATCTGGCTCACTAAGGCTGAAAAACACAGAACTGAACCAGTTGCACTGATTAACTACTAGAGTGTCTTTGGGCATGATCTTAAGCAACAGTAGTTGTAGTGAATAAAAATCTATTAGCAAAGTTAAAGGTCTGTCATAGCTAATTGTTCAAGAGAATCGTTGGCAGCTTCAGCTGTGTCTTAGAATGGTCCTTATCACTTGTTTTCATACATAATTTAATGAAACAATCAGTCCAGTATGACTGCAAGGGTTGTTTAAAGTTAAGTGGAAATATAGAAAGGAATGCATGAAAGTGAGGCTAGAGAGAAGAGACTAAGAAGAATAATTAGATGAGAAGATTGGAAGAAGTCAAAAGGATGGGTAGACAGAAATAAAATTTGGAGGGATGATGAGGAAGTAAACTCCAGGAATGCAACAAAAGCTTTCAATGAGGAAGGTGAAATGGTCTGCAGTATGTTAGAAACAGATACTGCTCAACATGGGCTTTATCCCAGTGATGTATGTTGTAGAATCAGGAGAGCTGGGGACATCTTAAGATGCCATCTTTTACACGTGCACAATTTAAAATGCTGCTGACCCATTTTCACGTGCACTGACGAAAATGCATAGCACTCATTAATTGCATGGGTATTCTTTTAGGCTGGCTCTGTTCAGGCATCTGGAAATATTTAATTGATACCAAGCATGACAGGAGGTTGAATCCAGGTACTAGAATAGTCCCCTCAATACAACTAACATGGTAAGTAGCCATGTATGTACATCAGATACCAGTATTACAATGGGAAAACCAATCCTTCCAGAGAAAGTCTGTCTGTGGTGCTGGGAATAATTTAATCTTCAAGAGCAATGTAAGTGAACTGAAGTTGTTTTTGTTGAAGAACATTTAGGGTTTTAGCCTAAATCCACAGAATTTGCAATGGAATGTAGCTAGAGAGAAGGACTTTAGTAATTAGAGCCTCTCATTTGGTGTTTAGAAGTTTTGGTTCTCACTGGAGATCTGTGACTGGTGTGATTCATGATCATCTGCCAGGCTGATGGACATCCCTATGCTTCTGTTTGCCTCCTTGTCCCAGGCTTGAATTATTGGTCCTTAAAACTAGATCTAGAACAAAAAAAGTCTTATGCTTGTAAATATAAGAGTTCTTGTGTGGAGTTACCAGTATTTATAAAGCTTTTCTTGTATACAGTGTGTGATATCATGTCCAAAAAGAGTATCAGCAAAAATAGGGGCAGGAAGAATAAGTTGTTTCTGAACTGTCTGGAACTGTGTTCATTTTTAGAGAACTTTCCTATGAGCACAAGGAGCCCCACCCTACTCTTTAAGACAAGCAATGGGACATTCTCTGAATTTGTATGTTGCCCAATCAAAATTGATTATTAAAGTGATTTATTTTCCTCATAAAGCATTCATTAACTGTAACGTGCATAAACCGCTGCACACAAAAAATCAGTAGAATTTTAAAAAAATGACAATTTTATGGGTTTCAAGGCTACAGAATCATGCTAATTATCACAAAACCAGCAAAAGACCTATTGAAGCTTGGTTTCTATTATTTTTTTCTCTCATAAGTTCACTTTTTAACTGATATATACTCAACTGTTAACGTATCAGAGAGCCACATGCAGCCGAGTCCCACTTCCCCTGGGCACGCAGGTGTTCAGCCATCTCTCGGAAAGCCAGGCTCCATGATGTGTAGTAGTGGCTTCGGAAAACAAACAACACTCCAAACATCCTCCTGTCTACTTCCTCCTTCTTTCCCCATCTTTATATGCTGAACATGACACCACATAGTGTGGGATATCCCTTTGGTCATCTGGGGTCAGCCATCCTGGCTGTGCCCCTTCCCAACTCCTTGAGTACCTCTAGCCCACTTGCTGGTGGGGTGGAGTGAGGAGTAGAAAAGGCCTTGATGCTGTGTAAATCCTGCTCAGCAGTATCTAAAACATCCCTGAATTATTAACACTTTATTTTTTTCCAGCACAAATCCAAAACACAGTGCCTCAGCAGCTACTGTGAAGAAAATTAACTATACCCCAGCCCAAACCAGCACATCCTGACACACAAGTTCTTTGTAGATAAGGAAAGCGTTTTAGATTTTTATTCCTAGTGTCGTTGCATCTGTTCTTGTGAGCTGCTTGAGTTCATGGTATTGTTTTTGTGTGTGATTTCATACTTAAATGGTTCTTGGGAGCATCCCTTTTTTGTTACCACAGCGTTTGTAAATAAACGAGGTTTGTGTGGGGTTTTTTTGTCTGTTGCTGGCTTGACTCATGAGGAGTACTGGTATTTGTCGCTAGTTTATTTCCTAGAGGCAAACTGGGTGTCCTCACTTTTGCTGACTCAGTGGTCTAGGTGCAAGACTGACGTATGTGATAGTTCAGGTGGAGGAGTGTCCTCCTAAAACAATACTGGCAAATAAGCTGTATGTGTATGGTTGCCTATAAGGATATTCCCAATTAGTTTTCAAAAGTGTTTATTACATGTAGAAAAAAGAGCTTGAGACAGTTTTTCACTTGGTGCTGGTGAAGAAGATCAGACATCCAAGTCAGGTTTTTAGATGTGAAAGTAGTCAGCAGCCAAATCCCAGTAAAAAGATAAACAGATATTTAAGGATTCTTTGCAAATAAAATAGTTTGTTCAACAGCTTTGAAAATTTAAAATGGAACACTAAGTTGTCTTAATCATATACCTTAAAAACTGGACTGCGGTTGACTTTTAATTCAACAATTGTAGATGTTAAATCTCAGATTAATATTATATAGCAGGGAGGCATATTGTGTTTGCTATGTGATATTTTTTTAAACCAGAAATAGCTCTAAATAACTTAAATTCAGTTCAAAGAAGCCCATCTGTTACTGTTCTTGTTTTCTTGCCCATCATTTAAATGGTAAACATCAAATTGTAAATACTTCAACTCTGTTCTCCCTTTGACAAAGAAAACGTGGTAACTGTTCACCTTATTGTGAAAGTAGTTCAAAACAGACACAAAGGCAGGTATGAAATTATCAGCTGTTTGATGCAAAATAATTATTTCCATCAACTGCTAAAAAATTCCTCACCTACTTTCTGATCAATCTTACCTTCTTTTCAAACTTACTTCTCCATTAATTTGAAAGAAGGTAACTTTAGCTGATAGGAATATTTTAGAAAGGAACAATTTGCACCCTGTAAATTTTTCAAACACGCTTTTTATTTTAATGGTCCACATATACTTTGTTTAATGAGTTTGAAAAACTTTAATTTAAACTTCAGTGGGTGCTCTAGTACTACTGAAACACTGTCATGCAACATTGATTCTTGTCTAACAAGACAACATAATCAGAAAAATGTGCAGTAATTTTTATAACAATAATGTTTTCCTTCCTGAAAACACGCATAAATGTGCCTGAAGACTGTTTCTGGGCACAAATTTTTTAAACCTTGCCCTTGCTGTTGCTCCTGTTTGCACAAAATTTAAGTTTTTCTTTGTATCTCTGCTGTCTCTTGTAAGTTTTATCTTTCCAAACCTAATATTTTCCTTTTTCAGCCTTATCTCAAAAGCCATTTATTTTAGGTTCTTGAGTTTTCCTACCATGACAAACACACTGTTCTTACTGATTTTCCAGAGTAGTCAAGACAAATGAAGTGGGATGAAAAAATAATAGGTTTTGTCTGAACAACCGCAGTATTATGTTAAGCTGCAAGTTTGTCTCTGTTAGCAAAGAGCATGGCCAGGCCCTGAGGAAACCCTGTCTGCCTGCATTGGGGGACTGCTGGAGTGGTCCCTGGCCCGAATTTGACCCCTGCCAGCTAGCTTTCTCCCAGTGGGTTCCCAGGCCTCTTTTGGGTGTTAGAGGGTCAGGACATGTCCCCATTAGGCCGTCCGCATCCAGTCACCCATTTCAGTCCTGTCTTGGAAGGTGGTCTCATCCCTGGGAAGCTACTTGGGCCTGTTTAATTTAATAGGATGACTGTAGCCTACAAGGTTTCCTCAAGCAACCTGAGCCAGCAGTGCTGGCAGCTGGTGGGCAAGGCAGCAGCTCTACTCTAATAGCAGTGTTTGATCCTAGATCTGTATGTGCCTCCTTCCTAGGTAAATTGTAGTGGTGACATGGGACGTGAAGAGTGCTGTGGTGGCATGGCTCCTGTCTGCCCTGCCACTGACACTGTGCTAGGGGCCCCTTGTCCCCTTGCTCTCAGGAATGTCCCCTACCTTGTGCTGGACACATGATCATGGTTCAGCGGGTGAAGTAATCATAGAATCATAGAACCATAGAATAGATTGGGTTGGAAAAGACCTCCAAGATCATCAAGTCCAACCCCTGATCCAACT
>JAYRBT010000001.1:47254412-47274847 GCA_036023395.1 Myiotriccus ornatus
TAAATATATAAATTGATATGTTTCTTATGCTGTTTGTAAAATACCTCTGTGCTATAGGGAACCCCTGATTTACAACATGTAGCTTCAAAAAAACGTTTTTAGCACTTCCACAATAACATAAAGATATCTGTAGGTGATTAATAGGGGTTGATTGTTTGAGCTGAGATTGCTTTGCCCTGCCAGCTGTGATCTGTATGATATGTCTAGATAGAGGTGTTTGGCTAGCTTTTTGGCTTAGTTTCTTCCTGAACTATGAAGTTAAACCTGGCAGATCCAAGGAAGAATGTGTTTTACCCTGATTGTTGAAAATTATCCGCCTTTACTTGTATGAGTCAGGCAGGTTTCAATATATATGTATATTTGGGGTTTTAAAATCCGTAAGTAACAAAGTTCTATTCTTTTCTCAAGCTATAAGTACAAGTAACTAGTACCCAGCCCTTGTCATAAGTTGGTGAGAAAGTCCTTTAAAAATGGGATTGCTGTCACTGCACCGCTGCATGCATTCAGGAATGACAGCACAAGAGGTGGGAGTAATTTTGCCTCATTTTTACCATCTAAAGTTAAACTGGTCATTCAGGCTCACGCCACTTCAAAGGGAGAGGTGCACAGTTCATTACACTCTGGAGCAGCTTTGTTCTCTTTGAGTACATGATGTCTGTTCAGTTAAATAGCTTAATTCTCCTGTTCAGTCCCTGGTCCTTGTCTCCCAGATTTCGTAGGCTGAGTTCTTTGCTTCAAACACTTGTCTTTTGGAGACAACTAATTATTTCTGCCTGAGAAAGATCCCATTTTAGTTTTGAGGACAGCTTACTGAGGGGGCTGACACAGGAGGAGTGAAGGGTGATGCTGCACCATGTCTGGTTCCCCACGTCGTAAACATCCTCCAGTGCTGTCCCAGTAGAAGGGTCACCAAAAGCACCATCTTGCCCATGCCTTGCTCCAAGACATGCAATTCACACTTCATGCAGTGAAATGCTGCTCTGGTGTGCTGTGACACAAACCTCGCTTTGTATCAGACGATTTTGAATGAAGAAAATAATCACTTGCCGCAAGGCACATTGACATGTGGGCAAAGGGCTTAGTGTATGGATGTGACTAGATGGGTGTAGGGGTGACTGTGTGTGGGTGCTTTGGGAATGAGAGACGTGTCTGTGGTGTGTCTTCGGCAGGATAGACACTGTCCTGCTGTCCTGTTGGCCAGGGAAGTGCTTACCTGCTGAGCTGGGCTAGATGCATTTCAGGCAGCTGACAGATGGAGCAGATCTCACCTGACATGACTTACACAAGGTCACTCAGCAGGTGTGTACCAAAGCTGGATACAAAAGCCAGGCCCATGTGCTACTCCTTAGGACACCCCACCTTCCCAGCAACCAAACAACCCCTCCCACACAGATTTGTGAAATGTCTGGGTTAAATATTGCTGTCCTCACACCCCACATGAAGTGGGTCTGGCTGGGCAGTGCTCAGCAATGTGGCTGTGTGAGAATGTGAAATCATCCATGTCTGCCGGATGAGAGGAAAAAAATACAGGAAAAACAGTTCTTTTCCTATGTTTTCCAAAACATCATAGCTAAGATCCTGTTGTGCAGCAAGGCCAGCAGGTGCCTGGCTCTGTCAGAGTGGTCATGGTGGCCTTAACCGATCCTTTACAAGCCACTAAACCACACAACATTTGTGAACACTGCTGCAGTGTGCTTCTTTGCCTTCTAGTTCCTATGGAAACATGCTGTAAGAATGTCTAAAATAAGTACAGTGCTTTGAAACTATTATTATTTTGATCTTTCCTCCAAAAATCTCCTTTATCACCTTTCTGGATGAATTTTTAATACATTGAAAAGGTTGTTGTCATTATCTGGCAGTAGTGTGCTACCCAGCTTACCCAGTTGTCTGCATCCTGGGATCTGATGGACTGAGATCAGTGCTCCCTTCCCCCATCCTCCACACTCAGTGGGGTGCAGGATGGTGGTGCAAGTGTTGAACATGCATATACATGTATGTATGTATCTATACACACTGAAGGTGGCCTGGCTCCCTTTTTTCACCCTGTATTAAATAAGACAGTGTTGTTTGACACAAGAAGCTTATTTCCAGCTCTTTTAGGATCCATGGCATAGTATTGCCTGGGAGGGAGTGCTGGAGGTCACCTAATCCAGCTGCCAGTTGAAGCAGACCCCTCTACGTTGTTGGTGTGGGAGATGGTTTTGAGCCAGATGGAGACATCCTGCAGGTCCCCTCTTCCCTGTGGGAGGGTCAGTGCTGAGCAGGTTATGGGTTGTTTAGGACAGCTCTTACAAAGGAAACTACTTTTTCTCCCCAAAAGGATGCTCATGCTGGTAGCTGAAAACAGGACTGTGTATTTAAAGTGTTTTCCTCCCAGTGCTCCTGTGGTTTCCTTGTAAAGCTTTCAGCTCCCTTACAGCAGCAGTCTCCCTGACCTTAGTAGTGTCTGAGATTTTCAAACATCCATGCCCCACTTTCGAAAACTACTTTTGATGAGAGAGCTTCAGGAGAGCTAGGGCTAATCATATAAAGGGCTAAAAAGCCTTATTTAAAGCTAGGTGCTAATTTTTGCTCATTTTCATGCTTCTGGCCTATTGTAATACCACGCCTCAGTGCTAGATACCAGTAGAAGAGCTAGAGATGCGTGTTTGGCATTCAAGGGGGAAGCAGGCATTTAAACTCAGAAAAGCAATTCACAGGAATTTTTTGGTAGTGCCAAAATCCTTTGACACCCCTATATGCTGGATAACATGTATTCCTCAGTATCTAGATTCCCAGAGCATCTTCTGGTCTGGGGATCTATGCAGGTGGTGTTTCTGTACAGCCTTGCTTCACCCGAAGAGTGGAAGTAACAACAAAAGCAGGTTTGAAATAAAAGGGAGTTGACATTGGAGCAATATTTTTTTATAGCTGTACATCCTAGACAAAATAAATTACAGAGTTATGAAGATACAGATCTAGCTCACATTCTGCTTTAACATTAAACTAAGTCTTAGCCATTTGAGAAGTGTGGGCATCTGTTTGAATCCCATTCCAAATCATCAGGCCAAATTCTGCTCACAGGGTTAAATCTGCAGAGCCAATGAACAGCTGCTGTGTAATTATGCACCCCGCTTTATGTGGTTGAATGCTTAGTCTTTGCATGATGTTTTATGTGTTTATGGTAGCTGCTGTAGCAACACCAAATCTGTTTTATTTTGGTGCAACACTGAAGGCCACTAGAAGAAATGTGAGTCTAATCATAATGGACAGAATAAAACTTTATAGACTGTTTTCAGGGTTGCTATCATTGTGGAGTTAAAACATTCATTAACCAAGCAGACAAACTGAAGTGAAAATGCTGGTCCAAAAAAAAAAAAAAATGTTGTGAAGATGACATTTCCATTTGATATCTGCAAAGATCCCCTGCTACTCAAATGACAAGCATTGGGTCCAGCACTGAAGCGAATACCAAGAGAGATGAGAATCATGAACTGTGGAACAGCAGTGGTTTATAAAGAGAAATTGCTCTGTTTTAATGTGGATATGCACGGGCTCTATTTGAACTGCTTTGGAGCTGGGCCACTGTAGATGTAACCTTTCTAACCCAATTGATAAGTTTGTCTGTATGCACAATATGTAGGTCATTCACATTTATTCTGAGTAGCCCAGAAAATAATGCAGTAAGACTTCACAATATATTGCATTTCAGCCCTTTCATTGTAGCAGATTTCTCTGTCCTACTCTTCCTTGTTCATCTATACTTTCTATGCTGGAAGAAAAATCCAACAAGATATCACCTAATGGGCATGGATAGCTGATAAATGAAATGCTAAATAAACAGCTGCAATTGTGAGAGAGTAAGACACAGCTGGAGGTGCCCTGCAAGTATGAGGGACAGGATCTATGAAGTAGGGAATTATCTACTCATTTAACTAAATCACAGTAAATTTGTTTAGGAGTCATGAGAATTTTGGACTTATCTTCCATTTGAGAAGGGCAATATTGCAATGATTTAAAAGAATTATTCTGGCATATTCCATTAGATAATATAAATCCGGACCATAGGAAGGTAATTGTTAAACTCTCTTAAGAGAAAAATCATAAGTTATCTTGAAGGTAATGAACTCATGGGGAATGTACATGTGGTTCAAAAAAGGAAAATCACAGAATGTAAAAGTGATTTTTACAGGTGGCATTACTAATTTTGACCTTGTATAGAAACATAAAATGGTTTGTGTTGGAAGGAACCTTAAAGATCAGCTGGTTCCAACCCCCCTGCCATGGGTAGGAATACCTTCTACCATAGCCACCTAGTCTTGCTTCCCACACCAAATAAATTTTCTTGGGCCCAAGTGGTATCAGACATACCAAATGTGGCATAAATGGCAATGATAGAAGGTCATACTTTAAACTGGGATGTAGTGTCCATTGGGTTCCCACAGGAATTCACATTCGGTCTGGTTTGTGAATACAAAAATCAATTGAATTTGAAAGTAGTACTGGACTGGGAGGCATTGCAAGCTCTGCTGACAACAGAGAGAATTTTATAGCTGGTAAACTAGAAGTAGTAGATTTTCTATCTGCAAGGCTCAAATAAGACAGATGTAAACACACAGATCTATGGAAATGATCTGAAAATATGTAAACAGCAGTGCTAAGAAGAGGTTCAAGTTGTCAGCCTGTAATCAGTGTCTCAATACTGGATAAGGTTTAACATCTTGACTGTGCTAGACAGAGCATGACACAAGCAAACAGCACTGTTTATTCAAGAACCTCAGGAAAGGAGCAACCAAAACCTTGCTTTTCTTCTGGCACAAGTGCCCCCGGAGCCCTGCTGGCACTGAAGGCTCATTGAAGGACGGTGTCTGGCCTGTCACCACAGTAAGCTGCCATGCATGCCTCCACCTGCAGCGACTTGCTTTGTGCTGCATCTGACATCCATCCCAGTGTTCAGTCCTAGCTCCTGCTGGAGGTCAACAAAGATAGAAATGGAATTAAGCACAAGAAAAGTGGGTGGGCAGCCATAGTATGTGCAGCCAGAAGGGTACCACCCTGGAGTTCTGTTAAAGGGGCAGGAAACAGTAGGAAAGGAAAGGGGAACAGCCCCTTCCCAGAGCCACCCTCACTGAAACACAAGTCCCTTAGGCCACATTAGTTAAACTGGGTAAGCAGAGTGACAGCAATCAATATAGGTTTTGATATCAGAATTAATTTTTACCAATCGATACACTTTGCCTAATCAAATATCTATATGCCGTCATGGATTTAAACTTCTGTATTTAATTTATCTGCCACTGATTAGGATCAGAGTCAGGATAGGTTATAATAATTTCCACTTTAAATTTGATTCTGTATTTTCTCAGTTAAAACATGATACATGTTTTCACAGAACCATAGAATATACTGAATTGCAAAAGACCCATCAGGATCATTGAGTCCAGCTCCTGGCCCTGCACTGGACAGCCTAAGAATCACATCATATATGTTTTGTTGTCTTAGAAAATACTTTTGCACATACCTCTTGTGTGTCTTTCTGTGAATCCTTTCCCAGCCACAAGGAGCATAGATTTTCATAGATGCCCTGAGGAATTACATTTTAGTGCATCATTGTGTTCGAAATTCCAGATTTCTTAAAGTGAACATACAGCCTACTCTCAACCACCAAAGATGCTTGGTTTTCTTTTTTTTTTATATAGTAGAAGGATGGAGTGCTTAAAGTGAAGAGTTTCTAGTAAACAGGGCACTAAACTGAGCAGCAGGAGATCGTCAGTGCTTCCCTTGTTGTTATTCATCTGTCCAGCAACCTGTGACAAAGATTTTTGCTGCTCTCTTTCTTCCACGCAATTTTGGATTTTCCCCACACTTCTTTTTATCTCATCCTGCTATAAACTCTTCGTGGTGGTGTCCATTTCCTCGTGTGTGTTTGTATGAAGCCTACAGCATTTGTCTGCATGTGAGCAACTGAAAATGAGGGCATAGTTGGGGATGGCAAAAAAGTAGGTATGTGTTTCAAGGGGTAAGTTTAAACATAGTAAGCAGTTAAGAGGAGAAAATAATATTTTTTTCAGTTGGGCCTAAAATGCCTGGCCTGTTTCTAGAAGGAAACTTGCATTTCCAGTAGCAGGAGTACATTGGACATAGTCCACAGCTGGAGAGGAATACAGTTGTTAAGAAACACCTGTTTTGCTGAACTGTGGTTCTTCATGTTAATATAATGCATAATTTTGCATCCATCCCTTAGAAAGAGTGGTTTTCTAATATGCAGAGTTAGTGTGTGTTGCTTCAGATTTCCCTAGGAAGAAAATGTAGTTGTGGTCCTGTACTGTCTGGGCTTTTCCTCCTGTATCAGGTCCATGTACCTAAGCTGAAACTGGGACACTTCTTCTGAAAGTCTCTCCCATCCTGCTTCTCTGCTACTTGGCTGAAAGCAGTTGCAGTGAAAAGAGATTTTGAGGACTACAAAAAGGAAGCAGGGACAGCTCTACATCAAGACTGGAGAGGCTGTGAGGAGCCACAGTGGCAGTTGTTACCTTCTTTTTTTTCCTCTCTGCTTCTACAAAGGGCATATCAGGATTTGTTGGATTGTACTAATTTTTTTCAGAGCTCCTTGAACACCTCTGTAAGCATTATTACTGCATTCTTGAGTGTGGGAAGAAACTGTGGTAGAGACCAGTTGATAAGAATATCTTTCTTCAATCAGATCTCAGTGATTTCCTCAAATCCAGTTGATAAAGCTAAACCTGAACTACACTTCAATCTCCAAAACATCTATCCCTAATTCCCCTTATACTGAGACGAAGTACTTCAAAGAGTTAAAAAATCTAAAAGTTATTTCCTCTGGCCTGTTTCCTTCCCCAAGGTATTTCATTATAGGACTGGTTGAATGAAGGGGGAGATTAGCATGTTTCTGTAGTTTTGCTGGCATGCAGGTTTGGATCAAACTGTTACAACATTTTTCGTGAGATCTGCAAATTGATTTTTTAAAGTAAATTTAATCCCTTTGAGCATATTGTGCACTTTATAGCTCTTAAATGATGTTTAAACTACAACTTCTGTCACTGTTTATGAAAAATAGGTTGTCTTAATTTGTAAAATCATGAGAATCTTTTAAGCCCACTGGCTCTCATTGCAGTCAGTTGGATATTGCTTTGTACTCCAGCTGGAAGAGGATCAGATTCCTTGCCACTGAGAAGTGTACCTTTAAATTGTCCTGCATCCTACTTTATAAATTGATGTACTCTGCACTAAGCTGTGACATTTTCGTTTTCTAAGCTGTTTATTAATTCTGACACCAAATAATTAAAAAGGAAAAAGAAGCACAGGAAAAACATATCATTGAAGACCATCATAGAACCTGTCTATACAAGAAAGGATGCAGACCATAGGGTGCATTGCAAACATAAACAAAGAGCTACATAAAAGCCAAGATAATCCAGAAGCTGTATCCCTAATTATGCATGTATAGGTTTTTTAAGTGAGTGCTGCAATACCCTCATCAAATGTTTGTTTGGTACTTTTACTACAGAACTTGGAGTTACAGGCTGATAATAGCAAAGCAGCATTGTTAACCTGCTTTCCACTATGAGATGGCTAAATATGGTGCCGTGTGTTCTCTTAAAATGATTTTTTAAAAAGTCATCTGCACAAGTAAAGCAGTGGTGTTCTACCACATCTCCATAGGGAAATTAAAGAATAACAAAGGAAAAAGAAAAAAAGGCTTTGCATGTCAAGGGGCTGTGAGGAAGCAAACTGAGATTTCACTTTTTATTTATCTTTTTCTTCTAGGTTTCCTGAGAAAAGGGGATTAAAAATCTTTGATAGAGGAATAGATCAGATAAATCTGTGCAGGGTTTCATCTGATTTGTACCGAAATGACACTATGTACAGTGCTGTGGCAAAAACACGGGATAAAATTAAGACTACACAGCCCTCAGGAAGTATTAAGGTTTAATGGCAAGACTGAAACCTTCCCGACTCTGTTGAGCTTTACAGCATGGCATTTGGATGCTGTTGTAAGTGTGCTTCAAAATGAGTCTCTGCTTGGTTATGCAAATTGTTCTTGTATCAGGGAACATGCTAAAAAATTAAAACTGGGAGGAAAAATAACCGCTGTGGGATAACGTGCAATAAATCCACTAATACTGCTGGCTCTGGTGAGGTAACGTCTTGTCCCTCTATGGGTGGAACATTTCTCTATTGAATCATTACCGTTCTGCTTAGAAACATTCTACTGCTTGAACTGCTGTGGGAAGAACAATAATGTCAAGTAGATATCAGGTTTTCCCAGTAGGAGCATCCTGCTGGGAAATGAGCTGCACTGGTGTGATGGTCTAAAAAGCTCAGCTGTGGCAGCTCTCTGTAATTGCTATTCCCTTCTGATTCCTTTGCTGAATGCACAAAACTGCTTCTAACAAACAGATCTGAGAACAAAATCCTTGACTTGTCACCAGTGTAATACTAAGCATGCTAAGCTGGGATTTCTGGCTAGTTTGCCTTCATTGTCTCTTGCAATCACTATTTGATATTGAATCTCTCATCTCCTGTTATGGTGCCAAAGCCCGACACTGAGAACAAACACTTCTGTTTCAGTCGGTGATGTTTAATTTTTCATGATGAGTGCAGTTTAGTGCCTCCCCAGGTAGGAGGCTCCAGTACTAATTATCAGGGAACCGTCTTCTGCCTGCACAGGACACATGCACTCTGCATTTTGGTTCTGTTAAACAGCTGAGCTCAGTGGGATCAGTGCTGGTTGCTACTGGCTGCACTGACATCCTCTTACTACTATTCTGCTGCTTGAAATAAACTCTGCTCAGCTGTCATTTGTAGTTTACACAGCTGCAAAAGAAAGTCTATTTTATGAGGACACTGTTGAAGGAGGTGTGTATTCCTGCTCAGAAACTGGTAAGTATCACCTCCCAGAGAGGAGTGCTGTGTTTGTGTGGTGTGAACAAAGGGCAGGCTGGTTTTGGTCCTTGTGTGTATTCTTTACTGATGAGGAGTTCAGTCCTAATAATTTTTGGCAATTGGCTGTAGACAGTAGAAAACGTCTCAGACCTTCTATGACGTATTTAAATTTTTGTGTTTGTGGGGTTTTTGTTGTTCTTGTTGGGTTTTTGTTTTGTTCTGGGTGGTTTTTTTTGGTATATGGTTTCAAATTATTGCTATTTAAGATTTATTTTCTGTGACTGTGTTGGATTGAAAAGAATGGTAAGATTTATCTTACTTTTTTTGATGAGCTTATATAAAGACAGTTGGATAGCACAGCAGTTATTATATCCCATTTAAAGCCTGTTTGATGGAGTATTCTGGGGATTGCTTATAGGGGGTAGTTCTGAATGTATACTTACTACTTGCATGATTTCCTGAGTTGTTGTTTAGCTTCACCATTCATTTTTTAGTAATAAGTCACACAGAATTCTGCTCTTCAATTTGATCCTGTATTGTTTGCCAGGAGGATTTTCTGCAGCAGTTTACTGTACATAGAGTAGAGCATTAGTAAACAAATATAAGTGGAAGAATTAGAACTACCCAATCATGGTTTTTTTGTGTCTGTGCTGAAGAGAGGTGGATGAAATATATTAACACAGCAAAACTTCTCTGATGATAAAGCAGAAGAAAAAGTTGAATGTTATGCAGACTATACTCTTTGCTACCATAGAAAGAAGAGGCTGCCACAGTGCTCGGACCTGCTCAGGCTTCTCCAGTGCTTTCCTCTGTAGGAAATTGCTGTTTCAGAGTAGGGGAACCAGCAAATGGAAGCAGCACTGGCAAAAACTGGGTGCAGAGTTTGCTTTCCACTGTGTGCAGCTGGTTGTCCTTATTTCCAGACAGGGCAGCTTTAGGTCCTGTGCCTGTGGGGAGTCCTAGTGGCCTTGGTGGCCTTGAGGCATGGGGCGTAGGTTTGACTTTCTGGGGGGCCCTTGACAAGTCTCACCACACAAGGAAGCAAGGAGGATCAAGGAGAACTTTGGCAGTGAGCTGGCTGGGATGGATGAGCTCCCCAGTGATTCTTTCTGCGGGGCTGCATGCAGGGCTCGTTTTTTCTGTGTGCTTTGTGGTACTCTGACTGCAGAGTAGATCCTATGAAAAGATTAAAGTCCACATGCATTTTCATAGAGGGTCTAAAGTTTTTAGAGCTGCTGTAATTAAGTTTAAGAGGTTCTTAATTTGAAAAACAGAAGTTTAACTTCGGGGTTTGAATCAAGGGATGGGATTGCTCACACTAGAGATCCCTAAAACCATAGCAAATCCTAAAGCTCTGCCCTGAGCATGGTTAGGATATTAGGATATTAGGATCTGAACAAAATTAGCAAATCAAGCCCTTAGGACCTAAGTGAGGCCTTAAAGGACTTACAGAGCTGCCAGGCTTATGTGTCTTTACTGTGGGAGACAGATATATACATGAACAGTTTCTCAGTGCTCAAGAGGACAAGATTATGAGCAGTCAAGAAAATGATTAGCAGAAACCCAAGTGTTGTGTGGTGGGCTGTTGCCCACTCCTTCATTGGTTTGGACTTCTTGGATCACAGTCCTCTTGAACACTTGAGCTAATTCCACCTAGCATTTGGGTATCTGTATCTGCTACTCCAGGTCTTACCATGTGTTTCTGAAACCAAGTGAACTGCTCTAAAAATGTTCTTATTCCTCCACAGAATTACAGGGAGCTTGTTAGTGTCTTGAAATATTTCAGATTCTTTTGCCAGACTGGGAAACTTGAACTTTTTTTTCCAAAATAAACCACAGAGTTTTTATTAAAGATAATTGGGGTGGCTTGATATGTGTCTTTCTGAAGCATTACTGATGAATTATTTTAGTATGAAGTTGGGGATCGTAACTGGGTAATGTCAAGTCAAGGTGCCGTGTGTGTATTTGAACAGAATGACACAAATTCTAATGAATGGGAAACCTGGCTCTAGGTGTAGTGAGATTTTAGCATTTGCTTTCAGATTTTGGATAGGTTTTTGGTGAGCTGAAGAAACAGTCCAAAATTTTCTAATCTTCACAGATCTTGACCTAATCCTCTTTCTTAAAATAAATAAATGAGAAAAGCCAGCCAAGAGTTTACTTGTGTCAGTGAACAGCTAGAGACCTTCACCTTTTTCCACCAGGGCAGTGATAACTTGAGCAGATCTTGTGGTTTTTCTGCAAGTCCTGTGAAGTTTGGTGTGGTCCCTCCTGCAACCACATATAGGTACCAAGATCACAACTTTCACTGACAACAGAAACCAAAATTCTAGTACTCATGGTGAAGAAATCAAAAATGTGATTCACAGACACCCAAAGAGAGAGCAATTAAAGAACACAACCCTGAGCCAAAGTTTGCGATTAAAAATTAGTAAAATATAATTTTAAAGCTAGGCTGTGATATTACCAGTTTTTATTAGGATGGTGACGTGCTGAAACAAGAGGGTTTCAGAGCTCTGGGGAGCTTTTCTCTGCAGACATGGCAGATAGAAATCTACTTCTTTAAGTGAAAGCTTTCATTCTTATTCAGTCTCATGTCTCCTGGAGCAAAGTCCTATAAGAAAAACACTAACATAACATTCAGCAGTTGTTGTTACTCATTGGGGACTCTTTCCTCTCCCTGCCCTCCAAATTGGTATTGCCCATCTCCTTTGTGTTCAGTCAGAATTAGGGAGCTGCACTTGTTACAAGAAGTCAGCTGAGTCCTCAGCTCCTACTTCAGGTAAGCAGAGTGCTGAGTCCTTATTTTGGGCTGTACTTACCTTTGCCCTGGGATAAGGGCAACAAAAGTACTTTGTCTGTGTTAGACCCTTTCTTCTTAGTTCAATGTGTTTTATCCTCAAGCTGCAGGGTGGAACAGTTGTTTTCAAATGAGCAGGTCTTTTTTCTCCAATCATCTGCAGACGTTTCATTCAGAAAATGACTGTCCTCACTGAGTTGTGTAAGGTGTGTAGTTCCAGCCAGAACCAGGAACTGAAACTCTTTGGTTTGTTAGGAGTATGTTTTATTATTTAGACGTAAGGTGCACACCATACACTTCAGCAGAGCTAGGTAGGCTGTGTGCTGGGGAAACAGTTCCAGCACTAAACCTGAGCTGAATAAATTCCTGTTTCCTGTAACTGGGGAATATCCGTATGTCACTGATAAATTCTGCCAGCTCACGTGTTGAAGTTCTGCATTTAATATTGTGATTTAATTTTCGGAGGGATTTACTAAATCATTGCTGTTATACATGGGAAAAGACATAAGTAAACAGAGATTAATTGATTCAGGAGAACTCAGCTCCTTGCTTGGAAGAAGAGTGTCTGGATGGGATCCTGTAATGGATGTCTGAGTGTCAGGGTAAATATCAATGATCATTTCTATGGTTCAGGTCAGTGGAGTGAATGAAATTATATCTTACAGAAGAAAATGGATTTGCATTAATTCCTGTTTAGGATGCACAACTAATAGGAGAGCTATTTATCAGGAAATATAACATGGTGTTTCTCTGTTGTTTACTGTAACATTTTGTGTCTTCGATTTCTACAGCATTTTACTTAGGACCTTTCAGAGAACTAGAAGATTCTTTTCATAAATGCACAAGAATAAGCAAACAATGAAGAAAAGCCACCCCTCATCTAATCTCATCTAGTACCTACTTTAAAGTGGCAAAATACCAGGAATTCAGAATTAGTAACACTTCAGAGCTAATACTGACTTGTTAGAGATTTGTGATGTTAGAGCATCCTCCTGTATTACATACACATGAACTGCAATTTTAGCGTCAACTTGTAAGTAATTCCAACTTGTCTATCTATATATCTTTGGTTTGAGGTAGTAAAAGACAAAAAAGTGAGGATCTTTTGATATGAATGCGTAGAAAAATAGTAAAGTTTATTTCCTTTTAAAAGCATTTAATATTTCATGCCTCCTGCCAGCCCAGCTGGGACTCTTTAAAAGTAAATGTTTTCAAGAGCTGACCAAAATGTTTTTGGCATAGGGTTTGGGTGGGTTTTTTTTCATCTTTTTTTCTTAGAAAATGCTGATAGGCCAAACTCAAAGTTTGGATGAATTTCTGGATTCATCCAAAATTTGGATGTTAAGTTTGGATGAATTTTTTCTATTTATGGAACATTCAAAAACATTTTGAAACTGGAGCATGTTCAAAATGAAAGAATATGGGTTTATTTATAATTTATAAATTTATTTTTATAAAATAAGGTAATTATTTTACCAAAAATACAAACAAAAGGCAAAATCAAGCAGTATTTTGCTACTATTAAAAATATTTTATTCTCCCAAAACACTACAGGTAAAATGTTTTTCTCTGAACATTTTAGTGTCAGAGTCATTTGCTGCTTCACCTATGTGGAAAAAAAAAGGTTTTGGTCCCCAGAATTAGAAATAACAAAGACTCAGTCCACTGGGACTACAGTTTTGCCATTGATTTTTAAGTGGAAGACAGACTGGGACCACTGTGAGGGGTGGCCTCATGAAGCTTGTGACAATTATAATAAGTATGAGATAATGATAGATGAATATGGAAACATACAGATGGCAGCTGGTGGTCCATGAAAGATGCAGGGAGACTCATACAATTTGTTGTATTGGTTAAGACAGGTTTATTGTCCATCAGTGTACTGTGTGGAGTATATTGTGATTGTCTGGTTGCTGTGTGTTCCTTCCCTGAATAATACTTGGACTTGCCCTGTTAGTAATAGCTTATTGTTTTAATATGTATTTCATTTGCTATGCATTTCTGTCATTCAGTTTTAGGCCATGTTGCATTTCCTTCACTGAATAATGAATCTTTCTTCCCAGCCTTTCTTCTCCCCTTCTTGAAATGAAACAGCCATTAGTGTTTTTCAAGGTACCTGGGTACCACATATGTTGGTTTTCCATGGGTTTGGAACGGGTTGATGTGGGTTTGCTCATTATTATGGTGAGCATGAGAAGATGCTGTCCTGGGAGACATGCTGTGTGTCCTGGCAGTACAGGAAGAGCACAGGTTGAAAAACTTGATATGGGATCCTGTTTAATGAAAGTTATTGTGTGGATAGTATTGGAAACCAAAACTCATTCTCTTTGCCAGCTGGTCCAGGTTGGTACCTCCTGATACTAGAGCTCCTCAGCATCACTCCTGCCAGCCCACTTTTGAATGTGAGGGATATTTTGGGGCCAGTGCTTTTTACTTTGTACTTAAATGTTTGCTTGAGAACCTCTGCTGCTGCCATTTTGCTGCCAGCAGCTCATTTCACACACAGGACCTGGTATTGATTAGAATTGATTAACATTTTTATAGTTCTTCTTAGTACAGAGCTGAGTGCCTTGCGCCCACTTGACAGCTGGTAATTTACATCCTGGAAGGGTAAAAGGTCTCATCTTGAGTAATCAAAGCGGTGACAGCAGCCGTTCTGGTAATGTGCTATGGTGGTACCTAAGGGTCCTGAGGGTGGAGGTCTGTGCAAAGTGCAGAGTCCAGTGGCCCTGCCCTGAGAGTCTCAGGAGACCTTGCAAGACAGAGAGGAGAAATGGAGGCATGTTTATTTCTTCTTTTATTTGTATTTCTGATCTCTGTATAGAAAATAAACACTTTGAGGCAACTCTAGAAGCAAAGTAGAAATTGTAAGGTGCATACATTGAAATCCTTCAGGCTTTGCTTGCACTTGCTTTTGTTGCATCCAGAGTATTCAAGATCACTTGAAAGATTTTTAGTTTTCTTGTGCTCAATTTCTTTATCCAAAAAATATTGGAAATGTCCTGTCTTTTCTCCCCTCTTTGGAATCTTTCAGAGGACTTAGATGTGACTAGGTAGCATTTTTTTCTTCCTTTAATCGAAAGCTTGGAAAGTTTTGATCCTTAATAAGCATATCTTTTCTTCCAGCTATTTATATAGTGTCCATAAAAAAATAGATGTTAACATTGCTGAAAAACAGTTTTAACCTATTGGATCAAAATAATTTTTTTCCCTCAAGTAGAGATCGCTGTTATGGTTGCCCTCATTCTCCTTGTTCCCCACACAACAAGAGGGTCTTTCAAATAAATACTGCAGACAAGGACTACATGTAAAGAAAATGTGGCAGCCTGCTCTTTGAGCTCGCTCTGTACGTTATAAAGAAGCAAAGAGATCTAAGGACTGGATTTAATCAAGTACTCCGTATGTCTTGGTTTTCCCAGACATGTCCTCTACTATTATGTTATTCAGAGCACCTCGAATGCTCACAGCTCGTCTTACGTGGCCTCAGTTTCTAGAAAGCAGTTGCCACCCCAGCTCTCAGGACTGGCTGCACACGTGATGTGGGCACAGGTGCCACAGGTACATCCATCCTGGTTTTCTGAGTGGCTGCTACCATTCTGTAACAGTTCAGCTTCTGTATCACCCTTAGTCAAAACTGATCAAATGCCCATTCTCCCTGCTCCAGCTCTGCTGCCTCCAGGGGCTGTGAGCCCAGGCCACAAGGGGCATGCTTCCATCTCCATCTCAGATCTTTCTCTTCCCTTTCCAAGGCAGCTGCTCCATCTCAGAGCAGCAGCTATCGCAGGCTCTTCAGCCAAGCTCATAGGTGCCTTCTTATGGATGAATTATGACATAATATATTTAACTCTTCATCATGTAGAGTGTTGCAATACCACTACCAAAAGTTGCAAACGCTATCTGCTGTTTGACTGGGCAGTAATGAAAGTGCTGCAATGAGTCTGAACTTGATGGCAACCAGGAAATCATGAAAATGATGCTTATATTAAAGGACTTGCAAATTTATCTGGGAAGCATCTTTTCAGGAGAATGGGTACCTGCACATTCAGTGAAATTGGCTTTAGGTTTGGGTATATGCAGAGGTCGTAGTAAGATTCAAATGCATTTACATCGGTCATTCAAAATGTAATAGTTTCCAATATCACATATTTTGCTTAGTACTGCCTTTACAAGTAGAGAGGGAAAAATTACCCTAGGGGCATGCCCAAATTTCTCATTTTGCACAGGTGTCTGTGTGTTTTGTGTGTGTGTGCTTGTGTAAGACAGTACTTGCAGAGCCAGTCAGCCAGCTTTTATTCTCAGGAAAAGACAGAAGGTAAAATCTGCTGTGGATCTCTGCTGGTTCTTTTTGACCGACTGACTACTATCTAGGTTAATATATTTTACATTCCTGTGTATTATAAATACATCTATTATAAAGGATATAGGAGGCAACAACAATAGATAGGATTGCAAAATAGTTTTCATTACACAGTTTCCTGGATTCAGGTGGCCAGAATTTAGTGAAACATCTGCCTTTCTGGATGAGAAATCCCAAACATGGCCTATGTCCAAAGATGAAAACCTGATTTAGAAGTTTTACAAATGCACTTAACAGTATTTTTGAGAGAGAGGAAAGTGGAAATGTTTGCATCTAAAGTAATTTTGAAATGCTTGCTTAAGAAGTGGGAATCATATGAAAAACCTGATGGCCTAATCAGACTCGCACAGCAGAGAGGTCTGTATGCTGCAGATTTTGGGGATGTTGTGCTAATGATAATTTGAAAATCAGCTGATGTTTGTATACAGCACAAATCCCATGAGCCCTGCTGTCAATCTCCATGTGAATCAGGTATGTGTGAAAAGTCAGTCAGGTTTCATAATTAGCCAGCTGATCCAGTGCACTACTCCAAGCTGTCTCAGAAAGCTTTCCAAGCATTTCAGGGAATGCAAGATCATGGCAAACTGACCTTTTCCTTGCAGCAGCTCAAGCTCATGTGTACCCTGTTGGCTGGAGGGGATCGATGTCCTCAAAGTAAATAAACTTAGCTCCATATAGGGAGTTCAGAAGAACCTTTGAAGATTGGTGCCTTGTCATCCCAGTGGAGATGTCAGAACCGTGGATACTTTCTGTGGAAAAGTCTCCAAGCAGGCGTGCTCTATCCTCCCCAAGCCTGCTGACACCGCAGGTGCTTGAACAGATCCATGTAACCCCGCTGCAGGGAAACTCTATTAAAGTTGCATAGTGGAGCACTCAAAGCCAAATACATGCCAAGAACAAGGTTAAAGACAGAGTTTTACTCCCCCCATTCCTTTACCTCCCTGCATTCATTCTGTTACTTTGCAGTTGCCTTACCTTTTGGGTTTTTTTTCCTTTGGGAAGGAACAATTAGGTTGGAGGAGAGTGCCCAGGGCAAGCAGAGATGCCACTTGTGGGAGTAAGCACTGTGCAAGAAGATATGCTCTCCCTGAGGACTGCCCTTGATATGCACATGGAGTGGCGTCATCAGCTGTGGAGCAGCATGGTGGGAAGCTGAGTGCTACAGGTCGGTTTTAAGGAGAAGGGAGCAGGTGGAGTTGCTGCACCTCCTGCAGCAAAAAGAGGGCAAAGACTGCTGGCCTGAGTGCAGACCCTGAGTGCAGTTGCTTCTTTTTTCGGAACAGGGACTGAGAGGAGGTCTGCGTGGGCAGTTGAGGACTGGCAGCGTTATCAGAAATGAATTTGAAAGAGATGTGTAGCAGCAGGGCTCAAACCAGACTGATTTTTTGCCAGGAAGGTGCAGCACATGCTGTTTGCTCACAATTAATTGGTTGTGTGGGTTTGGGGTGCCCTTGCCTGTGTCGGCAGAGTTTAGTCTGCAAAAGTCTGAGGACTGTGGTGCAGGGTAGGATGGAAGCTGGTGAGGATGGAGCATGGACAGTATGTCTTTTCCTGACCATCAGCCTTGTCACCTCTGCCCTGTCCGCAGAGCTGGTGTGTGTGTCATGGGCCTGGGCCAAGATACTTACCTGTGCACCTGCAGACTGCAGAGATTACTTTACATGTGTTTTGGAAGCTGGCACAGAGGACTTCACTGTTTGGCTCAGTGCATTAGTGACTGCTGAGAAAGAAAAGTGTCTGGCTTCTCTTTTCCTTACAGCCACGTGAGTGGAAACATTCGCAGACTCTGTACAGACTTTCCCCTCTCTGGCCTAGGGGTCGGGTGCTGTTTGCTTCCTCCAGGGATGGCTTTTCCTGCCCCTTGCTTCCTGTAATGCTTGTTTCCTGTGAGATCTAGAGAGGGATGAGCCTTCCCTTAGCTACTGCCACAGATATGCTGGTGTGTCCCCACCACAGCAAGTCCAACAGGCAGTTGAGCTGCACTACCCGGTCACCACACTAATAGGGAATAAGCTAATAAGTAATAAGATAGTGTCTCGGTAGAGTCCAGAAGTAGCTTGGGAAGATTTCTGCATCACACTTGGTGCGGTTTAAACCTGCCTTCTGCCTCTTTTGACACTTGATGTGCTGTTGCACCATCCGTTTTCTCCTGATCATTTATCATGAGGCAGCAAGCTCCAGGGAGCCGTGTGTGACCTGGACTTGCTCCAGGAGCAGCAGCTAAAGTAATGAAGATCACATTAGCTTTCACAAGGTGTGCGTGATGTAATTCTGGGCCAAACGAGGGGCATTTACTACGGAGGAGCACCCCAGTGCAGGTGGCTGCTGAGACTGCTGAATGCTTTAAGCAGAACCTGTTTTTTGCACTGATGTCAACAACTGTACTGCTAAAAACAAGAGGAAGTTAAATTCTGCAGACATCTTTTCAGAGTCTGTTTCATATCATACAGATCTGTGTGGGATACCCAATACTGGCTCTGCCAGAACTTATCCTCTGCATCGCATAGACACTGAGTTTCCTTTAGGAAGCCCTAGCTGGAGGAAGAGGCATTGCTTACTTTTAATGAGGCTAGTTAGCCTGAAGCAATCCACCTGGCTGCAGAAACAAGTTCTGCGTGATGCTACTTCTGTTCTCTCCAAACATTTGGTGGAAAGTTGAAGCATTCTAGTGAGGCTGTGGCCAAATGCTGACTGCAGTCTCTGGGTGTATAAACCCCAAGGAAACAAAAAATGGTTCTTGCTTTTCTTTGAAGAATTTATATGTCCTTGTTTTAAAAAAAAATCAAAAACTGAAAAAGGTGCGGGAAGGAACCATGGAAAAAGAAAACACAGTGACAGGCACTGAACACCTCAAAGAAAGCCTGAAAGATGACTTGATGTCATATATAAACTTGGCCATAAAGGGGTAATGACAGTAAAGGACTAGCGAAGAAAGGATTGTCAAGGACTAATAGTTGAAAGATGATACCACTGAAATTCCAGCTGGAAGTAAGTCACCACTTCTACGGCTCAATAAAGGAGCTAATGAATGAAATTTAATAACTCATCATATACAGAGGTCAGACCAGATAACTGGTTCATTCCTCTGGGCTTAAGTTCTGTGAATCCAAGAACTGATATACCTTCTGCAGTTTCATCAAGGAAAAAATATGTATGAGCTAGCAGACACGTTTCCTCAACTCTGAACCAATTTGAAAATGTTTTCTACAATCTAAAATGTAGTTTCAGAGTGTTAGAAGTTCAGAGGAATTTTACCTTCACTTTTTGGTAAAGTTACTCTGAGATCAATTATCTCTGAATTATTACTTGTGTACAATTTGGGAAGCGGGCATAATTTTAAACAGATTTAAGAAAATATTTGGAAAATAATATGAAGGAAGAATCCATTAAAAAAATAATGTTTCTGAACTGAACAGTATATTTATCCTTTGGGAAATTAAACAAATTATTTTGCTTTCAGACTGGCATAAACTAAGAGTAATTAAATTAAAGTCAACAGAGTGACATTTGTCATATTGGATGTAAGCAAGTTTACATTGCAGTCCACCAACAAGGAGCGTTGTAAAATGTGCTCCTTGTGGGTTTTCTGGTTTCATCTGTTTATTAAGATTGCTTAAATTATTCATAGTGTATAAATTATCTGATAAATTTGAATCCTTTTTCTCTTGGTGAAATATTTGCAGGCTGCCTCCAAATGCTGGAAATGAAGTCTTTTCAGTCAGTGGGTATTTGTGGAGTTAACTTTGACTATCTGAATTTTGCTACCTGTGGGCTGGTAGCCAGTGGCTCATGTTCTTTGTGTGTCACTGTCCCAGCTTGGCTGAGGCACTGCCATCTTTCAAGCAGGATGAATATATGCATACAGTGAATGGAAATCCCTTCAGGAAGCTGCAGGGAGTAGGGTACTCCATGTCGGTGCATGCGAGACCTGTGGGACCAGCTCTGCCTTAGCCCCTGCAGCTGGACAGTTCCTGAATTGCACCAGGGCCTCCTGCCTGTCTTCTGTCCCCTTCACCCCCAGCAAAACCAGCTTATCCCCTCTGGAGCCCTTACCTTGCAGTATCCAGCATGTGGAGTCAGGGCCACACTGGAGCGTGAGCCCTGCTGCCTTTGCTCTGCAAGATGCCTGTTCCTCAGCTCATGCAAGGCGCTTCCCACTGTGGGAAAGCAAAATGCAGGAGTCTCCTCATGAATGATCTCTTTCTCTTGTGTATATATTTATGTGCATATATTCATATCCAAGTGTGTCTCCATATACACACTTAGGTATTCATAAAGAGTAACTGGTAACCAAAGTCTGGGGACTGGAGGAAAAGCCTCTGCCACATGGCTCTCCTCATAAATTTTCCTCCTGTGTGAGGCATAGAAATGTGCAGGAAGAACATGCATTCA
>JAYRBT010000001.1:47274947-47446487 GCA_036023395.1 Myiotriccus ornatus
GCCTCTGCCACATGGCTCTCCTCATAAATTTTCCTCCTGTGTGAGGCATAGAAATGTGCAGGAAGAACATGCATTCACTGGTATGTACATGGGGAATTCACATTTCTGGTGCGTTTGAATTAGTATATTGATGAAAATGATTACACTGAAGCACTGCTCTTCATGTTTCCCTTACATTAGCCTCTGTCAAGCAGTTCTTAGAACAGCCTCAGACTTGAAATGTCTGAATTTAATTACCGTTAACACTAGAGATATTTAGTCCCAACTGAGGGACAAAAAAACCTAGAAACTTTCAGGAGCAGAGGTAGATTGTAAAGATAGTAGCATTGAGAAGTTTGTTAGCTAGTCTGTAGTAATTAAGCTTATTTCCATAGTAATATTATCAGTTCAGTTCCAGAATTTAGAGATTTTTGTGTGCCTGGTAATTAGAACTAATATCCTAATTTTAGCAGAGATATTACGTTTGTATTTGGCAAGAGTCTTGTAACTAAGCAAACTGATTGAAGAGTGAAATAATGTTCCATTTTTCTTGATATGTCTTTCTTGGATCACTTTAGAGTGCTTAACTAACTAAAAGCAAATTGCTGTGGTCTGCTTTCTCAGTACATAAGACTGAATCTACTGTTAAGGAGAACATATATACACACATACAGAGACATGCACATATATATGTATGTAATATGCTTACAATTATAAAAGGTTGCCTATCTGTGCGGTCCTTGGCGAAACACAAAGGCAGAGCTAAAGTGAAGCAATTCAGAATACCCATACTGTTCTCATCTAAATTGCTCCAATATAACATGTCAGTGGCCTCTCTCTGTGATGAGTGTTTTGCATGGTTTGCCACTTAGCCTAGGAAGGGGAGGGTATCCTGTTTGCTCACAAACAAGCCATGGAGTTATGCAGTTGGGATCTGCAGGAAGGTAAGTCCCCCATCCCATCTTGGTCTCACTTCTCACCTGCGTTTCTTGGCTTCCCTGGGACTTCCAATTAATGTCTCTAGAGGCCAACCTGCATGTTCCGTGAGCCATTTTTTCTAAGCTTCCCCCTGAATAAACACCTGATGAGAGGCACAGAAAATACAGAGAGTGTTGGCAGTGCACAGTGGGATGTTTGTACGCCCCACAATGGTTTCCAAATGCTGGCACGTAGCACTCAAGGGTTGGGGAGGGAGGGTGCCTACCCTTCATCTCCCCACTGCCATTTCTGTAGAGCTGAGGACTGTGATCTTTTCCAGGGCAGACCAAAAGTCACCCTTTTAATAACAAAACAGAAAGACTACTGGAAAGTTGTGACACCAGACTGCCATATTTCCACTGAATTTGGTGGAATGACTCAATGTATCCCATCTAACCCCATATGACCAGACCTGCCTATTTCTTATAAGCAGCCTGGCAGTGTATGCAATTTCATAATGATATAGGTTTGCATTACAAATTAATACACAAGTTTTCCACTCACTGATGTTGTCTGTGAAAAGAATTATGAAAAACCAAGCAGCCTCAGTGGGAGAACTTCAGTTTATGTGAGTTTGTATGCTCCATCCCCTAATCCCTCTCAGCTCCTGCAGCATGCCATGTTTGATCTATGTTCCTAGCCTGGTGGGCAAATGACTGCCTAGGCTGTGGCTGATGTGGGTTAGGGGTGCAGACAACGGGCTGTTGCCTCCCAGGCTGGGAAAAGTACTCTATCTTCTGTACCCAGTCTCTAATTTTCACAAATTCTGTCAGAAGTTCTGCCTCTGAGACCTCTTTCTTCCCTGACCACATCTGTCAAATTTGTTTAAAACTGGCCAACAGGTTCAAAGGTGGCTAATGAAGGATTGACAAATGCATATACAATGTGATCATGTAATCCTTAATTTCCTTAGAAGCAAGGCTAAAAAGTATGCAGTGTTTTGACAATAAGTTCCTGTGTCTAGGCAGAGCTCATAAAGACCTGTTAGATTGCCTACCTACTGAGTCACCATGGTTTGAGGTTTTTTTAAAAGATTGGTTTTTCCCTATAGTCAGTTTGTTTTTTCAATTCACTCTTTAAAATAAGGCTAACGTTGCAAATACACCACTTTTGAGTGGCACAGCAGGCGCAGCATATGCAGGGGATATATGATGGAAAGTAGCATTAGAAGACCTGTTCCTGTTGCTAAGGAGTTCTGAAGGTAAGAGAACAGTTAATGTATTCATAACAGACTTATACTCAAAGATTTGTAAATAATTTATTATTTTCCGTGAGAGGGAAGCCAACTACCATAAACCTTGGACCCAAGTAGAAAATAATTTTGTAGCAGCAAAGAACTTTGGATTTTGTAGATGCAGCAATTCAGCTATAATCCCCCTGGCAGGGAAAAAACCCCCAAAACTATTTATTCAACTTACTATAGAATATCTATGGACTTATAATTTAGTCTTTATGGCCTCCTGGGGTTCTATCACAATTTGGCATCTACTTTCCCCTGAGGAAAATGAAACTCCTTGCAGTATGACCAGTATTTTGCCAACTTGTATTTATCTGCAAAAAAGACTATTATAAATCTAAATTAAAGACAGCAGAGAAATACAGTGTTGGCATATGACCCCCCCTCTTGGTGATGGATTTGTGTGTAAATTGGCAGATAGTAACTATTCTTAGGAAATACTAGTGAAATAGGCAGACATACTTTGCATGTGAATCATGGTGGCCTTTGGGAGTCTGGAACACTGATTTCTTTTGCCATGGCTTTAAATAACTGAACTACTGTTAAAGTACAAAATATTCCATGCAACTGTTTTTTTGGTATGATTGCAAGTAAAAATCACAATGGCTGCTCAACAGAAGGCATTGGTGAAGGGGACAGCTTACAGATTGGATTCAAAGGAATTGCCTTTGTTCCCAGAGCTTTTTTTATGAAGGTAAAATAAAGGTGTGAGCCATGCACTGCTGTAATCAAGACCTGTTCCAAAGTCTGAGTAGTGATGACAGCCTTTAGTTACAGTGAAGCAACGTTGCTTATGCTCTCCAAGAGTAAAATGACTGGAGTGTATCCAAAGAAGAAGAGTGAAGAAGCTGGCGAAGTGTCTGGTGCACAAGATCTTATGAGGAGCAGCTGAGGGAGCTGGGGTTGTTTAGCATGCAGAAAATGAGACTCATGGGGGGACCTTACTACTCTCTACAACTACCTGAAATAAAGTTGTAGCCAGATGGGGGTCGGCCTCTTCTCCCAAGTGACAAATGATAGGACAAGAGAAAATGGCCTCAGGTTGTACCAGGAGAGGTTTAGATTGAAAGTCAGGAGAAGTTCCTTCCTGGAAAGAGTTGTCAAGTGTTGGAACAGGCTGCCCAGGAAAGTGGAGTCACCATCTCTGGAGATATTTAAAAGATGTGTAATGTTCCACTTGGGGACATGGTTTAGTGGTGGACTTGGCAATTCTGGGCTAATGGTTGGACTCAATGACCTTAAAGGTCTTTTCCAACCCAGACAATTCTGTGATCCCTTTGACTGGCTCAAACAAGACAATTTTGGCTCTAAGAAAGGAAGTGGACGGAAGAAGGTCATGGTGATAAGAAAAGGCTGTTTGCCTTTTCTGTTGTTAATAAGCAGCTCTCTGGTTAATTCAACCAAGCTGTCTTCACTTGGGAAAGTTTTTGTGTTTGCTGGGAGCCACACTCTTGAAGGTGGTGGAGGGTTTGAAACCCCTTGCTAACAGCCACAGTATGATCTTTCTTAAAAACTCATCTTGGGCTTCTGGACACATGTATTCCAGAATATTGCATTGATCTACAGCTCCTGTGAGACTGGATAATGTTACTCAAAGTCTTTAATTGCAGAAGTTTAGTCCTTTTGCTTACTTTCACTCATTATTGTTCTCAATTTCTGTAGTTGACATAGAGGCCTTTGAATTTATTCCTTTGGGGTTTTTCTTAAAATCCTTCGGATTTTGAAGACAGTGGTTGAGTTAACAGATGGAGATACATTTCTACAAGGTGTGTTTCAATGTTCCTTGGCTTCAGGAAGGAGGTCAGTATAGAGAACAAGGAGACTTCTTCCCACTGGCCTCACATTTTTGTAAGGTTTTATTTACTTTATTTAGGGGGTTATGGCAAAATAAACAAATTAATTTTATGGATTTGTTTGGTCCTCTCTTCAGTGAAAAACTGAGATCTAGAAGAGGTGTCTATCACTTGTAAAAGCATAATTTGCAACCCTCAATTTCAAAATATTTAATGAACCATTTATGGGCATTTCTTGATTCACGGCAAACAAGTAATTGCTGTTCCAAAAATTCTGCTTTCCTAGGAGACTGTATCCAAAGAACCTTTTTTCGAGTGCTGGTGCCCTTAGCAGCAATACATAACTTGCTGAAATGAAAGAACAGCTGAAAAATACATATATTTATAGTTTCAGCTATTACAAAAGAAGTGGGTCAAAATGTGCCTTTTTGCCCATGAAACATAGTAATTTTTTTGGCTTCATGATTAAGATAAATCATCTTGGCTATCTTACTGTGATAACTATGTATTAGGACTGACATTTAGGTACAAACTGGTGAGAATCTGGTCTGCTGCATACAAATGAGGAGGCCCTTGTGCAGAGGCATGTCTTTGGCCTCTCTTCATGTGATTATTATGCCTCATGCATGAAAAATAGAATTGCAAAAGGGGTTTTAAAGGCTGTGTGTTGTGGAATTTAT
The DNA here is from genome assembly GCA_036023395.1 of Myiotriccus ornatus. Taxonomy (NCBI): domain Eukaryota; kingdom Metazoa; phylum Chordata; class Aves; order Passeriformes; family Tyrannidae; genus Myiotriccus; species Myiotriccus ornatus. Next base: position 47,279,615 of record JAYRBT010000001.1, read on the forward strand.
TGCAATGAGTAACGAGAATTGCAAAGCCTAAGTGTCCTATCGTATTTTGTCTGAAAAAAGGGATTTGTACAGCCTGCTGCAAAAGGTAAGTTGAGTAGTGTTTCTGAATTAATGGATAGTGTGTAGTAGTAAATAAGAAAAAGAAGAGTTAGTAGTGTATAGTGTCTTTATTTTTGCCCTCCTTTTAATCTTTTTTCCTTTAAACTTTGTATGTAGGACATCATAATCTGTAATGCAAAATCAAATAAGGTCTTCCTCCAGGAAGGCTTCCTATTTACAGGTGCAGAATGTGGGGATTACTTTTGTTAAATATATTTAAGAGACATTTTTTCCATTCTCTCCGATCCAGTGGACTGAGGAGTTAAATTCTCCTGTTAAATGGGAAAGATGAAATGTTAGGGATAGTAAACGTATCTGGCCCGAAACAAAGGAATTATTTGGAACCATGAAAAGAATTTCTTTGAAGATTTAGTGGAAGACTAGTGACTGGCATTACCTTCTGGGGCCAGGAACAGGATGGTGAACCTCTGGATCAGAGTTAGAAGTGAAGAGGAAGTTGTCATCTAGAAAGAGAAGCTGCCCAGGAGGCCCCAAACCTGGGAGCACTTACACTGGTAGCCATGGATGCATATGGAAGCTTTACTTTAGGTTTCCCCCCACCAGATTCTTGGGTAAATCCTTTTATTTTGCAAAGCTGTCCTGGGTTGGTGCAAGGGAACATACCACTAGACACAACCAAGTCTGCTCACATGTAACCACATAGCAGGCAGAAGGGTTTGCAAATGTCTGCTTCTGTCTTACAAGAGATTGGAGGCATGAACAGTGTGTGTTGGTTGCATGGCTGGAGCAAAGGGAAACTCATTGGGACTTGCCAGAAAAATGATATTAGGAACTGTGGATACCTGATAAAGATAGGGATATGGTCTGATAAAGAACATTTAAACTTCATAGCACGTGACAGCTATGTTATGACTTAAATACTGTCCTGGTCACCCTGAACTGAGTGTGTTGCTGAATATTGTTTTGAGAATTTAGCTGATTCTAGCTTTTAATATCTCAAATACAAGACTATTTGACAGCTCGCTTCTTGCAGTTCATTACTATATCGTTGACCTATTGTCCACAATAAAATGAAAGGGAGATAAATTGCAATGGTGGTTCTGTGCTTTTCACTCTGTATGATCTCTGAATGCTTGACATGACCATGACCCACTCCAGGCACCACTGAAATATGGACACTGAGCAAATGTGTAATGATGTGCAGTTGCACTTGGATGGATTGAGACTCCAAGTGAAAAACACCTCATGAGTTAGGAGTTCCAGGATGCCTTTAGCTAAGTAGTATGTTGGTAATTCTGTTAGTGCTTGTTCGTGGAAGGAGTTTCTCACAACACATCTTAAAAGCTAAGGAAAGCATTTTCAGACCAACATAATACTCCCTTATAGTCATTTAAATGATCACAAAAGATGGTAGTTCAGGTAACAGCTTGGCTGGTTTAGTTTAAAAGTATTATGCTAGAAAGTAGTTGGACTAACCTGGAAAAGATAGACTAGAGGACAAGGAGGTTTGTCTTCAGCTTATTAGAAAATTGTGTGTTCAATATTGAAAACAAACGTAACAGGTAAAACTCTAGTCATTGCCATGGTTATTGCTTCAGAACAATCACGCTGGTATTAGTCAAATCAATAATGGAGATGGAAAGGAATATCTGCTGCCCAGGTATACTTAAGTGAGACTTACATTGCTGTGAAACCGTTTTGCTGTACTTTTCAATAAAAAGCAACAGTGCTTAGAAAATTCAGTTAAATCACTTAGAGGAATTAAAATGCTGATAAGCTAATACTGATCCTTTTAATTATTGAATAAATTAGCATAAAAGAAATAAATAATGCATTCCTGGATTTACAACTAAAGGTAATTTTATTAGAATGATAATTTCTTGAATTGCCTTTTTTCTGAATATTTAGGTGTGTTTTTTTTTTTACAGCTGACAATAAAAAAGATACATAGAGATTAACCCACTTATTAAAGAAAGTACACTATACAGATGTTAATTGCTTGATCTTTGATTGTATAGATATATTTATTTTCAAATAATTTATGAAGGCAAGTGCGTTCACAGAAGTTTTTAAAAATTTGCCTATTTAAACTCCCATCACAAAAGTGTTTGGATTAGAAGTGTACCTACATTCCAGAATTCACATTTTCCAATAAAAATACATGAAGTCATGTTGGCAATGCAGCGTGCAAGAATATTCTGTGAAAATATTTCACAGAAGCAATTATAGAAGTTTCCAAGTTTGTTATTTTGGCTACTGTCTTTTCATCCGCTTCCTTAGGTGGGTTTTGTAGCAGCTGATGAGAGTCTGAGGAGGGGTGCACAGGGAGACAGAGCAACAAGGTGGCTTCGGTAGTCTAACCGTGAAAGTCTCATGAATTACAGATGCTGTCAGACTTCAACCATGTGCTGAAAGAGGGAGGGGAAATAAAAATAGATGAATGTTATCAGACTTGCCATTAGGTTCAGAGGAGTCATTCTGAATTAATTTGAAATCTGTGCATTGATCAGTTGTTGGTTTGGATGACTGGCATTGTGTTGTAAATAGCAGTAAAAACTGCTGAGCGTATTGTCTAACCTTTCCTTGTAATGGCAGCATCAATCATTCCATGATTAACATTCTCACAGGCACTTTTTTCATCTTCTGCTGTAGCATCTCTTCCAGTAAAAGAATGAATTAACAGCTGAGCACTGGAGGAAAAGAGTCTTCTCTGAGACACTCTATGCAAGTCCCTAGAAAAACATAATTTGTCATGTGTCACTTGGAATAATGAAGCACAGAGAGATACCTTCGCCATCCTGCAGAATCAATAGTTTTTTAAATATAAATGGAAATATACAACTGAGAATGAGGATCGCTTTTCCATTGAATACCTGTAACCAAATTATATAGTAACTTTGATTTATAAATGCCTTATTTTCTGGATGGGGAAAGATCAGTCTAATCCCATTACATATTTCTCGTTTTCACAGCCAAAATCTCATTCTTCTGGGATATAAGTCAAATGTGTGCCTTCTCTCACCCATGTCTTGAGCATGAATAGTTAGTTATCTAGGAAGATTCAGGAACAGAATGTAGTAAAGAAGTCCATCGTCAAATAATAAGACAAATCAAAAAGAGAGAAAATTTTACCTGCATACTAAAATGTAACTTCTATTTTTTTTAAGTTTTCAGAACACCCTTTTGAAGAAGTAGTACAATGCTTATACTCTAAACAAATGAGTAAAGAAGGGTGTACACAATACCTAGCACTGTAAGGGGTTAGTTTATTTACTGTGCTTTCAGAATATTCTATGAGTATTTAACATTGATTTTTCTCTTTACTATCCTGGGAGAGGTTATACAATAATTTACATGGCCACTAGAATTTTCAAAGTATGTGTAATTCTCTCATCAAAACAATTCTGAGAAATGGGAAAGTGTTATTTACCTGCATTATGCCCAGCACACACCAATTAAGCTGTCAATAGGTCACTGTCCCAAAAACTGCATCCATTCGTGATTCAGAGTCACTAAGCCTATGAGCTGAAAATTTCATTTTCTTTGACTTCTAAGACCTGAGACTTCATCTTGCCACAGAAAGAGCTGCATCCATGCTAGAAAGCTGCTCACAGTGTGTTCAGATCTCACAGCCCCTCACAGGCCCAAAGCTTGCGCTGAACTGCAAGCTGCAACTCAGGCAATAAAATTAATAGAAAATCCTTGATAAGGTAGTTCAAATGTAATTTAGTCTGGTGCTTGTCCGAAAAAACTGAACTGACATTTTAATAGGTATTTTATAAGTCAAAGAACTTCCCTATTAACCCAGAGCGAATTGTTATTTTTTTCCCATTTTGATATCTTCTCAAGGCTTCTGATGAACAGAAAGCAAGAGCTTTCCCCAAGGAGCATCTTCAGCAGAAACCAAATAGTAAGTAATATAGTAGGCACTTAAGGTACATCTTTCAGACAGCTACTCGATTCCACATAGTCTAATAGATGCCTTCAGAAATTACACTAACTTAAAACTGGAAAGTAGCATATGATACCCGGTTTATGTACAGCTCCATACTTTGTTTTTGGACTTGCACTGGTGGGGACAGAAATACATGTTTTCCAGCAAGGTTTCTCTGTCCTCCACTCTTGGTCAGATGTACAAATTAAAAAAGAGATTGCAAAATAAAAATATTTACTAAATATCTGATCTAAGTGTTCTTATCCCCTATCAGCCAAGCTGGTTTTAGATGCCTTCTATTAGTTTTTTCATAAGAAAAAGCAGCCATATTGAAACTGAAACTAGGTGTCTGTTATAAACCGACTTCTGATCCCATACCTAACTTCCCAACAGGGAAGGCTTATCATTCTGAAAATCATATTTTGCATCTCAGCACTGAATGAGGGATTTCTGGGAATACTAGGGAAAGAGACTTGGGTAAACTTGTGAAAGTTCACCTATTTCATAGTCAGAAAGTCTCAGTTTGGGGTGTTTGTTCTACTTCTGAAGGAGCTGGACTAGACATCCCATGTGTGCTTTGTCTTTGGGAGCTTCCTTTGGGCTCTGAATATTTTGTGGGAAATAAAAGGTGCAATAGACTCATCACCTAAGATGGAGAGGGGAAATGATTAATTAGATTTTTTTGAAACTTGATGATAAAGGTTTGTTCTACTTTGTGACTGACTCTTTATGCAAATTATTTAGACCACTTGTATATTAATTAGAAGCAGTATATATTATCATATTTATTGTATCTTTGACAACGTGTGTTCTGAATAATGCAAAAAGGGTGTAACTTATCAAATTGGTTGTGTACTAGAAGTTTGCAAGGTCACTGAGGAAATTCAGAATTATTGGTAGGTGTCAAAAGGGTTCAGGGTCTTAGGGGAAAGGGATGCCCTTTTTTATAAAATATGCCAAAACTCCTGGCATGCAAAGACATAGTAGGCATGAAGCCTATTCCCTGATAGGAGTAAGGGTTGTAGTTTATGGGGGCACATCGTATCTTCTCACTCTTTCTGCCTGGCTGCTGGTTTTGAGACATGATCAGACATGCAGTTTGGTAAAAAGATGATGCCTGGTACATCAGCAACTACACTACAGAAATAGCATCCAGAAGTTTACTTTGAGGGTGGGTAAAATACACAAGAGCTGTTTAATATAGCTTGATGCAGCATAATCCTTGTGTCTTGCTTGGGATATACTCTAGATTGGTGATCAACTACAGGGTAGAAAACTGGATGGTTTGTTGGGCCCACAGACTGGTAGTTAATGGTTCACACTCTACTTGCAGACCATATATGAGTTGAATTCCTCTGGACTTTGTGTGGGGACATATTCTGTTTAACACTTCTGTCAGTACCCTGGAGAAGGAGACACTGTCCCCCCATCAACTCAGTGGATGACACAAAACTGGGGAGGACCTAGAGGATATGCTGGAGGGCAGGTGTGTCATTCAGAGGCACCTGGACAGGCTGGAGGACTGGGTCAACCTCATGAAATGAAAATCTCATGAAATTAAATGAAGACAAATGCAAACTCTGGTAGTGGTGATGGACTAATCCTCTGCATCAGGTCTACTGGGCAGTAAATTGGGTATGGGCCAGCAGTGTGCCCTGACAGCAAAGACAGGCAACAGCATCCCAGCACTATTATAAGGAGCAAAGCCAGTAGATAGAGGGAAGAGATTATTTCCTCTACTCAGCACTTGTTAGGCTGTATCTAGTCACACTGGGTCCAGTTTTGCGCCTTCCATTAGAGCAAAGACATCAACAGATTTTTGATACTTGAGGGAGTTAATCAGATGCCCCTTTAGATGGTGTGGGATAGAGCATTTCCCACGTGAGAAGAGGCTGATGGAACTGAGTTTGTTCAGCTTGGAGCACAGGCAGCTTTGCAGGGGAACTTGACAGCGGCCCCCAGTACCTACAGGGTCACTGAGGGGATGGAGCTGGGCTTTTCATGGTGGTTCATGGCACGTGGACAAGGGACAGTGAGCATAAAATGAAGCAAAAGTGGTCAGGCTGGATATAAGGAGGACACTGTCCCATGAGCACAGTAAAACTTGTGCAGTCTACCTGTCCTTGGAGGTTTTCAGGACAAAACTCTGAGGAACCTGGTCCTGAATTCAGTGCTGATTCTGGACTAGAGACTTCCTGAGGTCCTCTCCAGCCTGAAAGGCTCAGTAATTCTATGATAATGAGTCTTTAAATGAGCCAAAAAATGCTGAAGGTAGGATCCTTGCAGAAAAGGGAAGGAGGAAGTGAGTGCTTTTATCTGCAAGGAAGCAAGACTTTTTTCACCTGCTATCTTTTTTGGTTTTTTTTTTTGAAATTCAAATTCTGTTGAGGTTTTGCACATTTAGGAGATGATTGCTTTCCAGTTTTGATAATTACTTTATATACCAATTCTTCCAGTCATTAGACACAAATTGCAGTACTTTGCAAACAGAAGATCTATTTTATTGTCTGACCTGACTAGTAATGAAGTATTTTGACAGTATCTGGGCTAATTCCCTGCTGTGTAAGCATATGTAGCATCTTTGAAGTGAATGGCACTACATGGAATTGTAGTAGTGGTAAGTTTGGCCCATTTTTAGTAAAATAAAGCAAATAGGTTTTGTGCTTGTAAATTATTTAAATGTTCAGACAAGGACTTGCTGATGAGCAATTATAAGAAAATCTTTCCTCTGACACAAGAAATGTCAGATTTTTCCAAGAAAGCCAAATGATTCTTCTCCCATATCTTCAAAGCTAAAATGTTGAACTGGAAGTCCATCTATTAAATAGGTACAACACTCAGACTGATGCATGATCTTCTATCAAGTCCAGTGCTGTTAAACTACAGAAGTTATGCATCTCATCTGAGCACAGACTTTGGGATAGTTGAGGCAAAGCATGATGCATTGCCGTGTCTTGGAAGGCCTGTCTTAGGTTGAAACCTTTGTCGACGTGGATCCTGCTCTCTGTTCACTGTATGGAGAAAACTAAGATGTTTAGCTTGGACTATACACCTAAGTTTCAGGGGGCTAAAATTAGCTGAGGCAAGTCCTACCCACAGCTACTACATTTATAAATTTATCTTTGACTTCTCTTTTTTCTCTTTTGTTTTTAATTTCATGTCTCTCCACTCACCCACTGTCTTCTGCAGTTTTTCTGATGCTGGAATGGCAAATGGGATTCTATGATACTTCTCCACTCTATTTGCTGAAGCACTGATTTTCTTAGAGCAGTTAAGTACTGAAAAAAATCTTCAGGGCTATATACAAGGCAGAAACAATAACATAAATGCATCTTGCTAACTTATAAAGAAAGAGCCAATTGCAAGAGTTGCATGTCATTTGGTGAAAGGGAAACCTCTGGCTTCTAGTTGAGGACAAATCATAGCATGATTCTCTCGCATCCTACTACACACCTGCCCCTCAGAGGTAGTCACAAGCTGCAAGAAGACAGAGCAAAATCTGCAGAAGATAGTGTGAATATCCCAACAAATAGCAGGGGTTCCTTGTTCCTAGCAATGCCACTGTTTTCTTGGATGACTCAGGCCCTAGGGAACATTCCTGGGAGCTCCCAGGGACACCATCAGGAGGTTCAGCAGCAACATCTCTTCCCTAGACCAACCAACTACCCCTTCTCATTTCTTTGTGGCTTGTGCAAGAGGGATGTATCTGGCTAAGTCTTGTGTTAGGGAGACCCCAGGAAGAGAGAGGGTCTCTGCCCCCTTTCATATGGAGGGGATTTTGGTGTCATATATAACCTCCCACTGGGCTGTGGCTCACTCTAGGAGTGTGTGCTCACCATGGCCTTCAGTGGGGGCTGCTCAGCTCCTCATGGAGGAGCTTTTGAACCCCCATAAATGACACGTCTGGACTGAGCTGAAATGGAACCCAGGGCTGCCACTGTCTGAGTGTGGAGGAAAATCCACAAATCCAGCAGTATTTTTCATCAGCAGATCCATTGCCAGTGTCAAAAGACGTTATGAACCAATGGCCAAGTATTTCACACACGTAACCCAGTAGGACCCAAGCTCCAAGGCCAGAAATATTTAAGTATAAAGATAACTGATGTTCACAGAGATACCTTAGAATTTTTTCTCCTGGTGCGTGTAATGTGATTTTTCCATCTGTTTGCCACATAGCTGAGGAATGCAAAAGCTAGAGTATGGCAAGATTATAATCAGATTCATTTGTTTTTCAGTTACTGCTGGGTATATTTTGTTTCTGAGTCTGGGACTAGATCCAGAATTTTTAGTCTGATTGTGGATAATACAGATTACAATTTTTTCCTCAAAATGTGGGACTGCTTATTTTTCCTATGTTTGACATTATATAATCGCAGTTATGGTAATTATAGGTATTCATTTTTTGTGATGAAATGTGGCTAGTGTAACAACATTCTTTAAATAGCTGTCTCTGTTTCGGTGAGAAAGAAACATTTGGCAATATCCCATTCTGCCATTTAACTGAGTCATGTGAAATATTTGAGCTGGGAGAAGAATAAAAATTCTTAAGCCCCAGAACATATGAACTAAACGTGTCATCGTGGCTTAATTCTGGTATTAGTGCAAATGATTTTGATGCTGTATTAGTGGTGCTGTAGTAAAATAGGAGGAAATCCAGGGAGGAATAAATTAGCACCGTGAGGGAGGCATTATAATGCAAGCAAGAACATCAGCTACCTGCCAGTCATCTCAGTGAATGTGCCCAAGACCCCACCATGGCAGACCAATGGTAGGAGCTTGGAGATGTATGTGCTGGTGGATTTCTCTTCCCACAAAGGTGCATCAACAGAGATCTCTTGAACTGAAACAAAAACCTTTCCTGTTTTCCTAAGTGTCTTTCAATGTCATGATAGAGAAGAGACACAATTGCTGAGTTTAGATTTCCTTGTTGGGAAGAGTTCTTTTATGAACCAGAATTGGTTTTTTATCTGTGCATAGGTACAGATGCATAAGAACCTCAGTGTAAACAAGCTGTCAGATTTCACTCCATTTAGTACCTGCAGTTCACTCCTTATTTCTTTGGACCTTGAACACCTGTGAAGGTAGATTATAAGAGGTCTGCCTTCCTGTAGCATGTGTTCTGTTTGTAAATCTTAAATCTGCTTTTTGCACCTATATCTAAAATCACAAATTGGGTATAGGAAGGCCAGTCAGCAGTGTTATGTTAAGCAGTGAAGCATTCTAAGAGAGTCTAGATGAACTCTATCTCTGGTGTGCTCTTCTGTGTGCTTCCTTCTAGAATAATGATCTTTTGCTCCAGAAAACATTAAATTTTTCACCTCACTGATGCAATTTCCTATGATATACTGTAGGATACACATTTTGACTTTTAGATAAATAATTCTGTGAAAGATTATCTGCAAATAGTCTAAGAAGCATCAGGTAAAGGAGGCCCTCTATGAAAATGTGGTATGAAACATCTACAGTAAACTGACGGGGGGAGCTGGAATGTGGGTGCTTGGATAGCATAGGATTCTGCTTCTACTAAGTGCTTTCTACATAGGTTTCATAAGCTGATACTATGAAGTACTTTGTGGTCTCCTTTATCTGCATATGCTTGCTACGTATTGTTTTGTCGTGCCCTGGAATAAGGCCTCAGGCCCAGTGCTGGAGGGAAAAGCCCTAAAGGCTCAGTACCTCCCAGCTTAAGCAGATACATCACTGCTGTATTACACCAGGCAGAAATGAGAAAGACTACTTCGTCTGGAGAGGAGATGTTGTTTTTGGACCTCCTGATGGTGCTCTGGGGAGATGCCAGTAAAGTTCCCTAGAGCCTGACTCAGTCAAGAAAACATTTATGGTAAAAAGGAGCCCCTGCTCTTTGTTGAAATATTCCCACTATATCCCCATTGCCTCTGCACTTGGTTGAGTATTTCTGTCAGACAGTCTTACACAGCCACAACCCCATCCTGCCCTTTATACCAACACATTTTCTCTTTTCTAGTAAAATCTAGTAGTCGATTCATCCCCATAGGAGGTCTCACCGCTGGACTCTGCATTGCTTCTCTTATATTGATGGGGTTGTCTTATCAATGGCAAGAAGTATAGGGCAGGGGCAAGATGGGGTCTCTGTTCTGCACAGTGCAGTGCAGAATTCACATGGCCATAACAAATGCTTTATGATAATAATTTCCCTTCCCTTCCTTCAACATATTAACCTGTTTTTCTTTCATCAGCTTAACTTCATTTTGTTATTTGTTGCCCATTAGCATTGCTTCTAGAAAGGAGTGACAAAACCATTACTGAAATTGTTCGTCTCAAGTTATAGATGGTGTTCAAAGCACCTGCTGTTTTGTTGAAGTGCACAGTTCAGTAGATTTTCTAGCCTCACATTGATTTTGGTTCGTATGTTAGGGACAGCAGCATGTGACAGCATAAGTGCCACTACTTGTACCAAGTGTAATCATCAGTGTGGCATCGAAAATGAAAACCAATTGAGAAAATGGGTAGCTTTGCTCCTGGATTTGATATTATGGAGATTTCTTGCTTTGTGTCATAGCACATGTGGAAATTTGGTTGGGATGGCTCATTCAGTCCAGGATCATCTAAGTGTCTGTGCTCCCTGCTTCCTGGCGCTGCCAACTTTTGAAGTGTGGTACACAGGCAGTTTGGCTAGGACAAGTATGATAAAAGAAGTTAAAGTGCTGCCATTGCACCTCACTAGTGAGGTGTAATTAGCCATTTGGGAGTCATGGGTCTGGAGAAAATTTCTGTCTGTTCTTACAGGAAAAGCAATATGTCATCCTGAGGAATTTCATTTTTCTGTTATTCTGTGAAGATTGTGCCTGTGATGTCTAATCAGCAGCGGGCATTGTGGAGGGACAGAGCATGGTCAGAGCGGATTAAATCTTCATGGTTTCCAGCAGCTGTAATAGCTTTTTAGCTGCTAATATCTTGAGTGAAATGTGATTTTCTTTCCTTTTTTTTTTTTTTTAATAGAACACTCATCAATTGACCATATTTTAACTCTAGAAGAAAAAAAAATAATATGCAAAACACCAGTCATCCTCTGACAAACCATAAGTAGCAGAGGACAAGAACACTAAGGAAAGTGTCACAGTTGTCTCTTAAGTCCGTTTTCCGTAGTCTGATGCCTGAAATGCTTACCCTTTTACCATTAATATTTTCTAGAAAGATTCTGCCTGGAGGAGTCACCTCCAGGTGAAAAAATTTGGCTTCTGCAGTAAAGGGGGCCAGGCCTGTACTCACAGCAGGACCAAAGCTGGGGGTTTCGGTCATGCAATGGAGTGCACAGCTCGTTGCACTCAGACCTTGTTTGGGGAGGGTGTCCAGTCTGCCAGCTGCCCTACTTCCAAGGAAGGCCCTGTGACTTTCCTCAGCTGAGCCCTTGGATGCTGCTGGCTTTAAACTGCCTGGTGCAGCAGAGCTGTTTCTCACATGGCTTAGCGTTGCAAGAACTGAATCGTTCTGAATTTGCTGTTCAGGTGGTTTTCCTTCTGGAGGCTCACTCAGCACAGAGAAGGAAAATTGGCTAATCAGTTTTACTTTTGTTTACTGCCACCCTCTCAAGAGGTGTTTGACCTCTCCAAGTTGTCAATTATAAACACTGAGAAAACACTGTTTAGAGAAAACCTTGACTCAAGTCTAATTAAAATCATGTAAACATTTGTATTGTTCTTATGGAGTGTAAATTTAGACACAATTTTTTTGAGAGTATCTTCTAACCAAAGCATCTGTCAATGTTTGAAGTTATAAAGCTATGCTCATGTAGGTAAATAAATATATGTTATTTACCTGTCACTTGTGATACTCAATAGATGATACACATAAACTAGAATAAAAAGGAAAATAAATTGATGGAAAATGGAGAAGGTTGGTTGTCAGGTATATTACTGGTGAGCAGAGAAAATTGGAAGGCAGACTGAGAAGTGATGACATGCTGTTTGTTTTTTTCTGGACAGTCATTATTTCTGCAGGGAACATCTGCACTGCAAGGATACTTTGCAGCAGCTCACCAGCAAAGGTGAATAACCCCAAATTGCTTCATCTTCAATGCATATTATATCTCATCCACATTTCAATTGATTCTGACTCCTTCTGTTTTTGAGTTTAAATACAATTCTGGGGTCACTGGCTAAAGTCCCATCTCGTCTGTGGACAGAACATGCCATAAAGTCAATGGGATGCTTGTGCCTGAAGTGGCCAGGACATACAAATCTGCTTGATGCAGCCTTGGACCCACATATGCCATTTGGTGTGGTGGTGCCACAAGCTCAATTTATCAATCACCCTTAACTGTGCCTTCTGTTCCCTATAGGAGGAATAACCAATTTTGGGGACACATTCATATATAGATATATATGACCGTTTTATTTAGGATGAGATAAGTCCTGCTTTTACTAAATTACTGTTTTAACCATTGTGGACAGAGGGAGTTTAGCCCACAACTTTGTGCATATTTACCTGCATTATAAATGTCTGAGTTCAGATGAATCCAGCCCTGAAGTATCTGTTGATTGTGATTTGTGACACCTAGCTTGGGAATTCCTGAAAAGCTCCCCACATCTCACTTCCACCCCTGTATACCTCATTATCTGTGGAAAATTCATCCCACTCTCTCTAGATGTTTACTTCTGGAGGTGCAAAGGGCTTGGCGTTCTGAGCACATTAAAGGTTTTCCTGCCACCAGGGAACATTATGTAAGATATTACTTTTATTTGCTGTGTGAATTGATCTTTGTATGAAGGGTTACACTGGTGCAAACTGAGAGTTGCTGGTGTCGATTACATTTTGTCTGGATTTTCACTGTCTTAATGGAGATAACAATCAGGCCCCTTGGCTTCTAATCAAGTTTGATATTACCCTGGTGAGTTGTTATAATCCCTTAAATGGCACCATGTGGTAAGAAATCAATTGTGTTATGAAAATTACTCAGCTTTTCAGTTGTGCTAGTGTAGTCTGGTCTGATTGCCTAATTTCACCTGCTTAATAAAGAAAATATTCAGAATTCTCTACTGCACCACATCTCCAGTAGACATTCATATTTGTAATTCTCAGTGTATAAAAGAATAACAAATATTTTTGGCCAAGGAAATTTTAAATATGAAACTCAGAATAACTAGTCACTAGTAAGTACACTGTCTAAACAAATACCTTGTAGTTAAATTAAATTATCATATATAGTCTTTGATTGCAAACATCTAAATAGGATTAGATAAGGACAGAAGTGAAATGAGCAGTGAAATAACCAAGATAATTTATACAGCTGATGTAAAAGCTATACCTTGCTTTATTGTACTGCTGTCCCTTACCACTGCCTTTGCCTTTTGTCTTTGTGTTGCTTTACGTTAGGACTTCAGCTTTTGAGAAGATTATTGGCATCATGAGTCTTTTGGGATATAAGAACATAGAAATAATAAGCACATACTAAATAGTTGCTCTCATGCTGGTTAGAGGCAAGTTGAACTCTCCTCCATAATTTGTTTCTTGAAAGTTATATAAAAAGTGCAAAGATATGGTTAAAGTATTTCCTGTATATTTATGTGTGTCTACACACACATATATATATTTAGCACTTATGAACTTCTATCAACTTTAATTACTTAAGAGGGCTATTTTATACTTAGGCAGAGGTCTTAATAATCTGGGGAAATGTTCAGAAATTTGGCTTTTGAAGATGAAGTTTCACTTTTGATTGTATTCTTCAGGACAACTCAAAACAATTACTTAAGTCTAAGATTAATCTTTTCAGAAGTTTAGTAAAACTACAGAAGAAAATTAAGAATTGAGAAATATTTCTGTCTTCTATCAGACTGTTCCCAGAGGACAGGACCAAGCTCAGAGTTTTTGAGTTCAGCACCTGGAAGTAATCCAGTTCATGAAATGAGATGTTTGAAAAATTGCTATTAATCAATTTATGAACTTCAAAATGAACTTCCATTATATACCTGAATAAGGATATTTGGAGCATAATTGGTTGAGAAGAAAATTATTGAAATAATTTTTTTGTCATCTTTTCACCTGTAAATATATACACAGTCTGGTTTTACTTTCCTATGAGTACAGGGGTGGCTTGAAAGAAATTCTGTTTTCCTGTCTGCTATACTTTGTGCACAAATGCTTTGGTTACAGTTCACTCAGGTGTTTGCTTGGTCATCCTCTGGCCAAGGTGAGCAGATGTATTTTTGTCTATTTTCCAAAGAAATACCAATATGAATCACTGAACATTTGCTTTGTACTCGGAGTACTCTCCACTGCGCAGAAATGCCTTGCAGCGCTGTCGCTGGAATTGCTTGTGCAAGCCGTGAAAGGTAACTGTGGCATTTAGAGACACCGTGAAGTGAAAAAATTGCAACACCTTGGTTTCTAGAAAGCCAAAGTTACCTGGCAAATGACCTGCCATACTTTTCACTCTGCTGGTGTGTCACAACACACCACCATCCTGCAACACTGAACTGTAGTAATGTGTGAAGGTCGACTGTGCCTTACAGGATGTAAGGTATGCTTTCAGGACATGTGGTGTGGCTGAGAACAAGGTGAGCAACAGACATAAGCAAAAGCCAAAATTCTTTTGTGATTGTGTGTGTAGTAATAAAAAAGACCTGAGTCGTTGCACTGGGGGAATTCTAGTGTGCAGATCTGGATGTATGTATTTTCCAAAGCTATCAGAATTATTGGCATCACAAACTGTTTGCCCTTGTGGGTAAGTTCATGCTTCATGAAATCTGCCAAAATGTAACATCAAAACAGTGGCATTTCATGGCTTTGGGATAATATTTTAAGACTTCTTATATCCTCTAATGCCCAGTCTCTTCACAGAACTAGACCTGATGGTAGAGTAATAGAATGAGTAGCAACTGATAACATTCATCCCCAATATACTTCTTACACATTGATCAATTTATTATCTACTTGTGTTATTGGGGTTTTTTCCCTTCCTTTTTATTTTTCCCATTAGCAAAAATATCGCACTAACAGTACTTCAGGATCATAAATTTATTAGAATTGCTTTATTATGGTAGAAATTAAAAGAGCAGAACAGAGGGAAGGTGTTTCATGTAAAGTGACAGTTGATTTTCCCGTAAAATACCCCTTTATCCCAATCTTCTCTGAATATCACACTTTATTTTCCAGAGAAAAAATTCTATGCTTGGGGCACATTTCATTAAATCTTTGCAAACCACTTATGCCCAGAATACGTTCTGCTAAGCATAATCACATTAATTCCAGTTTTCACAGACATATGTGTTCCACCCTTCACATCTCTTAATCGCTAATCCCACCTCCATGAAGAGCTTTTTGGGAGAAGCATGCCATAAAACATGAAATTAAGTTGTTCTGGAACTAGTTTCTGAATATCACGTGGAAGCTTTTACTCTTGGCAACACTGGCATCAATGTGCCTTTCCTTCACATGAAAAGTCTACACATGAAGCAAAAACCTGTGCTTGTTTGAAGCCCGCAACATTGCAGCGTGGGGACTAGGCATTTTCTCAGTACTGTTTCATCCTGATCACTACTGGGGAATTTCAATGTGGTGGTTGCTCCTGGTGGAGTAGGTTCCACTGACAGCTCATCAGTTCAGTCCTGGACAGGGATTATTCCTAATGTTGAGAAGGTGTGGTTCCTTGACTGAGACTGGAGGGAATCACATATTTTTAAAATACTGTTATCTGTTTATATTCATGCTTGTCAATTCTGAACTTTCCCTTTGCTTTCATTGAGAGGGAAGAAAATATGTAGGAGTATGAGTGAGGAAGAAAAGGGAGAAACAAACGAATGAAACAGTGGCATAAGCAAGCTGGGACTGTTAAAAGTGAGAGATAATACTAAGGAGGCACTGTGGAAGTCTAGTCTGAAAGAGGCCTTCAGTACTGAGTGTTTCAAAGACAGGTAGCTCCTCCGGTTTCTTAGATTATTAGCCCCAGGTAAAGGATTAATAAAATATTAACTTGACAATAGCCACTTCCCCTGGATGCAGTTGCTCATTATCTGAAAAAACAGTCTGAAGGACTTCATATAAAAGAAACTATCATTATTAAAATTGTCTTCCTGAAATGATTTGCACATGGAAGAATCATCTAAGGATCACTTCATCTTGACTGTGTGCCATGCTGTGTATCAAATTGCGTCAGATTTATGCTGCAAGCAGCCATCCTTCAGGAGCATCTGGCTGGTAAAAGCTATTTCTAGCCAAGAGCCAATGCAGTTGTGTAAATAATCCCATTTCATGGGCATAATTCTTCAATCCATCAGCAGAGGGGGAGTAAAAGTTCTCAGTGTATCAGTTGTAGTATACCTATCTAACCTGGGATATTTTCCCTTGTGTGATGGTGACATTTGAAGCTGTATGGACCAAATTGTTTATCTGTGCAGAGAAAGATTCTGCCAACAGTGCATTCAAAAACGCATTACTCCATAAATAAATATAATTGGACTGCCTGAAAAATGAGACTCAGACTGAAAATAAGTTACCGTGTGGCCTTGATAGAGTTGAACCTCAGTTACAAGAAATGGATATAAGGTACGAGAAAAGATTGCCTTCTCCTTTCTGGTCTCTGAAAACTCCTGGTACATTACAGTTCATGGCTAATGTTTCCAGGAAAAGTTAATGCCGGTCCTCATTGCCTGCTCATATAAACTGTGGCAACAGATGTCACATGGAAGTGCAGTGAATTGTTAAAGGTCTTCTATTTTATATACAAGTTTAATTATTGTAATTCTCTTCATGCAGTTTTTCACTTTCTACTTTAATAATAATTACATAGGTAAGTAGTAGTAAGATAATACAATAGTAAAGGATTACAACATGAAATGGGAATTAAAAAAAGACAAGTTTCTTTGTCAGCAACACAGCAATAAAAAGGCGTTAAGAAAAAATCTTGGTCTGAGAGGGAGAAGCATTTTCTCAGGCACTAAAGCTGTAATCTAAACTGTGTTGAAGAGAGGGATTTTCTCAGAGATTATGATAAAGCTTTTACAGGTAAAAACCAGTACTCATAGTCTTCAAAGAAGTGAGTCCTATTTGTCTGGTGTTGATATCTTCTCTTTTCAACTTCTGTATGCACAGTTTCCAAAGATTGGTGACCTCACAAAAGAATCTTGGGTGAACCATCTAGGTTAACAGAGCTAATATTTGATGATTTTGTTCTGGACCTTCTACTGGCACTACCAGTGTACCTGAATGTCAGCCATGTGACCAACATCTGCAACACATTGTTTACTCATTTGTCGTATTTGCCTCGTACATACATCTTTCCTTCTGAAATTGTGTCTTTTGCTCCATGATCTCTGTTTTCTCTCTTCCTGGAGCTAACGTGATTTTGTGTCCTAGAAGCCTTTGATCCAGCCTTTGCTGAACTTGACCAATGCCCATAATGTAGAAAGCAGAACACTGTGAGCTACTAATCACTTCAAGCACTGTGGTGACGTAGCCCCCCTCCAGCTCGCTTGTAGGCTCCCTTTAGGTACTGGAAAGCTGATCCTTCTCTTCTCCACACTGAACAATCCCAGCTCTCTCGGCCATCTCATCATCTTTGTTGAGAAACTAATGGAGAAATCTGTGCCAAGAACCTCTAAGAGATTTTACCCCAGGTACACTGAACTGAATTTGTTTGCACAGGGCCAGCTCAGCACAGGTATGTCCAAACCATGATTTCCCAAACAATGTGAGCACTGGGCAGAGATGAGAGAGTTTAGTACTGTGTATTAACAGCTTCTGAGTAGAATTTCTCATTTGTTTCAAGTGGGGCTAAAGGCAGACTGTACAGTCTTATGCCAAAATTGGGAATCCTTACATTTTGGGGAGTGACCAGGTGCTATTCGGGTTTTGAAACAGTTTTAAAATTCTGTGTTTGTTGCATAGAAGGAATTAGGCTTTGATATAATACTGTGTAGCTCTGTCTTGTTTCAAATATAAAGAGCAAAAAATATGAAGAGATGAACAGAAATTTCATCATCATTTACCCGGTACAGGTCTGAGAAGATAATTTTTTGCATAACTGCTTTGTCCAACTTTACTCTGAACTGATACATAGTGATGTCCTCCTTGCCAGCATCACTCTCAGGTATAAAAGATTCTCAGATCAGAGGGAAGTTAATAGGCTATTTTTAATGCAAAGCTTTTTTTAGAGAGGCCTTTATAGGTTCAGTGGGGGACCACCCAGACATAAGGAGTCCTCCAAAACACACTAACCTCTTTCTTGCCTAAAGGATGTTTCTATGGGAGGGACAGATAATGCATCTCCCTGGCTCTTGGCAGATGTTCTCAGGTGACAGCATGCAACATTAATCACCCTGATGCATCCACTGAGCTGTCATGAAGGTTTTACACATCCTAGAGCATTGTGAAATCCCTTCCCCAGGGCTTCCAGTCCTCCTCACATTCCTGGGACAGCAGACACTCTGTGTGGTGGAGACTGTGAGCTGAAGACAGAGAGATTCAGCAACAGAAGTTACTGGCCAGCTTAGTCATTTAAGATCACGAACAACCCCATCTTTCTCACATGTGCTGTCATCTTCCTCAAAAGAGAAGACTTCAGTCAGAAAGATGAGTAAAAAGGGATGGATGGCTCCTACCTTTTCATCCTCAAGGAGCCTAGAAGCAGAGAGAGGCAGGACCAATTGTAGGGTATCATCTCTAATTAGAGAGATGCATCAAATGCACCTCAAAACTGGAGAAGATAGGACAATAAGAGTTGCTTCTTTTATTACTTTGTTCTTTTGTGTCTGGGTTGCCAGTGTTGATCAAAGTCATTTTTGTATCCACCTCTTGGGAGATTTTCCCATAGCATTGAGTTTGATAATTTACAGGAGAACATTTTCAGCAATAACTGTAACTGACATCTGAAAATGGTTTATACTAATTTAAAAGCTTGGGCAATATAAATTGCAGGAGAGGTAATATTGCATGTTATAACAGCTGATATAGCTGAAAAGGTACAGATACATTTCCAAACACCCATACCCCTCCTAGGATTGCTGCAATGACTATAGAGGAACAAAAATCCAGTGCCTCCCTTTCAATTGTGGCATTTCTAAAATACCTCCCAGTGCTGCAAATCAATATAAGTTGAGAATAAGGGTGATTTATAGCCATAGTACATGCTGGGAGACTGGAAACTCAATAACATTTTATTACGTACTAAGGAAGTTGTTTATTTAAATGATTACTTCTAGTGGCGTGTACCAGAAGATAAACAGTATATAAATGACTAAACTGTGTGACTAAATGCTGTGTGACTAGACTCTTCTGTTCGTTTTATGCCATTCATTGCTGAGTTTATTTCTCAATAAATACAGATACTACTATTCCATGTTCCAGAAAAAAAAAAAAATCAATCTTCAGCTAAAGGAATTAGGCTACCTTACAACAACCATGTTTTATCAGATTTTCATTGTGATAGTCTGTTGCAATTGAAATTGGTAAATTCCTATTTTCAGAATGAAAAGCAATAATTCATGTGATAATTATCCCAGCTAAAAAAAAACCCAACAAAACAAAGCCAAAAACAAAACAAAAAAAAAAAAAACACTAAACCCCAAACCCAAAACAAACAAAAACTTCCCAAAACAACAACAACAACAAAACCCCCCATCCAAACAAAAACTAAACCCAAACCTAACTAGAAAGCTTTATTTTAGAAATGCATAATTAGACATGAGGGGAAGATGCCTTTTTTCATGGCATCACATTTCCTTTCCTATTAGCATGATATTTATGGATATAAAGGGGTAAAGTCAGTTCCTTGTCTGACAAAATGTATTTATCTGCTGCTCATGATCTTGGACTAACCTTTTTTCCCACCACCCTGTTCTTGAAAGTATCATTCAACATAAATTCCTGTCTGCAGCTGTTGTGCTATAAAAGGTGGTCTCCTTTTCCCTCAGAGGTATGGTATCTCATTTTGAAAATTGATGCATAGCACTGGTCTCTCTTGGTCCTCTGACGGAAGGAGCAGTGAAGGACTGAAAGTGTCCTGTAGTCCTGACCTCACCAAACTGAGAATAAGAGTTTCATGACCCATTGTCATGAAAAATGTTGAGGGCTTATGTAGCCAAGACTGTGTTTTTCTTGATGGCCTGCAAAGGCCTTCTTTATGAGGGAAATTGTACATGGTGGAGCTGAAGATTTTTCTTCCCTTTGTCTTTTTCCCTGATACCATTTTCTCCTGACTTTTTGCTGCCTGCTGGGGAGGAAGTGAGATTATTTTGATGACTCCATAATAATTTATTTTCCTTTCTTCTATCTCCAAAACTGGGCCATTTCAGCCAGTGTCTCACCATTACCAACTTAGTATTCGACTAATTGCTTGGTCAGGCTTTGCAGGTCTTTTTCTGTGGTGGGGGACATTAGCAAAATCCAACAGTGGCTAAAACATCAGTTCTTGATGACTAGGCATGGCAGGGTGACCTATGTGTGTGGTCTCATTTTCTTCTGGGCTTCAGCTACAGTAAGCATTACATCTGTTACTAGTGAGGCTGGCTAATAAAACCCATCACATCCTGGCTGGCATTTATCATGCTTAATTGCATGCAGTCACATATTGAGGTTCATGCTGGAGGTAGTTTCTTGCATTTCCACCCTATCTTTGCACAGACATTGGTATTTCTAGAGTGAGATTCACAAAGTTTATTTTAGACTTTTACAGTGATTATTTCTTCCCAAAGCTCATGACATAAGTGTAAATGCTAATCTTAAATGGCTGAAAGTCAAAAATTTAGGTGTAGTGTCTACAGTGTAGGCATGGAAAGTTGCGTGAGATTGATCTCTCTGCTGATGTGTTTTACAATCACCTCCCCTCTTTAGGTAATGTGGATAAATGTCAATTGTTCCAGCATCCACTATCTCTAGTAATGGAACTAAACTGGGAGTAGAAACAGTTTTCCAGGGACTGCTCTGTGCTCCAGACCCTTATACCCATTGCTGTACACACATACACCATGACTGAACTGGAGCAACAGATTTGACACCAGTTCAGGCTTGACTGGGAGTTTATCATTCTCACAGTCATGGTCCTCCAGCTCAGGACACTGGGACCCTCTTAGCCAGTCAACAGTGTTGAAGACAGAGGCAAAGAAAATATTAGGCATCTCTGTCGTGTGTCCCTGTTTGTGGGGTGGCCATAATGTTGTTTGACAATTTAGCCTTGGTCAAATATTATCTAAATATTTGCTGAGAACAGTGCTGAGTGTATGGCAGGAGAACAATATCAGAGTCTGAATTAAAGCTTTTTAGAGAAATCAATTCTGATTTTACATTTAGTCTGTTAAAGTTTCTGCATGTTGAAGAAAATGTCACAAGTTAGGCTAATGTGCAAAAACATTTTTGTCTGGGGCAGTATGTCTATAAAATACAGCAGAACTGTCATGACTCTTTTTAACAACCCTAAAATATGATCACTGTTTTCTAATGCACTTCTTAATATTTTAGTGTTTCTCACATCTCTGTATCTTCAGAAAACAACTTCTTCCATTGAAGTGATGACATTTTCCTTAAATAAGAAACTCCAAACACTAAACTTCATTTTCACAAAATAAATTATTCAGTAAGTCTTCTTTAATTATCTCGTCTTTGACTGCTTTGTTGCCTGAATTGTTCGCTGCTCTTGCAGAGAAAATGAACCTCTGGATTTCCCTAATGGTTATTGTAGATGTCAGCTCTAGCGTTCAGACTCTTCAAAGGATCACTCCCATGGCATAATCTCCAGTGCTCCCCAAAGCTCACCAGTGATTACTCTGGTAGGCTTTAGTAGTGACTGTGAGGTGGGGGGCAGTGCTCATTGCTAGCTTTTGCTACGCACAGAAAAAGCTTTGTACCGTTGAAAAATGCAGGCTGCATGCTGATTAATGTGCCAAAGACAACTAAGGTCATGGTAACATATAAAGTGGGAAACTTGCCACATATTGATAGGATAATCAAACAGGATGGAGGAGTGAATGAACCGTATGTAACAGACATTAGCCACATGACTTAAGGGACTATTTGAAGGTGTCTGGGTGCTGTTAAGAGTAATCTGACATAAGCAGCTACCCAGGAGAGTAAACCTGTAGCTTTCGTCCTGCACCACATGCCCTTCTGTTTACTTCTTGTGTTTTCATAGATAAGTAGCATGGTGGTATTTGCTCTTGAAGGCTTCTTCATTCCTGACTGGCAAACAGACTGGACGCAGTTGCATGGAAAATCCCAACTGCTTTGTTCCCTGCTTCTGGCAGAGTGTTGCTGTTCAAGCTAACACTAAGTGATCGAAGTACTCTGTTGGATAGTGTGGGATTTTGAGAGAACATCCTGACGAATCAATATCTTCTGTGTTTGTACTCAGGGCTAGTTAGCTGAAACCTCTGTGAAGGCTTACTCCTCCCTAGAAAGCCATCCTGCATTTGGACATTACCAGGCAGGGTTGGATGTATTAGTCAGCCAAACTTGGACATATCAAAGTCTGACATATCAAACGACTGAGGCTAACTCTGACTGGTGCACAGGTGAAAACAATTATTTTCCTACTGAACCTGTGAAGTCAACGTTCTTTTCTTGTGTCCAGACCTGAGGTAACTTTGTATTGCAGATAAACAAGTCTAAAGAGCCATCTTAGGGTCTATAATCACTCTTTGCAGGAGTGTGCAGCTGTGGCATGCTGTTGACCTCTTGAAACCCAAGCAGCCAAGGCTTTCTCTGCCCCCACAGCCTTCCCAAAAGAGCAGTGGATTTTTCTATAAATATATTTGTACTAACAATAGTATCTTTTTTCCTTTTGCAATTTTTTTAGCAAGTTGATTCAGTCTTTAATTCCTAAATGTGACAGGTGAACTCTTTGGGCCAAGTTTTAACTTGCAGCTGGTATTTATAAGAGAGAAGTAGGCCATGGAAAACCATGCTTTGAAATGGAAATTCTGCCTCAGTTACAGCCACAGCAGTTCTGCTCAGGGCCCTATTTTGTTTTCTTTTTCCATCATCAGCCAAATCAGGCTCACCGCTCCTTGTTCAAAGGAGAAGTGTTAATTTTCCAGAATTCCCTGTGCTGCTGCTTGTGAGTCTTACAGACGTCAAATGCCTTATCCAGTATTCCGTGTCTCTGAGCAGGTCTTGAGTTGCTAAGAAATGGCTATTCTTCTCTGACTTCCAGAGTCTTGCAGATAACCCTAGGATACTGTGACCCCAAACAAAATAGAAGGTATGTTTTCATATTCCAGTGCTTGCATGTAATACTAGGCCAGTGTATGTACTTCTGCTGGATAAGCCTACCCCAGCTGTATGCTTCTGTATTACCAGGCTGCCATTAAATCAGTAGCTAATCAAACAGCATGCGTAGAGTAAACCAGTATTGGATATTTGTAGAAACCATCAGTATGTCACTGGGAAATTCCTTAAATGTTTGCTCAATAACAAAGCAAAGTGAGATAAAGTGAAGGCTAGTTGACCTTAAAGCTGGAGCTGCTGCATAACTGGATGGCCACTGTAATTGTGAGCTACTATTAACATATTTCTTTTTTTATGCTGTCTCTTTTGGAATTAATTTTGTTTCTAAATATATGAATTCTGATCTCATTCCATTTGGAGAGGTCCTATGTTTTGGCAGATGGCAAAACTTTCTACAGAGTGGCTTGCAAATGTTGGGGTGTGAAGTGCGCTTGGCGGTGATTCTTGGAAAATGATCTGATGGGATTTGTGAAGTATGATGTACTGGTATGCAGTACCTGGGAGAACGAAACCATGAGGACAGTGAAGCGTGCCCAGACCTTGCACAGGATAGCATAAAGCATGATCCTTGGCATTTTCTCCAGTGCTGAAACAGCAGGATTTTAGCTGACGATCTTGCCCGGCCATCTGGTGAAAGAGTGTGAAAGAACTTTACAGGGACTAATTATTTCCTAGATTAATACTGCTGACAAGTACTCCATGAGGCAGTGTGTATGTTTGCAGGGTGTTATGCTACTAGAAGTGCCATTAATTATTTTGCCTGTGATTTGCCGAACGCTGTGATTCTGTATGTTGGCGTTCTGCCCCAACACCACCATCTGTGTATACCATAGTATTTATTTCAGATCTTTCTGGAGATTTTTCCATTTTGAGATTTAGGAGCCTGGATTAAGTAAATGTTAATATAAGGCAATAAAACAATCTATTTTCCTCTCAAAACTTGTCAAAATCTGCTTACTAACAATGTGCTCTGTGGGATGTACTCTTTGTGTAACTGCTCTCAGGCACTGCAGTATAGATGGAATTTAAGAATTTTATGCATTGATTAACTTAATTTTTTTAAAGAGAAGTCACTGCGACATAGTAGCTTTTACATACCTTGTAATTAAGGTATAACATTTGTTATGTTGTAATGAGAATATGAAAAAAAATCATTGGTTATCCATATCAAAAATATTTATGCTGCACATGGAGACACGTCAGTAATTTGATCAAAGTATCAAAAAAATCAGTGTAACCATCAGAAATGTTAAAATAATAACAGAAATATTCCTGGTTTCAAAAGACTAGAAATACTAAAGTTTAAACTGGGTTTGCTTTCATGGCTTCACTGGATTCTGATTGATGATGATTTTCTTACTAACACAGAATTCTGATGCAATTCCACATTTAATCAAAGAAACATTGCTTTTAAATTGATTTCTCTATAGAGCTCTTATTAAGACTAACTCCAGATTAAAATGCCCATAGGTTCTCTTTGACCTTCTCTTTCACTTACTGTGTCTTCAAGGTCTTTTGACACTTAAGGTGTACAAAACCAGTCTGATATGGCAAACTCCTCTAGGTTTTTCTGCTTTTAAAACAGATGTCCTGCCTTATTTACTGTAAAATGGAACAATAACCCAGTGGAGCAACACATATGGTCTAAATTCACTGACCTATATTCATTGATAAAAAGAAAATCTCTGGTGAAACTTTGGGGGAGGGAAGAAGCATCATGTTATCCCTTCAGAGAGATAAAGAGGGAATCAAGGAGTTTATAGAACACTGGGGAGTTTGTATAGAAGAAAAATGTTTTGGGGGTGGATGACTGCATGGAAAAATAAAAGACTTTTTAGACTCTTAGGGGTGGAAACAGGAAAAAGTAGTGACATGTGTGCATAGACAGTTGGGGTGGATAAAATGGAAAAGTTAAGATTTATGATGGGGTACCAAGAAGAACCTTGTTAATGGAGCAGGGATGCTGTCCTAAGGGAGAAGGGTGTTCTTGCTTGGGAGAAACCTCTGAGTTTTGCAAACTGTGCTCAGAAATACGACCCGACACAAACCTCAAAACTAGTACATAAACTTTTCAGGAAAAAAAAGTCAGTGCTGATTATTGAAAAAGGAACAGGTAAGATGAAACTACAAAACTCAGTATCTTAGATTATTAAACTGCTTCAGGGGTACAGTCACAGTTTCTTATCACAAGGACTGCTGCAGTCAATCTAGAAACCTCTTATGAATGTCCAAATAAAATCTGTATTCTTTCTGTTTTGTTACCTTTGCATTTGGCAAAGGTTTTTCTCACTTTCATGAACCTCTTAGAGCTCTACCACAGCATAACTCTAGAGTTTGCTCTTAATGAAGTGTCTGCCTAAGCCTGACTCTGGCTGAAGAGGTGCTTCATACCCCAGCAAGGGGACCTGTGCTGTAAAACCAGAATGCAGCTGCCGTGACTGTTAGTGATGATCCAGACAATTAGATCTGTTCCTTGTGTAGCAAGTCTCTGCTCTCAGTTCGTGGCTTCTCAGAGAATCTGTGTTTTGCTGTGTGGTTTTTAAGTCCAGAGCAGGTAACACAGAAGCTGAGTCACTACTGAACAGAACACAAACTCTTGAACTGCTAGAAGACAAGTGCTTTTACAAAACAGGCTATTTGATTGCCTAATTTACTTTCAGCTACCAGAAGCCTGGGTGGTGGTTTTCCTTGAAGGAGACAAACCTGTTTTTCAAAAGCTTTTCCAGAGCCCTTGCCCATAGGATCCAGCATTCTAACTATAGGAAATAGTATTGCAAAGCAGGGAGCCAAGATTTACCTGAGCTTAACCATATAAAAGAGGATGATTCAGGCCACAAGTCTAACTTGAATTTCCATTGAGAAGACCCCTTTTCTCTCAGCAGATTGCAGAGTATGTCTTCATGACTCGCTTAAACTCAACACTTAACCTCTTGGGCAGCAAAATTTTGGTGAAAAAAACCTTTGCTTTGCAGAGCTAAAATGATTTGGCTGAAGTCCAGAGACCAGAGTTCAGACCTCCAAGGCTGACACTCTGGCCAGATGTAGAGATTACACTGTAGGTGTCTGTGTTTGTGTCTGAACCACCCCTCGGGCAGCATTCACCTCAGCAGAGAAAATGAACTCCTCTCAATCTGAGCTAGGTACACATAACCAATAGAATGAATTATGCCCTGAAAATACTTCATTTTCTCTATTCTTTGTAAAAGGAACTTGAGGTGACTAGTTCAGCCGTAGATGCTTGAAGAAAGGTGAGATGAGTCCAGCCTCTCATTGTGGCTCTTACTCTATGAATGCTGACTTTTAATAACAGCAAACTGCAGCAAATTGCAGCTTCTGTTGGATCTGTACAGTGGTATAGGGAATAGACTGGACTGGCTGGGGTACTGCCAACTGAGACTTCAGTCTCAAACCCAACTAAGACAACCTCCTATTGTGTGTTGTGAGTGATGAATAACAGTTAATCAAATCCTAAATCTTGATTTTAGTTGCTTTTACCAGCAAAAAAGCAAAGGATAGGTTGTTGCATGTTATTGCAGGTAGGACATGAGCTAGTAAAAAACAGCTTTAGTACCAATGGTGGTTTAAATTCCAGGTTCCCGTCCATACTGTTTTCAACAGTTGTTTTTGTCATTTCACTTCTTCTTGCTCACACAAATGTCCACCTGCTGCCTCTTCCCTGGACTGCAGGACTGGGGCTCTTTTTCGCATACATTCCTTGCTCCAGATTGTCTAAGCTTTTCTCCTTTAAATACAAGGCCAGCCTGTTGTCACAGCAACTTGGGTTGGCTTAAGCAATATGCAAGGGTATACAAATTGAAATAAAGCCGAGTAGTGTAGTGTGAAATGTGTTTCCACTGAACAGCTGAATGACAGAGCATAAGACAGGATAAAACTGAGCACCACAGGTGATTTAAATTGTTGATCCCTCACAGCACCCTGTGTGCTTGAGGTACGTTTGTGCAAGGGGAGTAGGCTAGATGTGAGGTCTGAGCATTCTGTCTTAATTTTCCAGCTGCTATTTATATTATATTACCTCATAGAGCGTCCAGCTGAGAGCAGGACCTTGCTGTGTGAGGTACAAGGAGTGTAAAACCAGTTTTGTTCAGTCTTTGACCAAATAGCACAGTCTTTTGTCCAGTCATGAACATCCTTTGACTAAAGAAAAGCATGCAAGCTAAGCACGTAGGGCAAGTGAGGGGCAAAATGGGAGAGAAAAGTCTGTGGGGAGCTCACCATTAATCAAAAAGAGGTGGACCATACATTTATATGTTTTTTTTGTAATTTGATCTTATGGTTTGGGTAGTTTTTTCTTGGATGACTTTAGTGGCCCATGCTAGTCAGGCAGGTGAAAGACACCTGCAGTGTGTGAGTCAACCCCCAACAATGAATTCAAAGGTGCAAAAGCGATAAAGGTCTGGTCTTATAAATTACTTGGCACAACTTCAAGTTATATCTTTTAAAAAAGATTGAGGAGGAACCAAGAAGGATCAAGGCCTGTGTCCTTAAAGATGAAAAAAATCTCTCCCTAAACGCTAACATTGTGCGGCAACTTTTCAAATAATACCTTCTCACCAGACTATACTTCTCAGTGAAATATCTGTAATGTGTTGTTTTATTTTATTCTTCTATCTCAGATTGGTTGCATCATGGTTGATCTCTGAGGTCTCTCCAGGTTAATGGGATTAGACTTCTTTCCAAATTTGCTCTGCTTATATACATTACTTTGATTTTTTTGTGTGTCTAAACAGGTCTGAAAAGCAAATGGGGTGACTCCTTGCAGCAAATAATAGTTTCTGATAATGGGGAAGGATCATAACAATGTGTTTACTTAGCTGCAGATTAACTCTATGTGGACAGAGAACCCAAATCTGAGCCCTGTTTAACTGTTGGGTTGCTTGATATCTCACCAGTGCTTCATACAGAGGCATTTACATTTGTGAGTCTGTGTTGAAAAGGCTTCCATATGAGTGCATTTGCCTTTCTTTTGGCTGCATCACAACAGAAACTGGCAGTTGCTTTATAATCAGTTGATTCAAGCATTTCTAGCTGATGAGTATTTAGGTTTTAGCTGTTACTTGTGTTACGAATCCATAAGGCCAAGACAGAAGTGTTATGAATTTACTGACTGCCATAGAAAGCAAGTGCTAGAATGAGGACAGACCTCGACATGGCCTAACCCACCAGTGCCAGATATGGTATCAGACTTTTCTTTTAAAACTTTCTGGTTTTAACCAAGATAACATTGATACCATGGAAGTCATGGGAACAGATTATTTTCATTATTGTCCTTGTCTCCAAGATAACGTCCCTGATTTGTGTAACTGCACAGAATAAGGTGAAGTCACATTCAAAATAGTTATTTTGCTTATCAGAAGGAAGCAGTTTTATTTCTGTAGGGCACAGCCATGGCTAATCACTTTGCTTGCATTTGTGTTTCTCAAAAAACATCCCACAGTATATGATAAGGATAGTGGCTTCATGCCACAATTTCTCACCCAGAGATCCCTTTTCCAAGGACAGGGAAAAGGCTGATGACAGGAGAGCTTTGGACCCTTTGTTTGGGAGGTGTCTGTGGAAGGTGTGTATGCTGATTATCGAGTAATTACAACAGGAAGGCAGAAGCGAGCCTGAACGCTCACATGCTGTATTCAGCTAGCAAAGCTCCTACTCCTAACATAATCTTCTGCTGATCAAACAGGGATTGGGCTAAACCAGGACTTGGCTGACTGTAATATCCCTGTTGCCAAGGAGGTCAGGGCTAGGCCAAGCTGGCTGGGAGCTGGTGGAACAAACCACCAAGGTTGGTCGATTGTTTTGCAGGGCAGAGAGATGCTCCCCAGTGCACTGGGGGATCTCTCTGAGCTGAGCAGCTCTCTCCTTATGTTTCCAGGTAGGTGCAAGGGTCACAGTCTATGTCTCACAGCAAAGGAAGTGAATTAAAGCAAGAGAAGTCTGCGAGAGAGCAAAGAGAGGGAGGAATTTCTCAGTATCTAGTTCAGATAAGAAAGGGATATGGTTGCTCCTGACTTTTCTTTTTAGCAAAACCCTGGAAAACAAGGTGTAAGAGGAGTTATTTAGCCTGACTTCTTTCATTTAAGTCTTGATTGCACACCTTGTGGTTTACTTTTATTTTTTTCAACTTTTCCAAAATCCGAGGTGTTTCCTGCAAGTGACAGTTCTGTTTGAGAAAGGCCAGAGTTGTAATTTGCAAATGGGTGCAATTTCCTCCTCTTCTATGATTGTATTTCTCTGTCATCTTCCTGGTTATCAGCCTATTTCAGTTTATTTTACTTTTATTTTTCCTTTCATTGCAAATAATAGATTTCTCAATATTTTTCTTTTTTTTTTTAATTATCTCATTCTCCATTAAGATTGATTAACTGTTTCCCGCCTTCCTGCTTTACTTCTGCTGTCTCTGCAAATATTCTTCATCACTCTGATGTTGTTCTTACATCCATTGTGGGATGAGGTTAATTAATACAGGTTTAGCACTTTCTTGGTAGGTCATGGTGTAGCTTCATGATAGCTCACTTGGACTCTTTTGTCCTGAAATGTCAAAAAAGAGATGGTCAAAAAATATTGACTGTCCTATGTGAAAAATGTGGAAAAATAAAATTAAATTTTTTTTTATCTATTCATGAAAATGCCTTTTCAGATATGATTAGTTACCATTGCCATAGCTCCCTTCTCTACTTAGAAAAAATTAGATAGAAACTTTCCAACCAAAATGTATGGAATTTTAATGGGGTGACAGGGTTATTTTGACCAAAAAAAATAACCTACTTTAGTAACTCCACGGGGGTGAAAACCTGTTTTCTTAAAGGCAGCAGATGTTTTGCTGTGAACATTCAGGCTCTGATCTCTTCTCTGTGGTGATCAGTGACAGGACCCAAGGGAACAGGCTGAAGTTGTGTCAGGGGAGGTTTAGTGTAGATATTAGAAAAAGATTCTTCACCCAGAGGGTGGCTGGGCACTGGAACAGGGAAATGGTCACAGCACCAACCTGACAGAGTTCAAGAAGAATTTGGACAATGCTCTCAGCACATCGTGTGACTCTTGGGGTTGTCCTGTGCAGGGGCAGGAGTTGGATTTCAATGATCCTTGTGGGTCCATTCCAGCTTGGGATATTCTATGATTCTATGACTTCTTGCCAAGAACTTCTGTAAGGTTCAGGTGCATCTGCACCTGGAGGATGGAAGCCTGCACTGCATAATGCTCTAGGCAGTTGGGTGAAAAAAGGCAGTTTAATGCAGAAAGTAGTAAAGTGTTCCAGGCACTGCATCTCCTTCCCAAAGGGTTTGGCTCTGGCTTTGGTACCCTGTGAGAAATGGGACACAAGATACTCAGCTGCAGTCTGGGGGATTTCACTGGCAAAAAATGTTTTCTTAAAATCTGAAGCCACAAATACCATGTGAACGTATTTACTGGGCTATTTCTTACATAAACTGTTTTCCAGACTGAAGAGGCTGAAAGAGCAAAAGCATTTCAGATTGCAGGAGTAGTAGGCTGTTAATATTTAGTGGCTGATTCCTGTCTTTCAGGCTTATTTCATTGGGATTCAGAGCCCAGGAGTACAGTGAGGTTCTCTACAGCATTCCATGAAGTCACAATTTTATTAGTTATATTTTCTTCTATTTCCCCAAGCCAAACCTATGTTGGTAAACTAAACAGGGAGCCTTGCTGAACAGTCTTTGATCTCCACCTGATTAAACTGTTGGAGTGGCAGTTGGTGTAACTTTGGCCTAAGGGTTAATATTCTCCCAAATATTTCCTTAGAGTATCTCCAAAATTTGAACATTCAAGGATGTAGTTGTAAGTGTCTGCCCTCTTTTGGGGGATAATAACGTTTGAAAGGATAAAGATGGGCTGATGGACTATTTCAGGTCAGCTGTCCCCACTGCCCAGGAACACTGCTAATCACGTGTACTTTTAGTCTAGGTGTGGGCTGGAAGTACTACCGTACTACTTTGTTTGTTTGTTTGTTTGTTTCCCTTTTCCGTAAAGGCTTAATATTCTTTTTGATTAAGAGACCTGTGCTATGAGAACGCAAATGACTGTATTTTAGGAAAAGTTAGGTGTCAAAGGGGCCTTTGTGTTGTTTGGAAAAATTCTTGCCAATGTAACTTATACAACAATAGAGCTAAAACAAATGGGCGGAAAACATTTGCACAAATAACAGTAATTTCAACTGAAAGGTGTAATTGTTGTATCTTAATCTGACATGATGAATTGGAAGTACCATTAATTGGAAAAAAAATAAAGGGGACATTCTTTGTAAACTAAGTAACACAGTTTGCATAGGATATTTTTCATTGATAATTTTTTTAATATGCAAAACCTGATCCAAAGATACCAGTTTTGGTAATAAAAGCTATTGTACAGAAGAACTCATATATGCTTCCTGTAGGAGTACAGTGGAGTCTTTCAGCTAAAACAGGACAATTTATGTCTAACAAGTAATCTGGTTAATAAACATAGGCATTTTCCCCCAAAGATCCTCTTCAGAAATTTCATTTTGTATGAATTCATCTGTCACTTAAAATTATTTCAGTGCTTGATTTGGATGCATTTTTGTCTACAAATCCTTACTGGACTAATCATTAAATTCTCTTCAGTACATGGGGTTTGAACAAGGCAGATATAAACTTCATGTGCGTTCTGTTTTATTTACCCAGGGCTCTTAGCTGATGTGTTTAATTTAAGGCTGCTCACACATGGCTTCTTCCACCATCCTCACTGAAATATTTAAAATTGGAGCAAGATAAAATTAGATAATTTCCAAATGCTCTCTGAACACCGAGATGTCTAGCCATTCCCAAGTAGCAATATACATACAAGAGTTTAATAGCTTAAAATTTAAAATCCCTTGATGTGGTTATGATATGGGACTTCAGCTAAAAGACTGCATTAATCTGGTGGTATTTTTATTCTAACATGCAATTAATTAAAGTTTTCTGGATTTATTTGTATTTGATGGGGGATGGGGAGGGAAGAATGAGGGCTTGACTTAGGTTGTGGGGTTTTTGCATTCTCTGAACAATCAGGGATGAAACACTGGTGGAGATGGGACCTAAGTAACAGAGACAAGAGGTAGAAACAATCATATTTCTAATTACTTGGATGATGAGCCTTGGTTAAGATGCTCAGCTTCCAAATCCTGGCTGGATTTGGGACTGAGAAGAAATTGGCAGACAAGAGAACTCATAATTTTTTCAGTGTGTCAGGGGGGGCATCATTGCTGGCCCAGAGCATTACCTGTGCAGGCAAGCACATCAGCTCCCTGCTGTGCATGGACCTCAGGTGTTCTTATACCTTAATCTTGTATGTCTCTGCTTGGTTTCTCAGGGAATGAAATGCTTTAATTTATCCACATCTTGGTGTCAACACGTAATGTCTTTGTATGGATGAGATTCAGCTGTATGATCAAATACTATGGACTGTGTGATCTAATATTCCCTTCATCCTAAAAATCAATTCACAGAATCAAAATCAAGAATGCCCTAACACATGTAACCTGTCAATTCTGAAATCTGTATCTTGTGGTTTGTCATTGTTTTTCCAAGCCTTGTGTTTTAACAGAAAAAGTTCTTGCTAAAATATATAAACTTAAAGAACATTCTAAAAAGGTAAGTACATGGAGTAAGACCATAGTGCAGAAAACTTTGATTGCATTTCAGTTGCTAACAGTACAGTTGTATGTCTTTGCTTTCATGTCTATGATAGGGGCATGGACTTAATATCAAACAGCAGAAACTGGATCAGAGACACCATCTGATTCCTTATGCATTCACACCAATAAATTTTTTGCCTACTCCTGCAAAACATGAAACTGGCTGGTATTTCTCCTCAATAAGGAGGATAGATGTTGTAGAGACTTATTTACCTCTGGTTGATGCTTTGCACTTTCCCTAAGGATAAGATAAAAGAATTTTCTGCTTGCTTGTGCTTTGAACAGAGCATTATATGTCAAGACCATGAGAGAGGAAGGAGAGAAGATGAAAGTTGAAACATGATTAGGTATACATGTATTACAGAGGAAGTAATTAAGGCTTTGGATAGGTTTTGCACAGATTTGAGATTTGCAGAAGTGTCCCCACAGCTTGTAACATCTTGCTTTTGCATTATGGCAGTGCCCACTGCTGTTGTACAGTGAGGGGCTTATCTCTGTTTTTCAAAAAACCCTTCTGTGTATGGTTTGTATTCACTCATTAAAAAAAATGTAGGTCTAGGCCGAAATCTACCATGTAGTGTGTCCTTCCTGAAAATGTATTTTAGCTACTTAAACTTAACATTAAGTGCAAACAAGGGAAGAAAACCTTTCACATGGCTATTCCCTATTTCTGAAATTACCTGGTCTGTAGCAATTCCCATGCTAAAGTTCCTACATAAGCAGTTCCTTTTTAAAATACAGCCCACAGTTAGTGTAAGCTGCACCTTTTGAGTGTGATGAAGGCAAAGGGGGAAAGTACATGAAAATGGCAGCATAGCTAATGATTTTGTGCGCTCAGTTCCGGCTTTCCAAGATTTTTCAGTAGGAAGATGTCAGCTGCATATATGTTGCTTGCACTGAGTGAAATATGTGGAATTATGTGGAAATACCTCCACAACAGCTATTCTGTCTTATCAACTGTATATGTATTTCTGTAATAGACCACAAATCCCACCTTCTAATAAGTTGTTGAATTTGCAGTACGGATTTAATGTCTCTGCAGATCAGATAACGCTGCAGAGAGCTTGCCAAATTATACTGGCACGTAGTTTTTGGCAACAGCCTTCCTTCTTTGAAAGAATAAAAAAAAAATACACTGAACACAGAGAAGTTACTTTATAAATAGGTCTTCATGTTTTTTCAAGCTCAGCAATGCTACATTAGCTGATTGAGTATTTGTGAGATAGTTTAATATAATGCCATAATGGTATTTAGAAGGTTTGCCAAATAAAAGAAGCCAGACCACAGTTATTAAAAAAGCACTCTTGCAGTTTTTGCAT
The DNA here is from genome assembly GCA_036023395.1 of Myiotriccus ornatus. Lineage (NCBI taxonomy): Eukaryota > Metazoa > Chordata > Aves > Passeriformes > Tyrannidae > Myiotriccus > Myiotriccus ornatus. The sequence goes on from JAYRBT010000001.1 coordinate 47,313,792, forward strand.
TGTATTTACTGCCATCATTGTCAGTTAACCAGTGGAAACTTTCTTGAAAGTTAACTCATTATCAGAAGTGTGGAATACCCAAGAGGCACTCTGTTTCTTTAGTGTTACTCCTGGCAAGGGGATATTTTCATTCCTCCATAGTACTTTTGGATATTTATATTCCCTTATTGCCTCATGTAAATTACTGTAAGTAAACAAAAAGCCTAAATGAACAAGCTACTAATTTTTCCATATATAATCCCTTCTGTAGCATGAGGGCCATAGTTTCATAATGTTTATTTTTTGGTACTCCCTTTTAAGCAGTTTTTAATAATTAGTAGGCATGGTCCTGTGCCATTCCAGGCAGTAAAAATGCCCCTAGTAACACTCTTGGTGCAGAACAGAGTCACAGCAGGAGAAATGTTTGTTTCGCCTTAGCTTCCCTTTTCTCATTCTCATTCTGTTACCAATAATAGTGTTAACACAAGAGTAACGTATGTGTTGGAGAGACCAGCTGAACTGTTATTTCTTTTTCAGCTTCAGTCCTCTAAGCAATGGCATTAAAGTTATTAAAGTGGTTATCTGACATAACGTGTAGTAGTCTGGTAAAGACAAACCAGGTGTGACTTAACAGTCTTTATTGCTTCTTTTGCGTATGCATTCCAAGAAGATCCCTAGCACTCTGTCTAGGGATCATGCATACTATCTTTTCTTTGGCCAGAGCTATAACAGGTATCAGAGATACCATCCTGGGAAACACTCCCTGCCCCTCACCACCCCCCCCCCCAAAAAAAAAGTTAGTAAACTGTTGGATTTATATCTCCAAGTCATCATTGGCTCTTCCATTTGTTAATTATATAAATGTATTCTGTAATACTGAACAAAGATACCTTACTTTACTTCAAGACTGAAAACATTAAGGTCACTTTATAGATTGTGGCAAGAATGTGCCAGTATCGTAAAGCATTTGGTGTCAAGACATCCTGACTTCAAAAGTGGGAGCTTCTGACACTAAATCATTCTTTTTATTCCATCTCCATACACTCCAAATGAATGTACAAAAGCATGACAAAACTTACTGATTCATTGCCCCGCCAGTTCTTCTATGTCCAAAATCCTACAACTGTTCCTTGTACAAACTACCAAAGCTCTTCTCTAGCCAGACCTTTCCAGACATTAATTATTTTTGTTTGGAAGCTCTCATACAGGCAGCACAGAAGTGTGAACAGTCGTCTTTCTTCATGCTGTACAGAAGTGAGGGTTATTGTACTCATAGTGCAAACAATTTGGCATGTGCATAATTTTACTGCTCTGAGTCATCCCCGTGACATCTGTAAGATTACTTAAGATAACAAAGTTCAGCATGTATGGAAGCATTTGCTGGACAGGAGTTTATAGTTCCCATAGTCATTATTTATCTGCGTTTCGTGTATTAGTTTATTTTATTGCATTTTCCCAAAGTTTCACAGATAAGTTACAAAACAAGATTGGGAGGGAGGTCACATTTTCCATTCCTCTTCTTCAAGGCAAGATAATCTAGAATTGCATAATTTCTAAGATTTGCCTACAATATTCTTAAAAACATCTTATGATAGTTCCATGCCTCTTTATGAGGTTTAAGTACAATCTTTGATGAACTACCTCACTGGTATGCAGTGGTTAATTAAAGGACACTGCTCTCCTATTAAGCATTTATCTTGCATTTTTCTTGATGTCCTCCAATTTTTTACTGAAACATTGGCATGCTCAGAGCAGAGGTGCAGATCTCTCCAGTTTCAAGCAAAAGCAATCGTTAGTTTTCCCATTAGTGCAAAATTTTACTTCCAAGAGTTGTATTACAGTCTGTGTAACAGTCAAAATAACTTTCATGTATATTAAAAGTACTCAAAATGTATTTAAAATTATATTAATTAGTCCATATACATTCCTTCTGTATTCTTCAAGAGCACGTAGGTTAATTGATGTCTGTTATTTTCCAGTGCTATCTTCTTTTATGACTGTTTCCAAACATCTACAGTATCTTTTCAATAAGGAAACCATGAGTGAATATTACTGACTTCTTGGCTACTGGTGCACTGTGAATTACAAGGTTGAAGAAGACTAACTAACAGTTGACATTTTATTTATAGATTTTTTTTCCTAGTTGCTGAAGTAATTAAAGAAGAAAAAAGATTGCAACTTTGGATCATTGATCCTCTGTATTTGGGAAAATGAAAGGCGCAGTCCCATGGACCTTCTGAAAGTAGACTTTACATGGGCATCGCTGGAAAGTTCTCTGGTTTGAAGATTGGTCCTGTAGTTTTAGTGGTATTGATATGAGTGGAGGGGAGAAGGGCAGGTGGGGCAGCTGCCCTGCTGCAGGTTGCACCAAAGCTTGACCATGTCCAACTATGCTTTCTTGCAGTATTAGTAATTGTTCTGTTGTCCATTGTATCACTGCATACTTATTCAGATTAAGAAACACATTTTGCAAGTGGTAGAGTTGGTTGTAGAATCAATTTTTCTCCTTACAGTTTGAAATGGTCTGCCTTATTTCTTCAGTTCTTTTTGATTTTCTGCTTATTTTCCTGACAGAAAAGACTTCTCTTTCAATAACATATGTAATTTCCCTTAGAATTTGTGATTCTAATAGAATATGGGGTTTAATTGAAGGAATATGGTGTTGAAACAGGTAAAATAAAAGAAGTTTCCTCATAATTTTGTGTGCTGGTTTTGGCTTGGATAGAGTTATTTTTCTTACAGTAGCTGATATGAGACTGTGTTTGGGATTTGGGCTGGTAATTCAGGGATGTTTTCTTTGTTGGTAAGGAACACTTTCACAGAGCCAAAGCCTTTTCTTTCTCTCACACCATCCTGCCAGTGAGTAGCCTAAAACTTCTTGCTCCACAAGGAGGATGAATTTGAGCAACTGAGTCTATTCTTGTCTATATGTCACGGGGAGAATGATTATTTAATGTATTGAAGGAAAGAGGCACCATAATTTTCTCTCAGTAATAATACACTGACAGTGATGTCACAGATCTGAAACAGAGCAAATTTCTTGTCCTGTTTCTCTGACACTTTTGAGTAAAGAAAGTTCCCAGTGTAGCACTCACATATCAGGTCCAGCAGAGCTTGTATTTAGAGTAAGGAGCGAATTTTACCATCATTTTTTTCCCCACCAGTGCTAGCAGGATCCTGGGATTAGCCATTGCTAAGTGCTTTTACAATGCACAGTTCAGTGTTTAAATATATAAGATGTGTGTTTTGAATGTTTTTCTGAGCTGTGGCAAATGCACTCACTAACAAAGTGACACTGATTTACCTGCACTAAATAGATTTCTATAGGGATCTCATTTCTTTTGTGTCCTTTCTTTATGTCATGTAACCATGGTCATGCTATGAAATGCCTTGGCCGAGAGAGATAGAGGCAGCTGAAAACTCAGTAGATTTAAAAATAAATACTTTGGCCCAAAGGAGAATTTTATTCTTCTGTTTGCAAAGGACATGTGCCTGCCAGTTTTATCAGAGCTACTGTAACTCACTGGTCAATGTAAGGTACTCTGCCACATTCTTGGTGGCTCCAGCATTGTTAGTGCTCTTAACCCAAAAGCGGGTCTCTTAACTGCAATGTAGCTTTTACATTATGGGTGATCCTTCCTCCATTCCTGGAGCATTGAGCAAATGATGACTGCTACATTTTCTGGGTACTCTTTTTGGGGCAAAATTCACTGTGTTGAAGATAGAAATAATCATTTCAGGCAGCAGTGTGTCTTGTTCAGTGGTGTTTCCAGCAGTGTGTCCTTGATTTCTGTCTCTTTGAAGTTGCTGCTGTTAGAATCATGGAAGAAGTTGATGACAAAGGCCTTCTGTCTGACTTTACCTAGTCTAAGCCCTGCTCACAGCTGGACCCATTTTCCCACTAGGTCACATTGCTCAGGACACTTTTGAGTCCTCCAAGGATTGTATAACCTCCCTGGGAAATCTGTACCAGTGCTTCACCTTTGTCATGATGACTTCTTTTTCCTCTTACATTAGTTAAAATGTTCCTTCTTAAAGCTTGATTTTCTTTTTGCTATTTTTCCTTTGGCTGAGCACTTATGAGGTGAGTCTGGCTCCATTTTCTCTTTTTATTCCTCTTTTTAGGTAGCTGAGAATAGCTGTTATGTGTCCCCCACCATGCTCCAATCTTTCAGGCTGAAACAACCCCAATCCCTCAGCCTATCTTCGTACACCTTATGCTCCAGATCTGTAACCCTTTTGGTGGCCTTTCTCTCGATCCTCTACAATTTCAGCAACCTGAGGCCCCACACTTCGACATGGTTCTCCAGATGCTTCATGCATGCTAGCTAGAGGGAAGGATCACTTTCTTGAACTTCTGGCTATTCTCTGGCTAATGCAGCCCAGTACATGGTTAGCCATCGCTGCTGCAGAGACACACTGCTGACTCACGTTCAGCTTGTTCTTCACCAGCGCTTGTCCCCCAGCCAGCTCCACCAGCAAAGCTGGAAATTCTTGAGCAGTTCCTTGGGAGACTACATCCTTCTCCCTGCAGTTTGCAGCTCAGGTCAAACTGGAGGAAGAAGGAAGGGAATTTGCAGGTGGTTCCTTTACGTCACCCCATGTTTTTTTAACCTGATTTCAGTGGTTTGCCTTGAAAGCCCAACTGGTCTTCAGCACACGCTGCAAAGCCTGAGCCTCTTCCTAGCTTCAGAAGGAGGGAGGGAAAACAATTGTATGGTTGGGGTAAGTATAAAGTGGGACTATTGTAAGATGAGACATACAACTCAAAAGAAACATCCCTTTCTCCTCAGGAGGACGGGGTGGGAGTGGCTTGCTAGTTTTCAGTTGACCCATATCTGATAGATACAAAAAATGCTGATGCATAACTGTGGGTGCTAATCAACAACATTAAAAAAAAAAAAGAGCAAAAAGCTGTTAAATCCTGCCCTTTTATTGTCTATAAATTTGATGTTAAAAATACAATAGGGAAAAAAATCCCTGAAGTTCACAATTAGTCTTTCTTATTTTATCTATACATGTAAGGAATGCATGGTGATAGAGTGCATGGTAAATAGAAAGGTGGTAGAGTGCTGAAGCTGAATCAAACTTCAGTTAATTTATGAAAATGGGGATGCAATCTTTTGACAGACAAGTTGTTAGAAATGTTTCTGAGTAGCATCACAAATTTTTTTAAGCGGAACAAATGTGATTGTTTACAGAGCAGTGTTTGGTGTGGAGTACTTGTAGTACACTTTCAAGATCAGTACCAGCAGGCAGGTAATGCATTAGTTGTGCTTGACCTTCCTGAATAATAAGATTTTGCATTCTGCCTTCTATGCTCTTAAATAAGAACTTTCCTACTAGTTTGCTCTTGCTGAGCCCTTGGCCACCACGGAGAAGTGGTGCAAGCAAGCAGCGTGGCATCTGAACTTCCAGCTTCTCAGTCAGAGTGGCTTGAGTGGAATAATTAAATATGTTCCTTCTGCCTTCCTAACAGCTGGAATTACACCTGGAAACCTACTTCATGTACTTTACAGAGCGTGGTAGGAAAGTATAACTGTGAATAAAACCCCACTGAGCTTTATGTTGGTCATAGTAACTGATGTAACCAGGCTTCTCTAGTTCAGAGCCCAGTCTGAAATTTAACACAGTTTTCATTCTGCTGTTGCTTTTTAAAACAAATCAGCAGTTGTTTTTCCCCCCTGAGGTCTGTAGTCACAAGTCATAATTTGAACTACATTTTGGAAATGTAGATCAAATTATGGAAGAAGTTTTTTACTGAGGTTAAAGCAAATGAGCAGAAAATATGATAATACTTTACATTTGCTTCAGTTTTTACTGATGCATTGCCTATGTATATCTGCAGTAATGTTTCAGAAAGTTTGACATCGTTACAAAACTGGTGGTGGTTTAAACGGAAATGTGCAAACCTAGCAATCTAAAATTAGGGTTCTAAATTCATGTTTAGGTATTCGGTTAAGAACTGACACATTTACCTGCCGTTGAATTCAGTAAAATTAGGAAAATGATGTGGAAAGACAGTTTACCCTTGGCTACACTTGAAGTTAAACTGAGTTCAGCACCAGCTGTAACTGCTTTATCAGCAGTGGGTAAATTTGCTGGAGTAGACAAAGCTTCTGAGTTTCTGGGTTTTTGCTCAATAGGAAGCAAATTTATGAACTTTTTTTCATGTTTAAGTTTTATAACTAAATCTATTTTTTTTCTGTCTCCCAGATGTTTTTTTGGAAGCCAGGAAAGATTTAGCAGTCTTAGCAAAAAAAACAATGATCATTTTGGAAACATTTCACGATCCCTTTCTCTGTCAAGATTTTGGGCTATACAGAAATAAACTGTTTTGAGGCCCCACTCATCCACCGTCCAGCTGTTGCAGATTTTATGATGAACTGCACTTCATGTTTTTGGGTAGAGAGGGACATAAGAAGTTGCTGGCTGGGTTCTGCAAGGTGAAGGTGCTTAGAAAGGATCAGCACGATCCCTTTGCTGCTCCCTCCCTCCAGAAAGAGGAGAATAACAGGAGCTAATGTTGCTTGTCACACCTTCAGTGCTGTCTCCTGTTAACATTAGCAGCACAGTGCCCAAGAGTGCTCCGTGGTACAGCAGAGCGGAGCATGTGTGGTGTCCCTACTAGCATCTGGGGCAAAAGAAATAGTGCAGAGGGCTGTCCCCATGCCTTGTGTTTGGGGCTGACGCTGGGGTAAGGTCTCAGTATATAACACATGGGCTAAGCTGTGGCAGCATGGACTTGGTTTTTTCTTTTTTTTTTTTTCTTCCATTTGTTTGCACTTGCTTGGGAAGAATCAGTTTTTTGTCTTGGCTGTACTTGTCTCCAAGAAAACTTCTCTACTGCTTGCTTTCTTGCCATTCTCATTTGCTCTGTGGTGCCTTGGGGTGATAAGTGATAATTTTCTCTCCTTTAGGCTTTTAATTCAAGCTTTTCTTGTACTGCCTGTGTGTTGTTCATGGCTGTGGCATTAGATATATGTGAATTGGGCTGAGGTCTTGCTGTCCTTGATTTACCAACTCTTACTACTTAAACAGCCAGGATGCCCTTATCTAATACCATCTTTCTTCACAGTGGCTTTCCCTGATGTTCTGCTGTTTATTTTTCTTTCAAGTCCTTAAACTGAAGAGCATTGTACATCAAAAAGTATGAGCTGTTCCTCTACCTTTAACCAGGTGTACTTATCTGGAATTAAAATAAAACCAGACATTTGCTCGAGATAAGTTGCTGTGGTTATCAATCAGCCTCCTGGTTGCCATTGCTAAGACAATCAGAGACTTCTGCCTGTTGGTGAGGAACTGATTAACTGGATTGCTTATATCAGAGTATGTTGTCTTATCCAACAGTGAATATTTGAAAGCAAATAGAAATGTAAATATAAAGAAGTCTTGAAAACAGGTTTATGCCTTGTGGAGACTTGATTGATGTTAATAATTGATGTTATTAATTAAAACAATTTGCCACTTTTGATAATAAGAATCTTTAATCTCAAATCCTTTGAAATAGCAGTCAGCAGGATCCTTTCCATATAATGTACTTTGGGAATTCTGCCCTCACAGGTAATAAATTATTAGGGTAGCACTTCAGATTTGTATTACAAAATGCAGTTTTGACTGAAAAAAGCCCCAAACCCACACATTTGCAAGTTTTTTATGAAAAGGAAATTATATACATTATCTGAGGTTTTTGATTTGTTTGCATTGAAGACATACAGAGTGTAACTGGAGATAAATTACGGAGCTATACAAAAATTTCTGTTCTTTTTATTCTGACTGCTACTGCCATGGCAGGAAAAGTTGTGGGTCTGTGCCTCAGGGAGACCAAGCAGATGCAGGTTTCTTTAGCCAACAGTATGTGGTCATGGCTGTTTCCCATCCACAGTAGAGCTTGTGAGATAAAACACTGTAGTGCTGAAAAGGGGTATTCAGCCAAAGGAAAAGCAGTGCAATTCCTTGCTCTGCCCACTGTGTTGATGTCCTTCAGTTGCCACAGAAAGAAAATTAAGGAGATATATAAATGCTTCTAACAAGGAGAATATTTTCCAGTTTTTTCTATTTATTCAAAAAGGAAAGTTGTACTTGCAAGCCATTTACATATCATGATATTGCCAGCTGCTACAGCAATTTCCAGGGCTGGTGTCTTATGCTGGCAGCTTATTTTTCAGTCCTGTTGCTTCAGGGCATGGAGAGAGGTTCTGCCACCTCCCCTCCCTTGTAAAAATCAGGGGACAACCTTGCTGTAGCACCTTTACCTCTGGCTGTGCTTTTGGGAGTGATGCATGTGGCTGTGATTTCCAGCAAATCAGTATTTGTGCTGCTTCCCAGGGATCTCTCAGGTGTGTTGTATAAGGAAATTGCATTATTGCAGGCTTGACCCCAAAATCCCCGTGGAAAGACAGCAAAGAGAGCAAGCTGTAGTGTGATTTGGGTGCTTTCTGGTTGGTTCTGGTGAGTCAGGACTTGGGCTGAATCCATCTTAGTGTTCCTCCTCTGGCTGTGGCCCCATCTCACTCATCACAGACTGAGTTTTCAGGAACTCAGGAGCTTGGCAAGCAGCCGTGACCATATGTGGCCATGCCTGGCGCATTTGGTGTGCGCGATATCATACATGTGACATGGCAACAGAAAGTAAAGGGGAAATACCGACCCAAGGAAAAAAATAAAAAAATAAAAAAGAAATATCTTCTTATAGGCTCGGGAAAAGCAAGAGTTCTCCACTGGACTTGTTATCATCCCATTATTTAGGAAAATAAAATACTAATTTGGGTAGAGAAAGAAACCTTTCTGTGTCACCTGACTTGCCATTTGAAAAACTTGTCAACATGAAGTAAATTTGATCTCGAAATATTATTTGGAGCTGAACATGAAAATGTTTGATTTAGAAGATTTTGAAGCTAAATGTGGCAAATGCTTAAAGTCTGTTTTCTTCATAATAATTTTTATAAAACCAATTTGATAAACCAGCATAAATTCATTAATAATTTGGATAAACTAAAATATGCTTTATAATTGACTAAAAAAAATATAACAGAAAAATTTGCTTGGCTTTATGAAGCCATAAGCTATTCCGTCTTCAGTTTTTATAACAATATTTATGGATGTGTAAAATAGGTAATCAGGTAAATAATGATGTCATTAAAATTTATTGACTATAGAGACATTAAAAGCACTGAAACATGGAAATTCTGGAAATGGTAAAGAATCACACTCTACAAGAGTTTCTATTATCTTCAGATCATTTCAGTTTTTGTTTCGAATCAGAACTGCCTTCCTGTCACTTTCCAGTGTGTAAAAATTTCACATTTACTCTATCATCTCTTCTCTGCCTATGTCTTAATTGCTTGTCAGGCAGAAAGTTGTCTCTCTGAAGTACTGTCCTCTTCATGACATAGAGCAACATTTCCGTAGGATCTGCCAACGATGAGATTATGCTGTAATTTCCCCAAACAGCTGTGTCTGCTTCGTTATGAATAGAAGCTGTCGGGGACTCTGTCCAAATCTTAGTTCTCACCCTTCCAAATCACATTAACAAAATTATCACATGCCTGGGTGAGCACTTTTCCACCACTTCTAATTAATTCCAATTGTATGTTACCCACTCCAAGAGGTTTATTGGCTTTTTTTCTAACATCCTAGTATCAGCTTTCAACTTCTGTCCCCATTAGAAGTAATTCTTCATAATGATTTGGACTTCTCAAGAAGATATTCCCACTTCCTTACCATCCAGCCCTGTATTTGTTTCATCTGTGGGGCTCAGCTGTGCAGCCCTGGCACTAGATGTGGCGGTATCTTGTCTCCCAGAGAAGACCTCAGTGAGGCTTTGGCTGGTTTGCCAGTTCTCCTCAGTGGCATTTCTTGGGACGACTGTGCATATCAGGAGGCGTCCGTTCATGCCAGTTTCTGTAGTAACTGTAAAAACTCCATCTGTTTCCCACTTCATACAAATACATCGCTCATGTACTTTCATCAATCTTCCTGCATCACTGCACTGGTCAGACAATGGGATTGTCTTTTCTGTAGGCCAGGCTTTCTTTTTTTCCTTGGGGTCTGCAGGAGTTTATCTGTGGGTGCTGAAATGCAGTCAAAGACACTCATACTGTTTGTATCTGTGCTGCTTGTGCAGAGGGCAGCAGAGCTGGAGTTTGTGCTCAGCCCTTGTCCAGGATGCTTCGGGAGTTTGAGAACTTGGAGCTCGTAACCAGGATAGCCTCTGAGGGAAATGACTAGAGGCTTCTCACTTTGTGTAAACCAAGGTGTGATCCAGCAGTTGTAGCTACCTTCTGGGAGCATAAACACCCCATCGCACCTTGTGACTACTCTCTGAGTCATGAAAAAGTGGGCTGGTATGCTGGTGTGCAGGTCCCCACATGTATCATAGAAACGTAGAATGGTTTGCGTTGAAAGGGGCCATAAAGATCATCTAGTTCCGAACCCTTGACATGGGCAGGGACACTGTGGTGGGTTAACCTTGGCTGGATGCCAGGTGCCCACCCAGCCGCTCTATCGCTCCCCTTCTCAGCCAGACAGGGGAGAGAGTAAGATGGAAAACAACCTCTCCCAGCTCTTAACTCATTAATCCTTTGCTGTTTTTTTTTTTTCTCTCCTCTGTACAGTTGCAGAGGGGAGTGAGAGAGCAGCTTCAGTGGGTACCTGGCATCCAACCAGGGTCAACCTGCTACAGACACCTTTCTAAACCAGGTTGCTCAAAGCCCCATCCAACCTGGCATTGAACAATTCCAGGGATGGACCATCCACAACTTCTCTGAGCAGTCTGTTCCAGTGTCTCCCCACCATCACAGTAAAGAATTTCTTCCTAATATCTTACCTAAATCTCTCTTCTTTTAGTTTAAAACTATTCCCACTTGTCCTATCTCTGTGCATGTAAAAAGTCATTCTCCCTCTTTTTCTGTAAGCTCCCTTTAAGTACTGAAAGGCTGCAATGAAATGTACCTGGAAAACTTTCTTCTCGAGGCTGAAAAACCTGCCTGTGTTATGCTCTTTCTTGGGGAGTGCAACCCACTACCCCACTGGGTTGAGAGTGTTTACCTTGCAGGAGCGGGCAGTCGATGTGCGATGCAGGCCCATGGCTGATCTTTTGCAGGCCCCAGCCATTTACAAACCTGTTGCCCTTTTTTTTTTTTTTTTTTTTTTTTAATGGTAGTAACAAGAGGCATCAGTTCAATGGCAGATGGTTAATAAAGTGCTCAGGTACTTCTCATACACATTGTACTGAAAGAACAATCAGCCTAAGCCATGCACAGTATTACCAGAACATCCAGATGTTTCTCATGTGTCTTGTTCTAAATATTCTGGTTTTGGGCTCTCAGTACCGGGATGGGTAAGCAGCTGTAACAGCTTGCATTAGAAAATGTTTATACAGGAGCCAAACTTCTGAATGCATTTCAGGTTTTATTTCTTTATTTCCAGTTTTATTTGTCCATGTGTTTTGATAATTCCTTTGTACATCTCAAAATTTTTGCTGTTCTACTTTTGTGCCAAATTGAAAACAAACCAGGCAACCAATAGCATGGAGTGCTTCACCATTTTTCTTTTGTTCAATGCCTGCTGAGGATAACAATATTTCTATACTTCTTGCTTAACCAAAAAATTGGTGCTGTTACTATTTAGAAGCAGGCTGCTGCTTTCTTTTTCCAGACAGCTATATTTTACAAACTTGAGCTCTGCTGATACAGTCCCTGTGGTGTGTCATGGGGCAGAAATCATCCAGCTCAGCTTCTCCTTCTCCCAGATGTCTCCAGAGGGTAGTGGAGGAACTGCAATATCAGATGGGAAGAAACTCTTGCAGACTTCTTTCCTAGATCATAATTAAATGGGCTCAGGTTTAAAATAGAGGCTCTTAAGAGATAGACATCGTAGAAGCAAACTAATACAGCTGAAGTTAAACAGACGTATTTAATTGTTTCTGTCTCCTTGAACTTTTCTTCGCCCTGTGGGATTCATAGGTAACCAGAGCATCATAATTTTATTCTACTGTCTAGCATGTTCACATCATTTTGTAAGAGGCTTTTGGTAGGTTTTTTTTTTCACAAATATACTTTTACATCCTGCCAAGGTGCTGTGACATGGAGAGCTATGACTTCATTTTCAACTCTCAGTGATTCAGAGGAGATAATTTTACACTATACAGTACCAAGAATTTTTTATGCATGTAAATGTTTACACATACCAAGTCCAGTCTGTAAGACTGGCAGACGTGTTTCTTGTCCAGAGTCCCTAGTGAGGTGCTGCTGAGTGATGTAGTATTGTCATTGTTGCGATTGAGTCTCCTCTTACCCCTTTCTCTTGTGCTGAGGAGGGCATCTAAAGAGTTAGGAGGTTCACATCCCTCTCATCTCAGAGCATTCCTGCACAGCAGGGAGTGACTTCAGATGTATGTATGTCAGTGAATATCAGTCAAGAGAGGTGAGTAATAAAAAATAGAGGAAGAGCCAGCAGAACCCAGACACAGCTGAGTCTTTTCATCTCACTGATTCCAAAGAGCATAGCAAAGCTGATCCTGGACAGTGCCATTTAAAATAAAGTATCCTGCAGAAAATCCAAGCCAAAGCATCTTAAATAGCATCTATATACAGAAGAATGATCAAATCCAAGGTCCTAAATGTAACACAAAGACATATATCTTACTTCCAAATGTGCCTATGATAATATGTAAGTCTTTAACACACTGAGTGAACCAAAGCCCAAAGTTTGTATTCCTTAGCAGGGAAAGTGAATTAATAAGGTATTAATTGATACAGATGATTGATTATATTTTTATATTAATTAAGCAGGAGTTTTGTTTTATCAGTATGTTATATTCCAGAATGGAGTCTTGTATTATTTACAATCTTAGAATCATTATTCTGTGTAGCCTTTGTAATGCCAGCTGTAAAACAGATTGCAAAGTTCAGCAGGCAATATTCTGAAAAAAAAAAAAAAAAAGAAGAAAATATTTTTGGATAATTGTATGGATGTTAGTTGTAAGAATGTGATGGGTTCTTCGAGTCTGTGACATCCTTAATCTGAAACTGGATGCCACAAAGAGATGAAATTGGAGGGTGTGCACAGAGTCCATCCTGAAAAGTATTAGCATGAACACCTTTCCAGAGTGCCCATCCTGTCTCACTGGCTCTGGAGGAAACACAGGATCAGTGTTAACTGCCTCAGATTAATGTCTGCCTGGACAGTACTTTATTGTCCCTTCTCTTAAATTCCGTGTCTCTGGCCAGCACTGGCAGCTTTAAGAGGTTAGTCTCGATAGGCAGCATACTCAGGTTGTGCAGTGCCTTGTATTTGAGAGGGGACAGATCTTTCCTGACCCTCATATTGATAAATTTATACCAGCAACATTAAGCCAAATCACTTGGTCTGGTCTCTGAAGCATACCAGCATGGCCTGTCTTACACACTGTGTGTGAAGATGCTTTCAATGAATACAGGTACTTCCAGGATTTTTTTTTTTTCAAAACTGCCTCCATTTGCATTGGTACTAATCATAATGGGGGCAGTATAAACAAGAGAAACCAGAGGTGCTAAGAGGTACAGCCTCTTAGCAACTTGTTCATAATCTTAAATAATATGAACCCCTGTAAGAGATTTAAAGAAGAAAATAAGTAGAAAATTAATGTATTACTCCAGTTGTACATTTGAAATACATCAGCCTGATATGGTACTTAGGGTTTAATGTACAGCATCATCATACTTTACCAATTTATCTATATATATATTGCCATACCAACCAGGAGTTCAGTGTGTCTGGGAGCACAAGGCAGGGTAGTGAGACGGAGAAGCCATGAATGAAGGAGTGAAGTTGAGCCTGCGACAAAAAAGGAGGTGGCTGAAGGAAAGCATTTCAGCTATTTGTCTTTGTTCCTCACCATCCAACTCTATTTTAACTGGCAATTGAAGTCTGTTTTGCCTATGACGGTGCTGAGTAAGTCATCTTACTGTCTTTATCTCACTCATAAGCTTTTTCATCTTGTTTTCTCCTCTGTGTCTTGTTGAGGGAGAATGAGAGAGTGGATGGGCATCTGACAGCCAGTCATGGTCAGCTTGCTGCAATCTGCTAAAGTTATTTGCCATCAGGAGACACTTTTGGTGAAAGAGGACAAGGTAGTGCAAGAAAGATGAAGATGAGTTTCCTCCATCTTTTCCTCTCTTCCCCAAAGCTTTCCTCACTCCTTTAGGTATTTTTAAGGCTACACTAGGGCATTCTCAGAGCTGCCTTTTTCAGGCTGAACAACCCTGACTCTCTCAGGTTCTCTCTATAGGAGATGTGCTCCAGCCCTATGGTCATTTTCGTGGCTGTCACTTTTGGTACCGGAGAGTGTTGCCATTTGCCAGCTGAGGGAGAAACATGAACTAACTGAACTCAACTGCCTCTGAAGCACATCAGTGGCCCTTCCTAGGCAACTAAAGATATAACAACAGACACTCTTTGCCCAGTGAAGAGCATTTATAGGTCAGCATTCAGGCTGAGTATGTAAATTCTGGTATTGTCATTTTTTTTATGGAAAAAAAAAGGAACAATGAGATATTAACCAAAATCTCCATAATGCATATATTTAATTTAATAAGTATTCAGTTCTTTTTTCTCTGAGAATAAGACCAAATTGAGAAGTAGTTTAAAAGTCTTGCTTTACAGTGTTTTGTGAAAGAGACCTATAATAACACAATTGTGTGGTTTTGAAGTGAAATTCTTAATACTGTCTTCTGTTTCATAAATTAATTTATTCAGTTATTGTTTGCTGGAGAGCTGAAACTGTGCCAGGAGCCTGAATCCAGACTCCACAAGCAGGTATGCACCCTATAAAGAAACTGGATTGAGCTCAGAGCCAGATGTGAGCAAAGCTGGACTGAATGCAAAGGCTGTGAAGACCTGCTTGTAGCAGATGTTAGAAACAGGGGCTCAGACATGCACCCAGATGCCACAGACAGAGCAGTGGACTTAATCAGCACTTCCAGTTAGTGCCCCTGTGAGCCCGTGGTTAGAAACCCAGCTCAGCTAGGAGTATCATAGGTGGTTTGAATTCCACCTTCTGGGAACTGTGGAGCATGTTCCAATTTCCAGTGTCCACATTTCTTTATGATGAAGGGTATGAACATGCAGGGTACAAGAAATATCTCAGAGAGTGAATTCAGGCATGGAATAGACAGAAATCTCACCTTCATCTTGTTGGAGATGATAGAGTACAAAATCTGAGCTCCCAAAGCTGCACGTGGGAGGAAGCCAAAAGGGGATGCACTGTATTGGGACTGGTGTAAAATCCTCTCTATTTGAAAATACATACATACATTTGTCCCAGAAAAAAATACATTTTTTTCTTTGCAGGCCTCCCACCGTAGTTTTTACTTTCTTGGAATATATAGATCTGGCTAAGAAATGTCAAAGGGGATGGGGTGTCAGCACAATTATGGCAGTGATTTCTACAAGGCAAGGAGATAAACCCATACATTTCTCCTAATTCCATAACCTGGAATTTTATTATTTATGGCTAATATATGCAGTGGGGCTTTAAATGCTTCAGTAGCTACTCTTGGTGTAATAAAGACATTGTTGAAGCAGTATGAAAATGTTTAGAAACTCAAGGTTGGGTCCCACCCTTACCTGGCTATCTATGCCTATTTCCACTTGTAAATCTACGTATCTTAAAAACAGTAGCAACCACTCTTCTAACCAGGACAATTTTTTGCTGTGTAACTTCTCAAGTTAGAGATCTGTACTACACTAAAAATCTTTGCTGGGAGCAAAGGTGTGACTGAAACAGCATCTAAAGTATTTGAAAACCCTTTGTCTGGGGATGTGCCTGCGAATGCTGTTGATTTTAACGTAGGTTTAGTTGGCATGATTGCTGACATCAGTGTAATGTTGTCTCTTTGGTTTTTTGTTTTATTTGTGTTTTGTTGGTTTTTTTTTCCTCATAGGTTGGCTGGATTAACTGGCTGTCATTCAGAAGGAACTTGGCAGATCTATTTTGCTTTCGTTGAACCTCTTTACTGCACATCATAAAGATTACCTATGTCCGGAAGCTGCACAAAAGACAACTGAGCAGCACAAAAATGTGACTCAGACAAGAGACTTCAAGCCTTCTGACAATGACTTTTCTACTGATCAGTTTCTAGTTTAAATACATAACTGAAGCATGCGTAACAGTTAACCTGATAGAGAAAAAAGAACCTTCTTGTTAATTAGGACTGCCAAAAAAAAGCAGCCACCTGAAGCTTCAAAATGAGTGGTCCATTAATTCCAAACAAGTCATGTTATGCCGAGCTTCAGGACAACCACAGTGAAATAAGAAATAATAACGAAAGCATAGTGAGTGTGGGGGATACTAATGCCAACCAAATTGTAACAAAAGTTAAAATCACTGATGAAGATGTTAACAAACACAATTTGACAGATGAAAGTGGGAAT
This sequence comes from Myiotriccus ornatus, assembly GCA_036023395.1. NCBI lineage: Eukaryota > Metazoa > Chordata > Aves > Passeriformes > Tyrannidae > Myiotriccus > Myiotriccus ornatus. The sequence goes on from JAYRBT010000001.1 coordinate 47,330,187, forward strand.
ATATATTCTGGAGGAACAGAGAAAGTTACTCATCTGCATACAGAGCAGAATAAACTTCTGACCTTCAAAGACTCACGGACCTGTCACACCAGCGTACAGGAAAGTAAACTGCCCTCCACCACAAGCAAGGAAACAGGAAAAGATTGTAGGACCAGCGAAGTTAAGGATATATCAAGGCATATCAGGATTAGCCGAGGACAAAGTCTGTCCAATTTAAAAAGTAGCACAAATTATGCCAACCTGGAGGTTATTTCCAAAGGTGATGTTGACTTCCCCCAGAACTTTTCTAAGGGAAAAATGCCCAGGACTGTGGAGGTGGAGAGAATAAAAAGGCTCTCTTTGGGAAGACCAAGTAAATTCTCTCCTCAGCCTGAAACATTTACAAAAGACTGCGTTGGCCGTGTGTCATGTAAACGTCTGCTTTCTGCATCACTAGACTCCATTGACACGTCTCACCATTTGATAGGAAATACAGAGAAATCACAGAAAACATCCACGGATCATTTTCTTGGGATGATGTTTCATCCACTTGACAATACCTCAGAGGAAAATACTGTATTTTATTCCAAACCATCTACCTCAGGGAACAAGAAAATAAGTAAACCAGAAAATGTACCAAATGTTAATATTGAAAGCACACTGCATACTTCTCATTCTCAACATTCAGCTGTTAAGCTCAATGAAATTGTTTGTAAATCAGAAGCACAATTAGGTCAGGGTGATAAAAATAAAAAACTGGAGCTTAAAACTGCACCATCTTTACAATATAAAAATACATGTCCACAAAAGATAGAGAAAATTATGCTGGTAGAGTTCCTGGGGTGTCAAAGAGATGAAAATACAGCAGTGCAGGAACAGAAAAGCTCTGGGTCTGACACATCAAAATTTCAAGCATCCCATTTTGAAGACACCTGTAATAAAGTAGAGGACCCATTGTCAAGCCAGGTGGTAACCTACCCTGACGACAAATTGCAAAGTGGTAATGTCACTATCAGTGGGAAAGGGAGAGGAAGCAACGACAGTGACAATAGGGCAACTAGCCAGGGTGGTGAGGAAAATTTTACTGATGAAGAAGTGGAAACAATATTTCCACTTACCTGTGGTAGTAAATCCAGTATCAAAGTGACACCTAGAAAAAATGAAAATTTGCATGAAGTTGACGCAGGCTGCACTGAAACAGTTGCTGAACAGATATCTCTTATACATAACATTAATCCACCTGACAGCAAAGCCTTGAAAATTAATGAGAATAAACTGATGCTAGACAAAGAAAACACTGAGGATGCTGTTGTGCCTGCTTCTGATCTCTCTGATCATCACAGAGTGTGCAGTGCAGAGACAGTGTCAAACCAACAACCTGAAAGCCACAACAGTGATGTGGAAACCTCAAGGGTTTCAGTTTCAAGTAAAAAAGCAGCTAATGCACAGAAACATCCTCCAGAGGAAGCACCAGAGAGCTGTAATGCTTCAACAAAGGCTGATGTCTTTTTATGTGTCCCAACTCCCGTGCGCCCAGTGGCAACGCTGGATGTTAATGGTCAGCCCACGCTATCAAACAATAATGTGAAGGACCTTTATGCCCTTCCTGATGACAAACTGTCAGTCCTACCTCCCATTGACAGCACACAGTTGTTAAACATGTCTCCTAAAGTGCCTATCAAGACTGCTTGCAGCAGCGCCATCCCAAAACCTATCCTGGTCCACCCCAAGGGCTGTCCCACAGATAAGGTGGGTGCAGACAGTGACTGCAGTGAAAAGCTGGAAGAAAATGTGGAGATCAAACCTGCCATACCCCGGCCAAAACCCGTGAGACCTAAAATCATCACATACATTAGGAGAAACCCTCGTTCGATTGAGCAGCTCGACCCCTTGTTTGCACCGGCAGGGCTGCCCTTCGGTAGCCCAGCGTGCAGCATGCCCATCTCTGCGGAGCAGAAGGCATCCAGCGGAGGGGAGGCAAAGTCCACCAGCATCCTGTATGACAAATTTAAACCTGACCTCCAGAAGCCAAGACTCTTTGGTTCTGGGCTAGTGGTGTCAGGAATTAGGCCCCCGGGTCATCACTTTGGTCCAATGAGCGAGAAGTTTCTGCAGGAGGTAAGTTTCTGCAGCTTTGACAGCTGCTTTTGTATTCCAGGTGGTAATCATTTGCTTACTTGTTGCTGCCCCAGAAGTTGATTCTCAAACCTCAAATAAGAAGTAAATCCTAAATCAAGGCAATGTGTGATCATTAGAAACAAACTTCGCTGTTTCTGGCACAGACCCTGTTGCAATGTTTTAGCTGTGACTGGAAGTTGTCGCTGTGTTCCTCATCTATTTTCCAGCAAATTGGTCACCTGCTAGTATTATAAATAAGATGTTTAGAAAGGAAAAGACATGCTGAATTGGATAAATGGATTCTTTTTTTCCCCTTAAAGAATAGCTTTGGGAAATAATTGTAATTTGCCCACAGAGACTTTTCTTTCTGAGTTGGAAAGCTGGCAGGTTTTTGTAGACAGAACACTAGAGGTCTAACTAATTCCCTTCTATTAAGCTGTATTGAAACCCAGGGACTATCAGAGCTCTTGTTAGATTATATATACCATTTAGAAAAAGGTTTACTTTTGACTCATTTCAATGCTGTCTCTTACATTGACCTGAACTTTGAATAAGATTTCTCCTTTCCCTGGAAAGCCATCCTGAGCAGCCAAAAGGTGATGAAAATCCCTCTGGCTCCTGAAACCTCATCATGTTTCTGCCTTGCTAAGTTGGGCAGGAGTTTGGGTTTCTTGAAATCCCTGCTGGGGGGTGAGCACAGTGGAGGAAGGATGAACTTGCATCATGGGTGGGGAAAGGACAGGGAAGAGGAAACTACATTAAGGTCTGGCACATGCCTTTGCATCTACTGCTTGGGACCTGTGGTAGCTCAACAACCAAGCTTTTCACATAAATACCAAAGATAGTACACGTGGTTTTAATTTGAACAAGTCTTTAAAAAAAGGTTTTGTTTTTTTGTTCTGTAACTCATAGTGTTATTAAGTCTATTTTATTGCCTGCCTCATTCTACGTACACTATTGATCAAAGGAATTACAAGGAATAACAAATTTGGTGACAGTATTGACAACCAAAAGTTGGCAAATACCCAAATTAAGATACTGTGTGTAGATTGAGTGTAGATTGACCCTTATGGCATGTTAGCAGGCAACCTACTGAAGTGATCAAGGACTATAGTTATTTTCCCAAACACAGAAAGCACAGTGTCCACTGTCCTTTTCCCTCTAGCTTCCATTTCCAGCTCTGTCCCTTATATTTTTTGTCCAGAGGAGGAATTACTAAAGTCATTCAGTGTTTGCCTGTGCCAGCCATTATCAGTATATCTTCACAATCACCTTGTAAGGTGAGGGGAAATTACTAAGTTACTACTGTTTAATGCATGTCAGTGGAAAATAAAGCCAAAATAACCCAGACTGTGTAGCTGTTTTGCTGTTTATAGGGTGACATGACCCTCTGAAGACCGTAGGTGTCTATGAAAGTGGGGGTTCAGATAATCAGGCAGGATCAGCAGACACATCTGTGCGGAAAGAACAGTTTTCTGTGCACTGCTGAGGAATGTCTTTAGTTGGAGAAAGACTCGGGTTGTGGCAAGTCTGCAGCATGGTTTTCTCTAGACTAGGGTTAGAAGTAGAACACTTACGGGCTGGAGAAGATCCAAACCATCCTCCAAGAAATATGACTTTTTGTGGGTATTTCAACAAGGGAAAATCTAACCTAAGCAAGCTGTTTGAAGCAGCTTGAGAAGCTGGATTAACTGGAGGAGAGGCTGGGAAGGAAAACTTGGTCAAACTGTAGTTTGCATTATGAGTTTGCATTAGCCCAGGAGTCAGGAGCTGGTAACAGAAGGTGGAATTTGCTCTTTTGAGCTGCCACCGTAAAAGCAATAACCGTCCTGTCCTGCCAGTAAGAGGAATGCAAAGGGAACTGATTTGGCTCAGTATGGAGAAAGGAAAATGATCCATCCATGGAGGTGAAGATCCTTAGAAGAGCAGCTGTGCATATTATGAGTTCGTAGCAGATGAGTGATGTGTAATCCAAAAGAAACCAATTAGGATGGATTGAGATCAAAATCATTGTGATGAAGGGAGAGTGTTGAAGACTCAGAGGTTTTGAAGACAAGGAGACTGTGTCAGGACAGCTACTGTCTTGGTGAGAGAAAAAATCCCAGACTGACCAGTTTGCACATCCAGTTTGAGCTTTGGAGATCTTTGATTAGCATTTTGTAGCTCTTTACATAGCTTTGATAGGGTTAATAGCTGCTATCAGTTAGACCTGTAATCTCTAGCACCCTTCAGCTAACTAAATGGTAAGAGCAATAAAATATCCCTCCAGGTCCCAGGAACTAGAAGAAATAGGAAGGTGCTGTCTTGGACAGGAGACTCCAAGAAAAGGCCTGGAGAACTCTATGAGAAAGACTTGAGGGCTGCCTCTGTGCAGTGGGGGGCGTGTAGGGCTCCTTGAGCTGCCTGTGCCAAAGCCCACTTAGTGCACTCAGACAAAAATCCTAACTCAGCCATGAGGGCAGTCCAGCTGTGCTGAGAGACTGGGCCCATAGAGGAACTGAATTAAGGTTAAATGGGCAGAGACTTGCCTATGGCACTGGCAGCACCTCCAGTGCTTTTCTTTGGAACCTTGGTATGGTGTGTAGGTAGATCTTTCATGCCTGTCTTCATAAAAAAAACAAACAACCCTCTCCCCCCCAAAAAAACCAAAAAACAACCAACCACAAACAACAACAAAAAAAATCCACCGAAAACACTACCTCTCAAGGTGAAATGCAAAATGCTTGAGAAAACCAGTCGTTGTCCAGGGCAGATCACCGCTCTCCACATGCTTCATCACAACGTGGGCTCCCCATGTCATCGTGGACCTTGTCCTCTTTTAGTCAGCACCAACCGGTATTTGTGGTCAGTTTGTGTTCCCAGTTGCCTCCATGGGAAGTAACAGAGCAAATCATGGGACGCAAAGACTGTACCTGTGCTAGTGAACGGAACAGTGGAATGACATAGCCTCCAAGGCTCATGCAAGGTTGTGTGTACTGCTGGACTGGGAACACACTCCCCAGCTCTACCAGCATGTGCTTATCCAGAAGCTGCTCCCATAGACCAGCATGGATCAGCCCGGTCTGCAGAGTGAGATTTACCCATACGGATACAGTCCGTGCTCTGTCAGAGTGTTTGCTGGCTCGCTTTATTCACTTTATTCTTGGCTGCTGCCAAGAGCCCTTGTTCTGGTGAGGGTCTATAAGAAGGTCTGCTGATCACCAGCCCTCCTGCCTGCCTCACCAAGGCTGCTCTGCCCCCATTCGACCAGCTCTTTGAGTACATTCCCCAGCACAGACATCCTTCTACTCCAGAGAGCATAGACTAAACTCTGTTGAAACAAAGGGTCAGCCAAGGAAAAAGGAGCAGAGGAGTTGTTTTTATATAGTTCAACCAACAATTTCTCCTGTTAATCTCATTATCTGAATTGCCTGAACCAATGTTGCCAACTCTTTTCCTGAAGAGTTGCCTGAAGCAGGCACTTGACAAGCAAATTCTTGCTTGAGGCATTAATGTTTGACAGTGTTATAAACAAAGTAACATGAAGTAAGGTGTTGGGCATCCGTACCTGCTGGCCATGCTGCCTGCTCTGCTTGGGACTACCCAGCCTGGGGAAATTCCTGTATGCTCTAAGTATTTACTGCAGACTTCCTATCTCTTTCTAAGCAATTCATTATATCGGGTGTGAGGGGAGTGAGCTGACAGCCACACACAAGAAAACTCTTGACTCACCTTCTTCTTAGGGAACAGGCTGGAACAGATCTTTTCTTTAAAAGTCCCTGTACAAAAATCTCATACAGGATGCTAACAAGTCTCAATTAATCCATATTTTTCTGAAGAGCTTTAAAATGACAATAATTTTATACAATTCTATTGAAACCAGTTGAATTTTACACTTAGTGTACTCACAGATAAATAGAAAAGATAGTGCATCTTCATAGCAAGTTTACGTCCCCCAAAAGTGGGTTCTTCAAAAAAGAACAACTAATTCTTGAGAAATATTTGACTAAATTCATCTGGACTTGATTATCTTAAGGATCTTTTCCAACCTAAATGATTCTGCTCTGAATCCTTCTTACTTCTCCCAGCTTGAGAAGATGTTTTATAATTGTGACTCATTGTTTTTGTGTCCATGTTTGTTGCCCTTCTATGTTACTCCTAGCATACTGTCAATAAAGAAAAAAAAAAAGTGGTAACAGAAGATTTGAATAAACCGACTCAGTTTATAAAAAAAGGCATGGTTTCTATATTTAAAGATTTTCTCTTTTCCTTATACTGAAGTACTTGGCATTGGTGTTTTCACTGCCAGTTAAATATGAAATGATAGCATGCATAGTGTAATCTGATGGAAATAAATTTAGCAGAGAGAAGATAACTAAGGCTTATCCAGAAAAACAAGCTCATATCTAGAAGTTGAAAATAAGAAGCCAAACATCTGCAGTCCAAGCCTAAAAAATCATATATACAGTAAAAAACTACATCCTAACTTGTGGAAATAGGTCATAGGAGAATAATAAAAAAGGAAACAGGAAGATCAAATGGCAGGAAATAGGACTGCAAGCAGAGGAAAAAATATGGAGCAAAAATACAAAGCTCAGTATTTGTTGCATCTGCCCTCCTAGTTCCTGTGCAAAGGCCTCAAAAAATCTATATTTAATAGTTAAAGGCCAATCTTGTCTCTTAGCATATTAAAGATTTGCTAAATTAGGATTAAAGCTCTTGAAGGAGTTAGGATCAAAGCTTTTATAAGCAGTGTTGAAGTGCATATTCTAATGCTTATAATTGCTAAATAGAAATTGATTTGGCATATTATATGTATCATAACTTGCAGCAGAGTTAATTAACTGGCAGTAACATTTTTTCCTAGGTAGCCTGTGGCACTTTTTGATTAATTTTTAAACAAATTTAGTTCAGATTTCCTATTTCCTATGGCTTTTTTTTTCTTTTTTTTTTTTTTTGTCCCCATGACCTAAATGGGTGACTGAAACAGTATTCATGGTCCCTTTCTACATTATGATGATATTGCATTGTATAAGAAAACGGTAGAGAAGTTGGACTCTGCTCAGAAGAGTTCTTTGCAAATGTGACAGATGAAAACTACTGATATTGCTCTGTGCTGTTGCCCTGAGTCATGAAGCAGCACAGCAAAGTGGGAGTCAGAGCCCAGTTTGACTGCAGAAGGATGCAAGTGTGGAATTGAAGAACCAGGTCATTCCTTGGCTGCAAGTTCACTGCTATGAACCAGTTTGCTGGGAATACTTCCAGCTTGGGACTTACTGTGCTGTCCTCACAGTAAATGCCCATTAAAATACTGAGAGATTTGTCACTGATTTTAACAAAGCAGCATCAATTTGTGATAAATTGTAAATGTTTCACTTCTGCAAATTTGTTTTTTTTTCTACAGGGGCACATAATACAATGAACATTTGGCAGTAAGAACATATAGACAGATTTTCTCATAGAAATGATTTGGCAATACAATTTCGCTGATAAAATGAGCTTAAATACCTCCAGCTTTATTTTTAGCTAGCTAAGTTAAAACCAACTTCTCCTGGAATTGTGTCCCGGTAAGGATATTTTAAATAACTTCTAATAAAAACTCCACTTACGCAGTCTCTTGGTGTATCTACCCCTGTAACTAATATAACCTTTCGTGACTTAACACTAACATAATTTTCACTAATTGAAGATCTTCCATTTAATTTGTTTTCTTTTAGGAAAGAGATAAATTATTTATTCAGGTTTAGTTGTATACTGAGTGTGTAAGGTAGATATTTTTGGAGCACAATTCATATATTAAGACCATCAGTTTTTGGAAGTTTGGAGTGCTGTGGACCCCGGATTCACAAGGAGGGAAATTTAGCCTGTATAAGCAATTTAGAGCTCCACATTGTCTGGGTATATCGATTTATTGCATAATATCTGTGTTAATGATTTTTCTGTAGGTTGGGGAAAGGCCTGCGAAAGATGAGTTTTGCCCTCCACCATATACTCACTATGAGGTCCCACCAAGTTTTTATCGATCTGCCATGATACTCAAGCCACAGTTAGGACTGGGTGCAGTGTCCAGGTTACCATCTGCAAAGAGCAGGATTCTCATTGCGAGTCAAAGATCCTCAGGTAGCTGTCTCCATCAGCAAGGAGAAATAACAAATGCTCCCAGCCTCTATCATCCTGATGCTTCAGGTAAAGTATGAACTTTCTTTGCTTTCCTTTTACTGTAGTCACCAGTAAGATTTTTTTTTTCCAGAAAGAAATATCACAAATTAACAACATCTTGACCTGATACTACAAAGCTCCAACAGCACTCTTTGAGGTGTGTCTTTTTATCCTGCAGCAAGGCTGAGCGGGGAGTCTGAGACTTGCACAAAGGTTGTTTAGGAGGTCATTGCCAAAGAAGGAGAAAATGAAAAAACTAATTATCATTTTGCTGCTTTTTTTCTTCCACTGCCTTGTAAATGCCTCAAAAGTCTTTGCTTTTGCCCTGCAGAAGATAATGGGACATTTTCCTCCATCATGAAGGGCCCATCGTTTAATCTGGATTTGATATTCCCCCACCATGTTGTGCTCTGAAAGCCTGGGCAGTGTTCAACTGTGCCAGCAGAGACCTTGATTTTTTGAAGCCCTGGTATACACCTCCATGGAGACAACACTTCTGATACTTTTTCTACACTTTTTCTTCCCAGTTACTGCCCAGCTCAGCATGACCCTGAGAAAAATTATAATAGGGGAGGGAAAAGCAAGAGAAGAGTTAGAAGAAGAGTATGATGCCACAAGACAGAGATAATAATTACTTCTACAGGAAACTTCTTGGTAGCCTGGAAAAGCTTTGAGATTTTAACAATGCACATTTAAACAGCAGCAAGTTCAAAGACAACTGAAAATCAGTAATTTCCAGAGTGAAACATAGCAGCTGTTTAACAGCCTGCAAATCTGCAGAGATTTTTTTAAAATAGTCATAAGGGCTTAAGTTAAGTAATGACTTGGGGGTCATATGATCCCTTCTCTTGCGCCAGGATGGGATTCCTTCTGATACATGCTTACTTAACCTGTTCATGAAAAACTATTTATAAAAACCTTCAATACGAGGTCCTGGAGCCTCCGAAAGCAGGACTGCTCCAATGCATTACCTTCTTTCCAGTTTAAAGTTTTCCCTAGTGGCCCTTTGTTGAAATTTACTTCCTCTTCCTTCTGGAGTGGTCGTGGGGTCTTCTTCTCTTTGCAGTTCTTTGAAAACTGTTACTCTCTCTCCCATATTTCTTCATACTAAGAAGCAGGAGAAATTTAGAATGGAGATGCCTCAGAGAGTCTTGACTTTAGCCTGCGAGGACAGTCTCTGTCCGTAATACTACTTGACAGGATTTGGGGTTTATCAGAAAATCAAATCTCTGTAACACAGTGCCTGTTGCCACTCTCCTTTACTATCTGATCCTGCATCTGGAGTTTATCTGTGTTGATGCCTTTAGCAGAAGCTGACCAAACTTAACTGTATGTGACTTCTGAGACATTGCAAGATTGCAGGCTGGGGAGGAAATACCATTTCAGCCCCGTGACTTGAGTTCAGTCAGCATTAAACATGAGAATACAGGTGCAGAGTGGGAGCCCCTGGTGGTCTAGTGGTTAAGGTGCGGCACTGTCACCACCGAGACCCGGGTTCGATTCCTGGTCAGGGCCACTCCCCGGGCAGATGGAGCCCGTTAGCCGTGTAAGGCAATCCATCTACGTCCTGAGGACCTCACTGCCACCGTCCAAGCTTGCTTGGCCCCGGCAGATGAACCTTAGGATTAAAGGGTGGGCTCAGTTCCGCGCACACTGTAACTCACCTAAAAAATCCAATGCCCAGGCTGGAAGGTGTAAAGACCTTCCCCGGTTCTTCGTTCACGAAGTCTGGCCATTATTATTATACAGGTGCAGAGTGTAATTGGATCATAATTTCCATTTAAATGAAACTGCAAGAGGCTGTGAGTTCAGGATATGAATAGGGTAAACTGTTGTATAACAGGAAACAGTTTGGAAGATAGATATGGAAGGAATATACATGCAAGACCTATTAACAAATAAAATGTCTTTTCTGAACGTTGCCTTGATTTTTATTCATCCATCCTCCATCCATTATCCACATTATCCTGCATCATTGATGATAGCAGAATTGACTTTTCTTACCCACTTTTAATCCATATAGGAACTTGTCTTGTATATGTTAATTTACTGTCTTCCTATATTATGTGATATTCTACAATCTAAACAGATCTAGCCAATGAGTCCTATTTATTGTCTTTAATAGTGCCTTTAAATATGCCAATGGATGAGACGTATCCATGAGGAAATTACACTAGCTGTTAGTGTGATTCTATTCCATTGAAATTGTATTTCCTGAAGTTTTCATATTTCTTAAAAGTTTTTGTTGTTTGTTTGTTTGGTTTGGTTTGGTTTTGGTTTTGTTTTTTTTCTTAAAATCACAGATTATTTCTTAGACTTTGTCTGGTTTGGAAGTCAAATTTAATTCAAAGCTTTCCATAATTTCCTTCCTAAAACTGTTACTTTGCTTGTTTCTCTCTAGTCTGTTGATACCTTGCTCTTTCAAAAATGCTAATAAAGATACCTCCTGGTAGTCCAATAATTTGTCATCTCTTTCAGGATCCCAAGTCATTGTATTTAGTACTGCCTTTTGAGAAGAGTTAATTGCTCATGAAAAAGGCTGAAATGGCAGGAGGTAGGACAAGACTGGTATAGGAGTGCAAAGGCAGCAGAGAACTAGTTCCTGTGCCTGTGCCCACAGCAGTGCATGCAGACCAGAGATGGGTCCCTGGTTGCCATGAATGGGATGGATGGGACAGCAACCCCTGGCATGCAAGAGCAGTTGGGATCCTGACTGGAGGGGCTCAGAGTAGGGCCAGGTGCAGTTTAGCCAGTTGTGTTAAGGTACCCGACACTATTTTCAACCATTTTCCCTTAATTTGGCAATTAGTTGTAGTATTAAACTTTGATCTGCATTATTGTTTTTGATACAATATTTGAAAAGCAGGATTAAACACAGCTTTGATAGAGTCGTATTTACAAACACAAAAAAATTAAATGCAGGAACATATGGTCAGCATACTGGAAGCAGAGCCAGTAAGGCTTGTTTGTGGGTGTTGTGGGATGTGAGGGCTTGGGTGACTGCAGCAAAAGCAGTTAGGATGTAGGGGGTATTTTTGCCTTCAGGATTGCTAATCAGCATCTCTTGCAGCTTGATCCTGAGCTTTTAATCCAGTTCCCAATCCTAGTGGTTTCAGTCCTGCCCTGAGGTAATAGAAACAGAAGGATCTAACCAGTTGCCATTCTGTGACAAAGTATGAGGTACCATGGAAGCTTTTAAATGGAAATCACTGTGTCACAGTATCGGGGGCAGCAGCAGTGCCTCATAATGAGGATTTTATTCCCCTTTGCCATACCATTCATAATGTAGCAGTCTGGCTAAGCAGCACTGATAAGCTGAGTGATTTGGACCATGTATAATACTCATAAAACTGACTCTAAAGTAATTGATAATTAAATCCCTGAACTGCTGTGATAGACTGCAAGTACTACAAGTACATTAAAGGTTTTGTTAGTTTTGAGTTATGCAAAGTAAAAAGTAAAATAGTAATGAGTGTTCCCTCAAGTGACCTCTAAGTGTGATGTCTAATGTGATTTGAGTAGAGATCCTTCTTCATCTGTAGGATTTAAGACATGTGGTAGCATTGGCTGCAAGTTCCTTATTAAGCAGTCTTGCTTAACATTTGTTAATTTTATGTAAATTGACTCTGCTCTTTCTGTAGGAAACTTGTAATTCAAAACAAGCATTGAAGGATACTGTGTCTATAACATGTAAAATATTAATATGTTTTCCTTGGTTATAAAGAATTCTCAAAGCAAGTGTGTTAGGATTTGCATTTATTAGCTGATTATTTTTAAGGAATTAATGTCTGATTTTGAAAAGTATAAGAGATCTCATAGTTAAAACTTCACTTTAATTATACCCATTAATTTAACTTAATTCTGCATTTTTCAGTAGTCTTTACAGTATTTTTTTCTCGAAGAGTGAGTTAATGAAATGTTGTTTCCTTATCACTTCCCTGTGTATAAAATTTGTCAGTCCTGAGGGTCTGAATGCTCCTCTCATTTCTGTGCAAGTCAACTTTTGATAAAGATAGAATTTACACATAAATCAGGACAGCAGTGTTTCTCATTACTCAGACAGACACAGATACATACACTTATTTGTGTCTTTGCATATGTATAATGTATTTCATCATGAACTCTACAATATGTCTACAGCTTTCTCCCAGTAGGAAAGCTTTATTTTCATGTTTATTCTGAGGAATACCTAAGAATTGAACATGTAAATGAGATTTGATGATAGAAAAGGAGTTTTGAGATTACTTTCTGAAATGCTGCCTCACTGATATACCAGCTGTGTACTTAGTTTACAGGTTTGCAGTCTGAGGTACTTGGATTTGAACTTTCAAGCTTCTTAATTGTTTAAGGAAAGAGAGGACAAGGGGAGAATTCATAGAGGAAAATATTCTCTGTCCTTCACTAATCTGCAGAGTTTTCAGTTGTTGCTCTCTGCTTTCTTTGAGAGAGCAATCTGACTGTATTTCATCAAGAAAAATCAAGTGTTTCAAAGACCCCCACACACACTTCCTCATGAGTTATTTTAAGGACATCATCATCTTACTTGAGACACAGCTATATGCCACCTCTCTGCTCCCAACAGCTACTGTGTTTTCAAAGAACAAAACCACATCATATGACAAGGGTTGTCTGTATGACTGTTGTACCAAACTGCCATTCATAAGAACAGTATCTCTAACAATCTGTGTGTAGCAGCAGGCAAATACTTCATATACTACCTCCTCCCAAGCATCATCGCTGGCTGGGCACCCACAGCACTTGTGAGCAGCAGATGAGCAGCAGCTGGGCAGGTGGGATGCGGCTCTGCTGCACAGAGAAGTTCTCATTGCTCTGGGCTTTCAGTGGAAAAGGCAGTGAGTGAGATTCAGGCACTGGCAATTCCTGTGTTGGAAGTTTCTGAGGGATGCTCCTGCTTTGCACATTAGCTACAAAGCGAACACAGACATTTTCAGTTTGAATGAATTGTGAGATGTCAAATTTTTGGGGTGTCAAGAATGTGCTAATCAGCCTTGGTTTGCTTGGGAGTTGGGAAGGTGCAGAGCAACTTTTTGGAGCTTTTAAATATGAATCATGAGGAGATGAGCATTTGCTATCATATCAATATGGGCTGGCCCATCAGAAATTATTTGATATTCATCAGTGGCAACTGTTTCTGGAACTGAATTGTCCCAGGCTTGACAGGGTAGCTGGGCACCACCTGCTCACTGCTCTTTAGGAGTAAATTTTTGAAGCCTCAGTTCTTGTTCAGAGAGAAATTGTTATGTCTGTAACAGGGAAACCATAAAGCTAGTGGCAACAGGATAGGTTTCTCACTTACGCAGTTTGGTTTTAATGCACAAAGATCCCAATGAGGTGGGTTAACTGCTTGTATTATCTCTGACTAATGCAGTGAACCTTGCAGTTAAGTTTTTGCCCCAAATTCCCCAAAATGAAATGAGAATAGTGATGTTCAGAACATTAGAAAGTGAGAGAAATTGACATCTAATCATTAAGTTTTAACAGAAATGATATTAAAAAAAAAAAAAGGCAAAGCAAATCAAACACAAAAACCCTACCACAAGATAACAAAGGCTTGCCAAGGATCCCTCAATTGTGGAGTTGAAGTCTTGAACCACTACTCTTTTTCATAAAAACATGTCTGTGTAATTACTTTCTTTAATTTTTCATTCGTTTCAGCTAAAACATATTTCAGATTTCACAGAGAAGTCACATGAAAATTGCTTCTTACACATGCATGAAGATGCAATTCATGTGCAGTGGGGATGCATGAGAAGTGTAGCACAGACTTTTCTGAAGTCTCCCCAGGCATATCTAGTTTGTGTCAATCAGTCCCTACCTCAAAATGTTTTCTTGTTTCAGGTTGGAAACAGCTTGAAGCGTCCAAAAATATCACTCGTGTGCATACAGACAACAATACTTAATTCTATAATTAGCTTCAGGCAGTGAGGCAATTGGAAAGATTTTTTGCCAATTTTTTAACTTATTTTGGCAGATTTTTATTAAAATGAAAGCTGTTCATTAAAATAACTTTTGTTTTGAACTTGCAGACCTTGTTTACAGGAGTGCTTCTGTACTTTTAAAAAACAGAAATAAGGAACATCCATGATAAAACTTGATATTTAGAACAGAAAATACATACAATAGGCTGATGCCTCATGTATTTTAATGAGAAAGACGACACAAAATTACTTAGCTTTAAGGATTTGAATGCATCCCTAATGAGGATAATGTCCTGCCCTCAGGTCCTCATGGTACAGAAGAACTGGATTACAAAGAAGAGAAGTGAAAAATAATTTAAGGTTGATGATGAGTTCAAGATGCAAAATGTTGTTAATTCAGGGAGAATTTGAACTGAAGTCATAAACTAGAAACACACATGAAAGTGTGAGAAAAAAAGCACTGAATCCTCTGCCCGACTCTGGGAGAATGACTTTGAAGGAAAAGTAAAGATGATGGCTGGGCAGCTTGTCACCTAAAACCTTCTGGTTTTAAGGAAATTATTCTTCTTCAGTGCCACTCATGGTGCTTGGTGTGCTGTGGACTAGCGCCGCTTGGTTGCATGGTGCAGAGAACAGGCGGTATGGGGACTTGGTGTGGGCATCCCTGCGGTTGAGCTGGGGATGTGGGAGTGTCAGATGAACCTCACTGCCCTAGGGCAAGCCCATTTGAAATGCTCTTTGAATAAAGCCATTTCTAACCACTTTACACCACTGCCCCAGCGGAATTTTACGTATTTTGTTGCAGGAAATCTGTGATATTTATAGTTTTATTGCTCTAAAATGGAAAAAATCTCTCCCTCCACCTCAATTTTCGGAGATTCTTATGTAATCTAGGCATGTTGGTGCATTTTTGTAAACCTATAACACCCACAATAAACAGTCTCATACCTTGTCCTTGCTGCCACTGACCTGGGCAGGTTCCTTGCTCCTGCAGCTGCTTGCCATGAGTACTTGTCTCAGCTTCAAATCTGGATGCTACCTGAGCGTGGTCCTGTCACTGATGTGCCACATGGAATATTTTGCAGTGGGGAAGGAAGAAGGCTGGCTTGAAGGTGCTTTGCAGATAGCCATAAACCAGCTGTAATAGACCACTGTCAAAACAATGCTGCACAAACTGGCAGTAAACTGATGGTGACCATCACTGCTTATCTCTTCTTTGTGCTCGTATGCCTGGACTGCTGTTCCCCTGGAACCCACAGCTACCTCTGAGCCCATTTTCATATCATCCAAATGAAGCCAGATGCAGGATCAGAGTCCAAAATTGCCTCTGTTGGTGCCAGAGAAGTGAATGGGGATTTTAGCAGTCTTTTGTTACACACTATAGATACTTGTTGTTTTCCTTTGGATTACTCTGCACAGCATGTACTCCTCTTGGCTGGTAAAGGTATCCATCTCCTTGAGTCCTAATAAAGGGCTTAGCTTGGGAAAAGTGTGTACAAAAATGCATTTTTAAGAGCTTACAGTACATAAATTGCTTTGTTTGTTGAGTGAGGAGCATTTTTTGATGTCTTTATAGGAATGTGTTTTATAGGATAACAAAACTCTTTTTAGCTTGATGTTACACGTATTTCTATTTCAAAAGAAAAGGCTTAGTTTTGTTAAACAAAGCTTAGCATTAGTATTGTGATGAGGTACACAACTATCTTTCAAAATCCCCACACCACTTTTCTGCTCAAAGGAGTTAGTCTTGTTTTCTCTAAAGTCTCTGCAAAGTGTAATGCTTCATTAAAATTAATAAGGCTGTGACCTACATAGTTTACAAAAGAATTAAATACGGTAATAATATGAAGACCATATTCTTACTGTGCAGTTAATTTGTGTTTTTCTTTATATTATGAAAGTTCATTTCTTCCTTTGAAGTATGCATCAGGCTAGTGTACAAATAGTGTTCACTGAATAAGAATGGAAAAAGGGTGACTTTGTAACCTATTCTGGCGAATATGTTGATAGTTTTTAATGATGCCTTGCCTCCTATCCCACTAGTCCTGATGACTGATTAAATATTCAGGCATCAGTTTTTGGAGCATGTTGTTAATATTTAAAAAAAAAAAATGTTGTCAAATCTAAAAAGAAAAATTCTGACCAAATTTATATACAGTTGAGGTCTAGATTAACTTGGTATCCAGACCTTCCAATCAAAATCAAACTCTAATCTTTGGTTCCTGACCTTGAAGTCAATCTTGCCATGCTGGTGGACCTTTGGCCTGTGAGGACAATGTGGAACATTTATGAACCTATGTTGTGGATTTGCCTAGGAAAGTTTGCCTAAGCAATAGCAGCAGAATACAGGTTAGGACAGAAGCTGAAGACAGATGACTGGTTAGTTTTTACCACAGGCAGATATGGTAGCTGAACTACTGTTACTGCCTAACTTCATGTGTTATAAACCTGCCATTGGCAGTTGTCTGAGACTTGGTTGATGTCACTCACATAGGATGATGGCTTAATGGGAAGACATCCATCAGTGGAAATGGCTGGTGTGTGGCATACTAAAAAAAGTACAGCTTTATGGGTCACATCCTTGTCCCCAGTCTTGGTGCAAGAAAAGTGAGTTTTCTTTTAGAGAAATTTGAAAGAAAACTTCAAAAAAGTGTTTTCTTTGATGGAAAAAAAAGAAGTTCCATGTCCTTGAAGAGGATTGTTGGCGGTCTACAATAGTTTCCAAAATTGGAGGTTATTCACAGTGTGTTTGTCTCTGTGTATGAGGGTTTTTTTAATTGGCACATAGCAAGTGTAAAATTAGAAAGTGATACAGCATTAAAGAAGATAACATTGAAAGAAATTCTTAGCAGCGTTGAACTACATTACTTTGCTGCAAGTTTGAGTTATGCCTCATGGGTACTTGCCACATTTTATATTTAAAAAATTATTGTGACCTGCAATTTTTCCAGCGAACGTCTTTTTAGTGCAGCAAAGGATAAGACATTACTGCAGTTTGATCAGCCATTAAAACTTGTATTCAATCATAATACTGCCTTTATGTAGCTAGGTGTTACAGAAAATGATCAGTATCTCCCAGTTCAATTTATTTTTAAAAAATTTCTTTCTTTTTCCTTCTTTCAGTTGACCTTAAGAAAGGATCATGTCCCAGTGCTGCAAAATCAAATCTTCCCAAGCCCTGCCAGTCTGGACTTCGTCCTCCAGGTTATTCACGGTTGCCAGCAGCAAAGCTGGCAGCTTTTGGGTTTGTAAGGAGCTCAAGCGTATCCTCTGTCTCCAGCAACCAGTCAAACGACAGTGCTCAGAGTGATCAAAGCAGGACAACTAACCGTAAGTCCAAAAAGTGTCCTTCTTTCTGGAGGGATATTAAATAGATCTGTTCCAGGATTGTCCAGATTGGAGTTTCTGTCTAATTTAAGACTGATGAAATCTGGGCAGCACTCACTAATCTCTTTTGTGCCACTGACTTTGGTTTGCTATCTTGATTTCTGAGTCAGGTTTATTTTTAAAAACATTACTAATAATTATTAAATATTAACAAATATTTAGTAAATATTATTAAATATTTAAAATATAGTTATTAATAGGTGAATAGGGTCTGGCTGTACATCGCATAAAAAAGTGGTTGGTTTCCCTGGTACAGAGAAAATCCCATTAAGAGTGAACCTGAGGCATTTTTGTATTTTGTTTTTACCTGGAATAGTAATTTTACTGAAATAGTAAATAAACATAGTGAACTGTGTGTGGTAAGTAAATGGCAGCCAGTGCAGAGCAGTTTAGAACAAAGATTATCTAAAATAAGCAATATAATCTTTCTCATCTTCTTTTTTTCTGCTTCTTACTATTCAGTATAATAAACTCAGTTTAGAAAACTGAGCAAATAATACGAGCTAGTGATATGAAAGGGATCAGAACTGATATCATAACTGTTGTTTCAACTACCGGACTTTGAATGATCCCATGGCAGAAATGTCATTCTAAATCCTATTTTCTGTAAAGGCTGTTAATTTTATGAAGTACAAAATAATACCCACTGGATCGTGCAGTCCTTTGGAAGAGTGCGCGTGCCCTGGGCTCAGAGCATAAAGGGGGATTGAGGAATTTTCATGTCCGTTTTCCTTTGAAGACTGGATTGAGCCTGAACTGTGTCAATATCAAAGCAAGTGGTATCAGCCTAGGAGGGTTGCAGATGGGGCCACCAGGTGATATGAAGCAGCAGAGGAGACAAGATGCTGCAGGCTCCTAAATCTTTCACTGTTTGTATTACTTTGAAATTAATTAAAATAAATACAATGAAAATAGTTAAAAACCCTAAGGGTTTTCTCTTTCTCCTTTATATGGGGTGATTGAAATGCCAAAGACTAATGTGAGTAGGGACTTCTGACTTTTCCAGTGTCCCTAAACGTGCTTGTATCTTGTTTTACTGTTGCACCAATTATTCATTTCTGTTTATGTTCTCATAAACCTCACTTTTAGGGTACTCAACCTCTTTTACTTTGTGCTTTTACCCTACATTTATGCCCTTGGAAAGCTTTTCCTTTTATCTGGTGTTGCAATCTTTTAGTCTTTGGTTACCTAAAACCTGTGTTGGGGACAGAACTACCTGATTTCTGATAAGATATAAGCCACATCTTTGCAGGGAATGTTGTTGTCTAGCAATTTGAGCTGTGAATCTGAAAAAAAATGACATCTATATGTACGGTACTATCCATGAACACAGTAGAGGCATGCAGCTTATACAGCTGAGAATTCTCTGAAAGGAAAATACTCCAAGGTGTTGAATTTTGAGTCAGTCGATTTCCATTTAAAAAAAATGTGGAAGAAGCATGAATAATCTCAGACATAGAAAGTTACATCTGACTCTTCAGTTCTCTTTAAAGAAGTTGATTTCATTAATACATTCTGATGTACTTTTATATTGTGTTTGTACATTAAGCCAGTAAAAACTGAAACCATATACCAGAATATGGTGGAAGCATTTGGTTTCAGCTGACTTCGTTGAAGATGGTAACTCTCTTTAATGTCAGGATCAGGATGTTGTGACCAACTTGTGCATATTACAAGAAAGGTTTTGATGGATATGAAAATTACCCGAGGGAAGTGTTCTGCTTGTACAAATTCATGTAGAGATGAGCACAACCCGTCACCTGATGAAAAATAGCACCTATAACTCTGCTCTTGCTGCCAAGTTAGGTAACTCATCTAAGTCTGTGGCTGTTTCTCTCCACCACGATGTGAGAGCAAGAGAATGAGCCACTCTCGATGATCTCCTCTGTCACATGGTTCCTGTGACACGCATATCTGTCCAGCCCAGAATTCTTTTATTTGCCTTTAGCTGGACAAGGGTGAGAGAAGGAGAAGGTGTGTTGCCAAGCAGATAGGGCACATCTCATGTTTAAGGTGCCATCTCTCTACTGTCATCACACAAGATGACACAGCATCTCGTGCTTACTTTGGATTAAAGGCAACACAACTCCTGTTCCTCATACCTGATAGGGCAGATAGGTAGGAAGAAAAAATAGTTTCCTTAATGTTGATTTATTAACTTTCATAGAAATGTTATCAGTGTGAAACTGTACCATCTTTTTCTATTTATAGTCCATGTGCCAGCAAGAGTTAAATTAGTTGCCCAACACCCAGGGAGCACAAATTAGTCGCTTTCCATTCTACCTCAGCTTATTTAACATAGAGCAGCAGTGCACTTCAACATGCACAGAAAGGATGTAGGGGAGAAGTACTGCCTCAGTAATCTTAGCATGACATATTATTTATTCCCTTCACTGTCAGCTGGAAGAATGATTTTATTTAAATTAAATAAATAGCTGATTCTGTAGATGCTACCTCAGATCATATCTTTGACTAAATCAGGTTTCCTGGAGGGCAGGATAAAGTTTTACTGTTAATTTCCTAGCTCACTAGGGTAGAAAATGCAGAACGGTCTAGCTTTAGAAATCTTCAAACATACGTAACACAATTTCACATTTAAGCAGCATCTCTTGTGTGTCAGGGAGACAGAAGTAGTTGATAACATCTTACAAGTGTGCATATATTATAAATAGAGGAGCTGCTACTGTTGTCACTCAAGGGGCTCACCTCAAAATCACGACGTATTATAAATTACTAAAAGGGCAATGACTATGGCTAGGTGAGAGAAAAACAGTGGTTTATTTTAGGGAAAGAGTGTTTTAGGATAAACAGTGATTCTTTAAGGGACCCTAGTGGGATCCTTCTCTTACTTTTCTCTCCTCCGCCAGATGTCTTGAGGTACTAGCCCTTCCTGAACACATTTCTTTTCAGAAGTCCTAACCAGTGTCTCTGTCTAGAGAGTAAAACCCTACTTGTTTAGAGTAAGGAGACGTGATGTTTGTGTTGAAGGGAAGTTTGTTAATGGTGCTGCAATGCGGCAGCTTTGTTCTTCACCAGATTTCTCCCCTTCCTGTGACCCCTCTAAAAGCAGTAAGCCTGGATGTGCGCAGAGCCTGTGCTATGTTCCTTGGTTGACTTTCTGGTGATACCTTGCATTTTCAGATTGACTCAATTAAATGGATTTTTCAACAGTGGGACTGTGCTCTTTTCCCATGGTAGAACAGGGCACACTGTGTAGCTCTTGCCTGTTTGTCCCATGGTTTTTCTTGGAGTTCCGTCCCTGTATTGTGGGTATAAGCCAGATTGGTGTTCGTCAATAACATGCCAACTGTGACAGTCACGCCACCAGCTGCTAATCAGGATCAGTCATAACAGGGCTCTGCTCCTAGGAGGTCCTGCCCAATTTTGTGTTGAGGCTGGAGGGAGAGCTCTGGTACCCAAACTGCTCAGCATCTCACCAGCTTCTGTGGCAGGAAACTGACCTTTAGCCCAGGGTCACTAGTCTGTTTTGGCCATTTAAAATCCACCTTTTGGTGCCTGTGTGTGACTTGTGGTTTGCACACAGGGAAGCTAGGGTCTGAGGAGATCATTCGTGGTAAAGGTGGCATATAAGGCAGCTTCTCACTTTGCTGAAGGAGGTGAGATGTAATAAAAGCCAAAGACCATTGCAGTTCAAAGCTGGGTTCTAGGATGGATCAGGGGAGCTCACCACAGATCATCACTGCCTGTCCTGGCCTGTTCAAAATGAAATGGTTAAAATGGTTCAGGGTGAGCTCTTTGTTCAATACGGAGGACAAGGGCAATTGTGTTTGAATAAAACAACTCAGAGAAGTGGAGGCAGTGAGAGCTCGCTGTACTAGTGGAGGTGGGAGCGTGTGGAGTGTTCATCCTTTGTTGCTACAAATGTTCCTCTCTGCTCAGGGTGGAGCCTGCAGCTGCCTCTTCCATTTTCTCAGCTCCCATCCCATGGCTTCCCACATCAGAGCAGCTTTATATCACAGGCAGCACTCTCTTGTGCTTGGGCAAAGTCAGATGGCCTGACACTTCATGGACATCTGAGACACCCCAGGCTGAGGCTCAGCTGCAGGTCCTGCTATCAGCCCTCCACAGATTTTTTCTGTGCCACAAATAGGTTTGTCCACTAATATTTTTGTTAAAGATTACCTGAAACATTCAAGTTTACAGTCAGCTTCGGCCTACTACTTTGGATGTTTTCAAAAATGCATGATATTTTAAACCATTATTTTTTTTATAGACAAAGGTTTTTGGTCAAAAACCTTTTTGCTTGTTTGCAGTCTAAGTTGGCTAGAATTGAAAAATTCTGATAGTCCGATCTAAGAGGAGTGTGAATGTATTCTGCAATATATGAGAAAAAGTGAATGACTAGAAAATCGTATTGAGGTTGAAACCAGTATGATTTGGGAGTGAAAGAATTGTGTAAACATAATGGAAAACTCCTAAATAGATAACTTATAACAAAATACCTAACTTTTTGTATTTTCCCTTGGAATTTTAAATTCACTGTGTTGAAGTCTGTTTCAATAAAATTTGCCTAAGAGATTCATGTCATAGACTGAAGGCCCACAGCTGTGGGATGTGGTTCCTAGTATTATCTTGTGATTCTGCAGTGAGGTAATATGATGCTCAGAGTGTAACTTCTGATTTACTATTTTGAGGGGCTTAGAGTTCTCTCGCTTGTATCTGCATTTTTAGTGATCAGTTGAATATCCAACTCACGTAATTATTATGTACTTATCAGAATAGACTCTAATGTTTGTAAGTACCACATGGGAAACAGTTTGTTAAGCACTGTGGAAGAGTTTGATGTGTGGAGGATTTGAAGGATGGATTGTTCAGAATGAGTTAAGGTATGGTAACTGCTGTGAGTTTTGGAAATGGAAACATGTAGGTAATAATATCAGGAAATATTTTATAGTCATAAAGTCTACTAGTCTATTAAATAATCTTCCCACTCAAGTGATGCAATCTCTGTTGCTCAAAATTATTTAAATAGAATAATAAAATGGTGTTAGAGGCAACTCTTCTTCAGTGAGGCGCTAGACTAAAAGACATGATGCTATTCAATATCTACTTACATCTCTGAATGCTGATTTCTTTTCAGATTGAACAAGGAAATGGTAGTGCATATTTCAAACTTGGTTTAGTAGCCCATGACAGCTATTGCTTTGTTAAAAATTATAGAAATATGAAATTGCATGTTTTATATAAACTTCCATGATCCCTTCTTCAACATATAGAATTTCTCTCTAGATTTTGACCTTGTATTCCCTGGCCTTGCTAAATGCTGAATTTCCATTCTAATAAGCAAAAATGTCAAAGTGTCAGATTCAGGTGGGTGGAGAAATGAGGAAATTTAAGTGAGAACAGAAACCTTGAATAGATGCGTAATTGCTTTCAAAATGGGTAGAACATTTAAAATTGTCACATAGTAGACAGCTATACTAAGTGTTCTTAAATACATAAGTATTATGTAAATACAAAGCATTTCCTGCATGAAAATACATTCCAATCATTTTTTATGACTGATTTTCTGTTCAGTTTTCTACCTGACAAATTTAATGTTTTTCCCCCTTCTGATCTTGTTCTGATATTAATATTTTGATGGAAGAATCACTTTATGCCATCATTTCACTGTGAATAGGACTAAAAGAGAGCAGTATTGAGTGAAGGTTCTCAGCTTTGTGGGCAAAGCATCTGGAAAAATGCAGTGTGTCATCCAGGAAGAGCACTGGCTAGTGCTCATTTTAGCTGCCTTCCAGACTCTCAGCATTTACTTTTCATACTCTTCTTGTTAAAGGTGGGCAAAAAAACCATTCAAAGAATGGCTTGGAGGTGTATGCACAGAGGTTTCTCTCTGTTTGCAGAGACTGAAACAGCAGTGTTGAATTATAAGTTGTCCATTAATTTCAGTGGGTTTTAGCTATGGTGCTTGTCATACTATTTTAACTGTGATAATATTTTAACAGCTTAGATAATGTTTTTGCTGTCTACACTGTTACCTCTTTCCCCGCCCATCAGAACACACAGCAGAAGGAAGCAGTTCCGCACTGGGAAGATCTGTACAACCCCTTGTAATGATTAAGTTTGAACAGGAAGATCAAGCTGATTTAGAAAAGCAGAAGTACTTTTATATGAAGATGCTAACCAGAAAGATAAAGGGGTTTCAAATTTCCTGAATTTAAGTTTGTCAAAACTGAAAAAATCCACAAAACTCTCAGTTCTGCAAAGCTCTCTTTTTATGAGCAAAGAACTGTTGAAAAAATTTTGCCAAGTTCTTGTGCCAGTTCAACTCAACAGAGTGCTTAATCATCATGTTTGTTGTTGTTATAAAGTGCTATATAAAATCTTCATTTTTAAGTGTAAGAAGGCTGGTCTGGGAGATTCTGTGTCTGTGTTCTAAAATTGTCATGGCTCAGACCTGTCAGCTCCAGTTCCAGTTTTTGGCACTTATTTCTGTCTGGCTTTTTAAAAGTGGCTTAAATTATCCACCTCACTTTCCTGTCCATAAAATGGGGTGGGAGAGTACAAATGTTTGAACAGGTATTGGGTAATAGGGCAAGAAGGAAGAGATGGATAGTGGCAAATCCTCTTTCCTGGCCTGTTTCCACACAGGATTATTTGACTGATTATAAGCACCTAATTTAGTCACTGCAACTCTTAGTGCTTAATCTGCAGAGGGTAAAAAGTAGTTCAAACCACTCACACACCAGGCTGCCAGACACCAGTTTCACTGGAGAAGGTAGGGCATTGCCCCATGATTAGATTATTCCCATTACAGACACCCAAAGTGTCTCCATTCTTTAACTCTGTGGGGAGATGTTCATGAGATGTCAGTCTCATGAATGTACCTACTTTGGCAGCCTGCTTAGATACCCCTCATAATGGGTGGTTTCATCAGCGTCTTCTTCATTTTAAAGGTGTATTGTGGCTGTTTTTGTGCTGCCATGGTCAATAGGAGATCAGGAGTACTTTATTTATTGCAGTATAATGAACTTTGTTCATTTCTTAGAGAGATACAAAGAAATCAGTGAAATAGTTTCTAAAATTTCTGGATTTTCAATCTTTAAATCACATTTTCTAAAATATCCAGTTCTTCAGGGATCCTGAAGGGTATCACATCTGATAGGGATGTGAGGGGTTACGAGGAAGAAGAGAGCTGCTGGTCTGGGAGAAAGCCTCAGTCAGTCCAGATCCAGTAACAGGGACAACATGTATCTTTCTGGGAACACACAGCACTTGGAACAGTGGCACTTAAAATGTCCTTTTCAAAATATGAAGGCAAGCAGCAGCGGGAACGTCTGTCACATCCAAATTAAAACCGTTTTGAAGACCAAAAAGCGCACTATAAATTGTCTCCTTTTCCTACTCTAATCTTCCTATTCTATCTGTTGATGGGGGAAATACTCGTTCAGAAGTGAACCCTGTGGGTATTCACTGAAATGAATTAATCTTAATTTAACCTAAAGAAAAATTAAGAAATAAAGCTTTGAAGAAGTGAGAGCTTATCCATTTCTCCTTTTCTTTTTTCTTCTTTTTTTTTTTTAATTTTTTTTCTTCTCCTTTCTTCCTTTTTTTCTTTTTTTTTTTTTTAAGTATTCTTCATTTCATCCATTCTGGATTAATCTGCTTTCCAATGGAATCACAGTTAAAATCTTCATAGTCTCCCACTAATGAAGTACGACCTTACAGGACTTTTGAGAAATTTTCTTCTTCACCATGCATTCACCATTCCTTTCATGCATTTCATTTCAGTTTCGAAATCGGTATTTTTAAAGGCTTAGTTCTGGATGTCTAGCTATGGGGCTCATTACTGGGATATTTCATTGACTTCACCTGCAGTTTTTGTGCTTTCTGAAATTCAGTCTAGATGCATTCAACTCCAGAAAGACACATTTCCAAAAAGCACCACTTATTGCTTCTGATTCAGTTTTGCATTTTGTATTGTCTGTGAGGTTGGAGGTTGAGCACAGCGAGGCACTCTGGCTTTGAAATCTGTAAGTAAATCAAACGGTTGCCTGACTGAACTAATTACTGTCAATGACAAAATTCATTACAAAATTTTATGATAATAGGCTTTCTTCCAAAGGTGGTTTTCCCCCTCTCCCCCAAAAATAAGCATTAATTTAAAGATAAAAGAAGACTGATAAGGTAGTTATGAAAAAACTTTGAGTCACAGTGAGACAAAGAAATACCTTTGTCACAGTTTTGAATTGTGGAAATTTTGAAATATTTTTAAAATTATGTTTTCCCTTGAGAGATTTCTGCTTAGGGCCAGCGAGGCTGTTAGCTTGTTTTCGTAAACAAGAAGCAAATAAGTTTGAGGTTCAGTGTTTCTTTGATCTCTTTCAAGCAGGACCAAATGTAAAAAGTGAGACTGAGATGATCTCTTTGCAATCGTATTATTAATAACTGCTGTCAAAAGTAAAATGTTGTGAATTTGTCACACACACAGTTCAATCCAATTGCTATACTAGCAATAAACAGAACCAAAGTTATAAGTACTGTAAATATCATTGGCAAATCGCATTTAGACCAAAAGGTTTCAGAAAACAGAGCTGGCCTCTCTATAGTACATGAAAAATCAATTAGCAAAATGGTATGCTCTTGCAAAATGAAGTGTGGATAATGAACACAAATAAATGGGGATTTGGGAAAAGCCTGTAAACTGTCCCTTTTGGGAGGGAGAGTGACTGATTAGATGAGAACCATGGTGGATTAGTGCAGGTATGAAATAACAGTGGAGCAAAGGAAGACAAACTTCAAAGATGTTTCTAATCTTTGATCCCATTAGGGATCCTGCAGAAGACTTGTGAATTCTAATTTAGCTGTGCGAGAAGTGTTACAACCAAAAGAGGAAAAACTTTTTCCAGATAGAGGTTGGGCTGGAATATCACCCATGACATTTTTTTCCATCACACTAATCTAGACCAAACAGATTAAAATTGAGGTAACTTATGTAAGTCTTCCAGGTGCTCCTGAGAATATCTGCAATAAAAGAAGGAACAGCATCTTTCGTGGCTTTCAGTATTGCCACAAGTCTGTTGAGATCCAAGGACTTGAAATTGCAGTTTAAACAGCCTTTCCTTCCAGCTTGCTGCTTGACAGTCTCTAGAGGCCTGGACAAGATTACATGAGGCTGTAAACAGCTCAAAATGTTGTGGTTCTTTGTCTTGTGACAGGTGTGAGACCACAGGCTTTCAACTTGGGATTTCCAAAGTTAATTTAAATGCTAGAAGAAAGCTGACTGAGGTCTGAAATAAGCAAAGCCACCACTGGCAGAAAAATGACACACTGAGACCCTCCAACCAAGAACACTATGTTAAATAAAATGGAAGCAATTGCACAGTATTTTCTTTCAGAGTGGGAGATACCAGAAACTGTAGGCTGTTGGCACACTAGACATAGTGTGATACTACCGTCAGCAGTAGCAAATGTTCAGTCTCTTGGAGATGAGCCTGAGAAATGGTAGCATGCTTCCCATGTAGCAGCTTTAAGGGTCTACCTGTGTCATTGGTGTGGTTGGAGGAGAAAGCTGCTGCTGTTTGGGTTGAACTGTGGTTTACAAACAAAGCCTTTGACTCTGTTCCTTGTGGCAAGGAGTCAACTGAGCTCGTCTACATAGTGTAAATCTTTAATTTATGCTCTTCACAACTTCAAGACCTCCTTATATGGTTTGATGCAGTCTAAGTTACCAACATTACTCCCATAGAAGGCTGCACAGTCAGAAATACTTATGCAGAAATACGAGCATTTAGGATGAGAGAATAAAGTACTGTGATTCACAGGTGGGAACTGGACCTTGTCAGAATATCTGGCAGTGTTTCTATAGAAACCTCAACATCTGATTGTGTGTTGGCGAGGTTCGTCTCAGAATGGGGCATATCACTCACTGAGTGCTGGTTCACCAAGCCGTCATAAGGTTACTGTGTTATTTTAGTGCACACTATTATTGGACTAAAATAGTGTGCTAATCAGGCTATTAGTCATTGAACAGTGTGCATTTCTATGTAAAAAGGTAAAAAATGCTGACAAGAATGCAATGGCCATGATATGTACACTGATCAGCTGGTGGAGCGATGCCAGCAGCAACCACCAGCAACACTAACACTGCATGGTGCACCTTGGACATAAAAAGAGGTTAGATCAGTTAGTTCTTGATGTCATAAACCCTTTTCCAGATGAACATGACATCAGTCTTCTCTATTTGTTCTTTTTTTAAAGCAAGCCTCTCAAAGAAGATTCATTCCATCATAGTCCTTAATTAAACTATCACAAAGAAAGGCAATAACTTCTAATTGTCAAAGAATTAGGAGACACCCTTTTACCTCACCACTAAAAGCAGAGAAGCAATGCAGTATATGAAGGAATGAGTTGATTCCTACCACTGCTATGCATTTCAGAAATACTGTATATTTCTGGCATTGTTACAGTGTAGTATTTATATGTAGTCACTAGTTAACTTCCTTTCCATCACACATCACAGTTAAACTGTGTTCCTGCCAGCCATTCCTTGAAAAGGTATGTGCAACCTCCAGAGAAACTAAGCAAAACTGAGTGAGGAATGATATGTTCTGAATAAAATGGCGTGCCTTGATCAAGTCATCTTATGACCAAACCTGGGAAACCCTTATATGCCTTCCCCTGCTGCTAAACTGTATGGAATAGCAGCAGCCTGGAGCTCAGTCTATGCTCTGAAATACATGATATGATTTTTTTCGGTTAGATGAAAGAATTAAAAACGCCCCACTTTTAAACTATTTTTCTCCTAAAAAACTTATATATGTATATATATGTAATTTATTTGGCACTTTCTATAAACTCTTCTACTCAGTTCTTACCACATATCACCAGAATACTTAAGAACTAATATTGCTTTTGTAATCTGAGGAAAGGGGATTTCCCAATGAATGTTATTACAGTACTTTTATTTAAACTGAAGAGCTATTTTTAGATGCTTGGATGTGTCCTGGGATAAAACATTCTTTCTCTGACATGTTCTAATGTTGACTAAATGTATTATGTACTGCATCTAGGTATCTAAGGAATTTTAATTGTCTCAGAGGTACACAATAGCTTTTTAGAATTAGAATATTTATCACTTGTCACAGCTTGTAAATTTAGATACAGAACAGGCCTGTACACTGTTAAACTGTGTGGGAAAGTAAGAAGACTAAGAGGTAGCGTCATGGTCTCTGTATGCCTTCCAAACAATAGTTTGGATGTATGTTCCAAAAATGTCTAAGGTATCGTTAAAAAAGATGTAGTTTAAAAAAACTTAAACCTGAAACTACGAAGCAAAAAAACGTAAAAGAAAAAAGCTGATCCTAAGAAATTGTCTCTTGTGCGCACAAGTCAGTCCCACTCCTTTGGCAAAGTGATAGTTGCTCTAAGAAATGTACTGAATTATGCATGGCTTACCAACAGTCCTTCAGTGGAGCTCAGTTATAATGGCTTCGGGGAATGTGTGCACTCCTGAACTGTCATCTATCTACCTATTGTGCAAATCAAAAGTATCTGCAGATAGAAAATTCAGATTACTTGAAGAAAGCCCTTAAGCAGCTTGCTAAGTGATAGAAGCTTCCTATCAGTCGCAGTCAGGAGATTAAACTGTGGACCGTCAGGGTGAACAGTTTGCAGCTAGGATTCATTTGGTATTCCCCACTTTAGATCATGCCAGCTATCATGTTAAAAAAAATCCCAACTAGTAAAACTAGTCTAAAACATCAAAAATTAGTACATTTTAAAACACACTGGATTTTTCATGTAGCCCACATTTTCATAACCATGTAATTTTTTATTTTGCTTTCGGTTTTAATTGACTTGGATAGAGTGGAAACCTTTCTCTAAGTGGCTTCTTAGTACCTGTCATAGAATTAGCCAGCATGGCAGGAAGCATTTTGGCAGGGGTAAAGCAAGAGCAGCAAGATCATGCCCAGCCCTCATGTAGGGGAGGACAAAACATCGCAGGTCCTTGGCCTGTGGGAGGACGATCTTCTCTAGCAGCTTGACATGACAGAAGCCATGCTGCAGTAGAGGCAGTAGAGGGTAACTGCCTCTTGTTTGTATTTGCACGCCTCTGATTTGGGCAACAGAGGTTCAATCACTGTTGATCAAAGTGCTGGTTTCCTAAGTACTATTATAGTTTACATGTGACAAATATTTCTATATTAAAAGAATAGTTAGGAACTAGCTTCGCTTCCTAATGTTTCTCATATTGTGACACCTGTCTGCACAGAGTGTCTACATTCACGTTTTCTCTGTAATCATCATAGTGATGATCGTAGTGATCCTCTTATCTGCAGTCATTCATTTATGACTTCTCTCCTTCTCATATGGCCAGATATTCAGAATAATCATCCTGCTAAAATACACTTTATTCCTTATTTTAACAGTTTTTAAAATGTGGTCATTTTGTTAATACCTGATTCCAAGATGCCTCTGCACTATCTCTGTTTTGCTGTTTTCTCTCATGCCTTTAGACAAGGAATTCCCTCTCTTGTTGGTGCTGTCCATCACTGGCATGGCGCCATGCACATTCCCCATGATGCATGTGATTTGCAAGACTGGTACTAAATAAGAATTATGATAACATTTGCCTCCACTACAGCAGACACAAAGCTTCACCCTGCTCTTTTGCAGCTTGAAATGAAATGTATATTTAATAAGCTTTGATAATGCTTTCAGAAGACTACTACAGGCTTGCTTGAAAGTTTACCTCACTGTGTAGGTATTTTGGAGGGTAGTTTTTGGGGAAGAAGAAGGAGTTTTTAGGTGTTTTCCACTGGATGGATTGTAAAGAAGTTGGGGTTTTTGCCAGACCTGGCTATCTGAATTTTTTGTAGCTTCCATCTCCATTGTAAGGTCCTCCCACTGCTTGATGTAATGCCCTGGTCACTCACTTGGAACCAGGCTAGGTGTGCTGGCATCTCACATTGGCATCGAGGGCTGAACATACAGCTTGTAGTGGATAATGTGCTCAATCAAATTAGCCCTGCCATGTCTAAGTGTGCATCAGTTATGCCTGTGGCTAACAAGATGCTGATGCCACTGATGTGCTGCCTCTGCCTGTGGTTGTGGGAGTGAGGAGCTGTGCTTGCCTGCCGCTGGTATCTTCCAACATTTCATCTTGCGTAGCCACAGCGCTCTGAAGTTGGGGGTCCTGCTGCAAGCAGGAACATATCTGGGGACCGAACACTCTCAACTTTCTCTATCCCTGTCCTTGACTTGGTATTGGACCTAGTGATTTTAATACAGATGTGTCTCGAGAGTGAGAGACGAGATGTAGAAGCCTAGTGTAGGAAAATAAACTAGGCCAGTGCAGCACTTAGTGTGTTTTATGTCCCCCAGAATGTAGTGTATATTCCTGAGTATAAACTGATATGTTATTTACAGCATTTTGGTTATAATCAGAATAAATGCATTTAAATTTAACTCCTCTTTAGCATTAGCTTGCAGACCTGGAGATAAATAAGCCACAGTTGACACTGGACTTTTGTTTCATTCTAAAGTCTGCTTAGCAGATTTCCAACTATTCAATTCTGGCAACATTTTAGCAAAGATACAGTAACAAATCCCCTTATATGAATTACTGTTCATCTGGTAAGGGATGGGTGGCTTTAGGTTTTATACTTTGCTTCTATTTTTGCGGTATTGTGCTGGAGATAAAGCAATTTTTCTGGTATTGAGTCAAAGGAAATGGATAAAGGGTATAAAAAGTTTAAGAGCAATCTGCAAGCGCTGAGAGGTGGAGAGGGATGGCTTAGCTGGGGGTGGCTCCAACACTCACTCTGCATCAGGAGCTGTGGTGGTTTGCAGCACAAGGTTTCAAGACGAACTCTCCAAGATCTCAGAGTGATGCATAGGAATTAAACAGTACAAATACAGTGAGTAATTAAGGGCTTAAAGATCACTTGCACTTGTACTAGCTTGAGTAATTGTTTTCACTGGCTTCATGAGGTCTAGTCAGTGCCATATACCTTGGAAGGAGAGGTCTCCAGCAGATTATGCTGCAGTACCCACTGGGAATCCATATCATTCATGGGACTCAGGAACAAGGTGTTTCCACTGTGATTGCAACTGGGAACTCCAGCAATAGCAGATAATAAACAACCTACATTTGCAAATACCTCACTTTTGTTTAAAAAAACTCAAACCCAGTACACATTATTAGCCACTTGAAGGTTAATCTATTTACAGCTGCGTAAAGAGTTCCAGTTAGGTGGAATATGAAGAGCTTCTCCCCATGGTGGTGTTAATTCATGCCCTGCATTTTACTGTTGGCTAAAGAGATGGAATGTGGTGACAGATTTCAGCATTGCTGTGTTGCATGATGTGACTAGACTGGGAAACCTTTATTTTTTGCGGACAAATCTGTTCAGTCAATTTTTTTGGCTCTAGGTGAAATTTAATACATTGATACTTCTAACAAAGTTTCTACTGAAAGATGTTGGTAAATAATAATTGGGTTTCTTTCAGAAAAACGTTAGAGGGTGACAAGTGTTGTTATCACTGTCTTGTGGAAAGAAGTGAAGAACATCTCTATGTGCCATATTCCTCACATGAGCCAGCTTGGAACATATTGGAAGGTTTATGTGGGGTACTTGAAGTCCAGGTGCCTCCATCTCTCTAAACCTGCTCTGTCCCAGTAAAGTTGCTCTGAGAGACCCGGAGATGAGCTTTCTGGGAGCATAACATGGAAGATGACCACCAGCTATGGGAACAATGTGCTGGAAGAGATGGTTTTCCTAAACCACGTCAGGGGGGAGCACGATAATGCTTCAGGACCATGTTTGAAGTATTCTGACACAAATGTCACATTTAGTCACATGTTCTCATCTCCAGTGGAATAAAGCTCTGCTTCCCTGGGGAAAGTTTTAGAAACATTTGTGCTTTTATGTGATGCAATGATGTCCCCTCCAGACTTCCTAAACTGAGACAGAACTTCCATGGGCATTTCAGCAGTGAAATAGATATAGTCCTTCATCTCGGTAAAGCAGGCTTTGGCATTTATCATATCAAAGTATTCAAATTTATGAAGCAGTTTCTTGGAGCTCAGTTAGTCCCATTGGTGACTTTTTACAGAACCAGCAGCCGAGCTGCCTCTCTGTTAACGTTGCGTAGGGAAAAGGGAGAAGTGTGTCATGTGAACTGCAGGGAAATTAGAACAAGCTAATCAAAGAATAGCAAAGAGAGAAGTTAGACATTAAAGGCACTTTCATATAGACCACAAAACATGGAATTAGAAACATGGTCCTAATGTGTATTATACTCTAGTGCACAATTAAAAGTATAGCCAGAATGCAGCCAGGAAAGACCATATTTGATAACAGATCCTTTTTCTTTAAGAAATGGTAAAGTATGTAAGGCATTTCACAAAGCTTTCTTAGGGAGATCAGAGACATAGAGTCGCTGAAAACAGGGCAGCATGGCAAGAAGTCCTTGTTCTTTAAGGATGATCAGCAATACTTGCGTGATTTGCAGCAGATTTTTCTCTACTGTTGTTTATCACATGTTTAAAGGATAGACCTTGACAAGGAAGCTTGTTCCTTTTTTACTTTTTGAAAATAATTCATGATGTCTAGCCTACGTTTCTCTTGCAAGAGTTTATACCTGTTTCTCTTGTTCTATCTGCAAAGGATTCAGAGAATTGTTTCTGCCCAAATCAGAAGTGGGGAATTGTTTCTGCCTAATACATATTTGAAGACTGTTGTCATGTCTCATTTCATTTCCCTTCTGTAGAAATGAATCAATCCAAGTGCTTCAGCTTTTTCCTATGTCATACTTTCAAAGACCTCTGATAATCATCTATTCCTTATCTTTGTTTGGACTTCTACTTTGTCTGAATATGGTTCCCAGACATGGACTAGATATATAAAGCTAATATAAATCCCGTTTTGTAAAACTTTTAATAGTGGAAGTCAATCACTGATCCCTTACAAGGACAGGGAAATTAAACTTTTCAGTGTTGATGTGATCTGTATTCTTGCTAAGTGTGAGAAACGCTTCTTGTATTTATGTGCTGACTGCACTTGGTATGGCATTAACCTGTCTGAACTCCTACAGGCTTCAGTGTCTCACAGGTTGAAGACATGAGACTTCACCTGTTTAAACTCCGTTCAGAGTAATTCTGTTTGTGCCTTTTAGTGATGAATTAGGGAAAAAAATCAGATTATTTTAAAAAAGAATAGCTGGTATATTCTGCTTTCTCCAACCAAATTCACTTTACCAACCCAATAAAGTAAAACTACAACTAGCTCTAAAATGAGGCTGTAGGAGTTTCCCAGCATGAGCTGCAATTGCAGCAAGTATATTTATCCGTAACTACTGTGCAGTATTGAGTACATTAAAATGTTCAGCCTTCTCCTTAGCTATATGATGTTTGCTGAAACACAGCACAGCTCAGCCACATTGAGTAAACACATGCTTACTTATCTATCTGATTTAAAAATATTCTAATCATTATTCAGTTGATCTATACATCTTATCTTTGCAATTTCTTAGGCCTGTTTACTTATTTGTTGATGGGGGATGTGTGTTTTGTTTAGGTTTTGTTTGTTTGGTTTGATTTGTTTTCAGTAAGAGTACATTCATTAATTTTCTCCTCTGCTCTGTTGCAATAGTTTATTTGTAATTTAGGATACAGGAACTTTGTTACCAGTGGAAATCAATGTACTAATTTGATGCCAGCAATTGCTTAACCTAACCAAAGCCAGAGGGACCCCAGTGCAAGAAAGGGTGTATTAGTACAGCTTTATGAACATGCAGCACTCACACCAGCACACTGCTGATTAGAAAACACAGGAGACATTTCTTCAAAGGATTTCAAATAAAGCCTTTGGACCCATTTCCACACATGGATTTTTTTTTCATTGTCCTAAATACATTTGTTAGACTACCTCATTTTGAACAGCAGCTGAAGCTACATTAGGAAAAGATTTTGTATGTGTTTAATCCATCACTGAAAACAACTGAGAGTTATATATATATATTTGAGCTGATAAATATCTCAGCATTTAAAATCCTTCTGAATCCTTAGATAGTGCTACTTAATCTCTTAAACATGCACTTATAATGACTTAAGAGTCCACACACTGGAGATCCAGTGACCCAGTTGTTCTCTGCAATGCCGTGTGCGGGAGGTGATTTGGATTTTATTAATCCAAATAATTTTTGAACCCTGTAAACATACACAGGACTTTGCAAGTGCTAATGAGCATTGGTTGCAAGCTAAGCAAATGGTGCTCTCCGGCCAGAAGCTCTGCGACGGGTGCACGGCCCTGTGTTGCACACTGCAGCGGTGAGCTCTGCCCTTAAAAGATCTTTTAATGTAGTGTAGTTACTAGGAAAAGTGTGTGCTGAAACTTTCCGTGACATCAGATACTGTGTCAAGGAAACAGACTGGAGATTGCCTGTAAGTTTTGAACTCAAATGATAGGTTTTTTAAAATGTAAATCTTCTCTATAGTGTAGAAGAAAGTAAATGTTTTTCCTTTCTTTGAAGTACAGTGGTGATCTTAGACTTCATTTCAGGGTACTTGCCATTCTGAATGCCTTATTGCATTTTATAGCTACAACCCCTTTGTATGACCCCTTACCTATGAATTATTTCTTTTCCAGGGAGGAAGGAAAAAAATTATTAAATATAAAATAATATAATGCCTAGTAATTATCTCTCCTGAAGCAATAGAGGTGTATTTACTGGTGTGAAAGCCATCATAAACGGTCATCATAAACCCCACTGTATTAAGCTGTTAAAAGCAATTTGTTACTGGCAATAATATGTATGTATTTATTAGCAGCTTTCAATATTTTGATGTCTAGCCTCTAAACTGTCAAGTTAAATCTTCCTTCTCTGTGTTTCAAATGATATCTTTGGTTGTTAAAATGAAAGAACACAAAAAGCTGAACTTACTGTTTGGTTTTATTTACAACAGTCCAGCCATTTGGATTGATTAGTTGCCATCTAAACAATTTAATATCAAACATCTTGTCAGGGCATTTCTGAGAGGTGGCTTTCACAGCAGCCTTGCACACCTGCAGCAGCACTATAAGGGCTTCTGTCCATCCTCAAAACCATTGCTTTTGCTTAAAAAGCTGTTCCATTTTTTACACCATTACCTCATTTACCTATTCCATGCACACTGTGAGATCCAACATGTCACTGACCCCGTCCCTGGGTGCTCTTAGCACTGCCAAGCTAGCATCCCAAGCTGCTGCTGGGGGAGATGAAAGGAGCAGCCTTGGCAGTACCCTCAAACTGGTTGCCTAAACAGCTGAAGGACCACTTGCTTTAGGAGGTGAGAGGCATTTCAAACTCACCTTATCAGCCCATCCTCATCAACAGGCAGAAGGTGGTCCTTTCTAGAAGCTGCGTAACAGGTGACAGCTGCTAATTATCATATACTGAAAACTTTGCATGGTGAACAAGAATGATTTCTAGAGAAGAAAAATGGATTTTTTTCCAGGTCCCCACTGCAGCTGACCGTGCTAGACTGGGTCTTGGCACTGCAGATAGGCCTTGGAAAGCCCGCCTTGGTCTGTGCTTGCCTATTGTGAGCTGCTGTAGGGTACAGCTGTATTAAGTGTACACCTGCCCTGAATATTGCCTTCAGTTACTTCCTTCTCTGAAGACACATACCATCCTCCTCCTCCTATCCCACAGTAACTATGTCACTTGAGGTTCTTCTTTGACTGCAGGTCAGACCAGCAATCCTTGCTGTCATGTAACGCTTGCACCCTCTGGAGCTCAAAGCCTTCTCAGAGGGCACTGAGTCACCTTCCATAGCACAATAGTCATGCTTTGTCATTCCAACTTAAATGTATTTTTTTTGTCAAGGGCAAATAAACCTGCTCTGTTCTCACATAAGTAGGCTTTGGCACTGAATGAGCTTTTTAAACTAGTTTGCAAATAACTACACTATAGGATAGAGAATCCTTATGGAGAGAAAAGGAGAGTGAAACTGTAAGTGTATTTACCTACAGATAAACAATCACTTTCTCCTAGGGTCTTATTCAGAAATCACAGATAGAGCAGGGTACTCTATAAATTGGACCAGCTCAGTTTGCTCATGGGCTTTTCTTCTCTCTGAGAAAGTCATCTCCTTCCAACATCCCCTGAAGTCAGTCACAGTCTGGTCATAATAAATGCAAGTGCAGCCCCTCCCCTTTCAAGAGCCTTGGACAGCTTGCTGCAGCATAAGGGGCATTAAAAACCTCCGTATTATATCTTGGCCTCTAAACCAGCTGAAGTATAAACAGGGCTTCTGTGCCACAAAGCTCTGTCCTTAAAAGTACTATAAACAAAAATCAGGACTGTGAACCTACGGTGCCTCAGAGGTCTGCCTATGAGTGCCAAGGACAGGATGCTGCTCATGCACTGGATGAAACATTGCCATGTCAGAGGCATTAAAAACACATTTTTATCCTATAAAATGAACATGAAAAGTTCAGCTCTCGCAGCCACCTGCTCATGTCTGCCTAAGTATTGTCTGAGAAAGCCTGGTTGGGAAAGAACTTGTTTGGATAGGGTGGCCTTGACTGAGGGACAGTTTATGATCCTCTGGGAATAAACACCTTTTCACTGTGGAAGATTTTGCAGGTTTGTTTTTTTTTTGGTCAAAAGAAAGATTCCTATCACAAATGAGACAGATGAGCTGCATTGAACGCATAATAAGGGTAGTGCCTGTGTGAGTGCACAAGGAAGATTCTGAGAGCTGGGGATTCATACGTGTGATTGCATGGATAAATCTCATCTCAGGGATTCCGAAATTTAGGTATCCAGACTCTGGTACTTGCAATGCTCCCTAGGTGTGAGCTGCTTATGGCTCTAGCAACACGAGACCTGGCTCAATGTGGTCAGAGAAGCCTGCAGAACTGCAAGCCTCTTCCTGAAGTTGCTGCTGATTTTAGGCCTCCCAGCTGTCCTCACCTCCCATGGCACTGACAGTGTGGCAGCCTACAGGGCCATGTTGCACATGACATGGGTCCATGCACATGAAACCCAGGAGAGCCACGTCAGTCTGCCCCATTTCTGCCTTCCAGCTATATGATACAACAGGTAGGATTTACCATCCCTTGTGCCCTGGGTTTCATGTTTGTTTTAAACAATGATTGTGAAATCTTTGCAAGGATCATATGAAAAATGAAGTGCATCCAAAACAGTATGTGTCTGTGAAAAGCTTGATTTTCTGAGGGTAGTCTCTGGCTGGGTTGGAACAGAAAGAAATTTTTTTTTTACAAGATAAAAGAAAAAAGGAATCAAAACTTTCAAATTACAGAGACAATTTACTGGGCAAAGAAAGCAAGTGAGCAGTACAGGTATATTTACTGAATTGTTACTCTATATTGACTCAGTTCTGATCCATTCATACCTTAAATTCTGAATCCCATGTCTTATCTTTAAAGATTGCTTACCACTCTGCCATTGTTAACTTTTTGTTTGTCATGATGAATGACGCATAGTTCCTCCAAAATTTTTCCTTCATTTTTAGCTGTGTGTGCTTTAAGGCTGGATCTGTTATTTCTTGTGCTACATGACACATCAGAGATACAGCTATTCTTGCTATGGAAACAGTCACTGCAATCAAGTGAAGATTAATGGAAAGATTATTTCTGTGAATATCAAGAGTTCCTGGAATATGGTGTTTTCCATGTTAATATATTCAGAAACTGGATCACAATATTCCCACCCCCAACTCTGCTATTTTTTGTCCTCTCTTTTCCCCCATTTACATATGATGTACTGGGCTGTGATCTCTTCCCATATTGCTGCTTGTAGTAGCAGTGTCCTGCACTTCTGTATCTGCACATGGTGTATCCCACTTAACCAATTCTTCATGAATGATTTGTCCTTTAAAACATATGTTTTTATTCTAGCAGAACATATGGTCTATCTTTGGTCTGCCTTAGATACTATTTGAAGCCTATCTCAGTGACTTCCTAGATGTTTCTGCCTCATTAGAGTCATTATTGTCCTGCTCTTTTGTCAAAATGGAATTCAAAAGATTTTCCATTCTTTTCATACTGAGTATGCTGCATCACTGCCAATTATTTTTGAGTCAGAGGTAACCCAGTCTCTTTTAAGTTTCCAGCCATATGTTGCAGAGTGAGTGTGAATCTTGTCACTTCTCAGGAGAGTTTTCATGCATTTATGCCCCAGAATGGTGCCACACAAGTTCTTGGGTCTTCTGACATGGTGTGAATAAAATCCTGAGAGTATGTTGTCAGTGAATGGCCTGAAGAGCAGCTGAAGGATGTCCTCACAGTCTTCCCCGCTGCAGTGAAGGGTTCTTACATTTTTTATTTTCCCGCATCCTTCCCTGGAAGACAGGCAGCAGAAAATGGCCAAGTCTCCACAGGTCCTGGTCATGGATCTGATGGGAAAACACACACAGGGATGTGATTTCTTGCTGAGCTCAACAACGTGCTCTGGTTGGCTAGAGGGACATGTTTGGCTAGAGCAGCTGCTTGCTGTGGAGATATTTTTTGCCTATCTCAATGTTTCCCCTGTGCACAGACAGAGGTAGCACATGAATGGCTTTGGAAGGATTTGAAGCCACATCCTCAAAGACTGAGTGTCTGTCAGTCACATCCTCAAAGACTGTGTGTCTATCAGTCCCTCCTCCTCTTTTTCCTGTCTGGCTCTGTAAAAGATGCCTAAATCTGGTCCTTCACTTCTGTTACAGCGCTTTTATTGAGAATACCCAAAATGCAATGCTATTTGATTGCTCACACAGGCACGGAAATGCTTTTTAAGGCCAAAAATGATTCATCTCTTTCAGCACGTGCCACATGCATCTGGCCGTACCAGGGCAACCTGGTACCTTCTTGGTGAGGGCACTCAGCTGCTGCTACAGGGACAGTGCTGTGGTGACTTGGGGGGGACCAGGAGGCCAAACCACTTGTTTCAGCTGCATAGATTACACAGTGGAAAATCTGCACTAAGAAACAACTATTTCTTATTTATTTTCTTATTTATTCTATCTGCCATAGTAACAGTGTGCACAAGCAGTAGCTCACCTGCTTGGGTATGCCCCGAAATCACCGTGAATTAGTTTGTCCCTGGTGTTCCTCTTACTGATTTATAGTTTACTCAGAAAACACAGACATTTGACTGAGGTGCCTTTGGGTCTTTTAGCTGGCTTCTAGCCAACTTTGCTTGTCAAGGAACCTTCCTTTTCTTCTGGTGCAATATGTTTGTGCTGGTTGCTAAGCAGATTACCTCCTAGCTGCATATTTAACAGGAATGAGAATAGTAACACAGAGTTCAGAGGTGCTGGATAGAAACATGGGTTTTCTTGAGTTAGGAAAAAATAAATAAGGGACTAAAATAATGATAGCTGCTTCTTCCCAGGATGGATTTTTTATGCATGAAATCCTTGAGATTCTGATATTTGCTGTATTTTATGCTGTGTGTTTACTTCTGTTAATGAATGAAAATGTTTGCACAGGCAGCAAGAAATCTCATCTGAGGAAAAGTAAGTAATGTTTGTTATGAAACAGATGTTTTTTAGAGTTTTACTACTTACTTTCTATATCTTTTTGGCAAAATTGTATTGGTTCTAGTGCCATTTTATTTCCTCTCCTCGTGTAGTCCTTTCTTTATGAATGTCTTCAGGTGTGGGTTGCTCTGTTGAGGAGTTACCATGTTCTCTAAGCAAACTGATTACAGATCCTCTCATTTCCCATACATACTATTGCAGTATAAAAATGTGATTATACTGCTTATGGCTTCTTAGTCCACAGAGCTCCTTTATAGGATGCATATCCTGGGGCAAGAGGAAATCAGCCAAATAGTATCCTCAGGTTGATCTTGCTGTTGAAATTGGTTTGAGGCTCCACCTGAGAAAAAATGTTACATTAAGACCCCGTGATTTTGAGTTTTGAATACTTTGTTTTGGTTTGTTTTTTTCTCCTTTTTAATGTGCCTAAGCTCTGGTCAATGCAAACATTTAGTAATTGCTAATATAGCTTTTCTTGTGTCCCTTTCTCATTTTATTTCTAGATCTTTTTTTTCCATGTTACAAGATGTTGAGGGAAGAAATTTTTTTCAGCACACTGAGAGCTCCAGCCTAGTAAATGTAAATCACCAGACAAGTTTTGAGTAAACACATATTTTCAAGTTGCAGTTCGAAAAATGAGGAGCTTCTGACTGGACACACTGGACCCTAGCAAGGCCCCTTATTTATAGGGACTGATAATACCTTCTTTGTCCTTGGAGGACAATCTGCTGGGAAAGGTACAAGACATTGAATTCATTGCTGCACCTCTTGTCAACCTCTGTGAATCTCACCCCAGCAAAAGGACACCTGTGGGGCAGGCAGACCACAGCTCAGTTTCCTCCTTGCTTTCTTTAGGATGATGATGCCTTGGGATCTTGGCATATTCCTGGTGGGCAGCTTTCTTCCAGTTCTCCGTAGAGTAGCTGACGGCCTTAGCGCAAACCCTGCTCTTCTCTCTGCGCTAAGCCCAGACACGCTCAGGTGTTGTGCCTCGCTGCAGCTGCTGTCCTCTGCAATTCGGGAGCAGCAGAACGTGGCTCTTGCCGCTTCGCCCGTGGCATGGCTAATGATACGCATCCAAAGGCCACTTCCAATTTCCTGAAGTGAGGATTTCTCTGTCATACACGAACTGCGGTGTATCCAGCTGAAGCAGGAGCATGTGCTTTGTACAGCTGAAATCAATATACCACAGACTAAATTGCTGGGTTTGGAGAGCAAAGGCAGGATGAGCTCCAAGTAGGTTTTCCTGTATCTATTACCTCTGCCAGCCAGACTGCCTGTGGGGCTACCTATTCTCCAGTCATGCATTCTCTGATTTACATCAGCCCACGTCTGGGCCCAGAAAGGGTGACATTGTTGCTAATTGCTCTTCAGGTAAATCAGTCAGTCTTGGCACTACAAGTTGCCCTGGGGAGACACTGGTGGCCAGTCTCCCCATAGAAAGAGGCTGTTGCTTGCTGACAAATCTGGCCAGCATTTTGGTGGGTAACACATTCAGGTCCAGTCTTGAGGAACCTGCATTGCACAGGTCTGGAAAAGGTCAGCTCTGACCCTGTAGTCTGTCTCATTTTGCCCCTGTGTGTCTTATTTCCAAAACCACTGGCACTGCTGTTGGCCAGATCCAACCAAGTTTATCAGAGACACACAAATGTCAAACATAAACAGACAGAAGTTTTGAGGAATTTACCTTATCTGAGAGGCAAAATCTTACTGATGCTCTAACTGAGGGAAAGACAGCAAAATGACCTCATCATCTTTAACAGTGGGAAATTCTCATGGGAGAATGGCAGTGGAAGTGTCCCAATCAGCAGAAACCTTAATTAAAAACACCAGCACTCTTAGACACCAGAGAGTCCAGCCAGAAGTCGCAAGGCATGAGACTGCATTAACTCCAATACTGATGAGAATTTTTTTTCTTTCACTTGAATTTGGAATCACTTAATTGCCACCAGCTGATGCTCTATTCTCCACATTATTGTTCCTTCCATGTATTTTAGAAAGCTGAAATAAAAAGGGACATCTCTTAAACTTTTTACAGCCATAGGAGTTTTGTTCTTCTTTGCTCTCCTTCTGAAAAGATGAGCACTTACTGCTTCACATGTACCAGAGACACTAAACAAATTGACAGCAGACACTGAGGAGAGACACTCACAGAGAAAAACTTCTTCTTCAATGCCCTTAGCCTATTGAGAAAAATGTAGACAATCTTATCATCACTGCTAGTGTATTTCCCCCAAATATGCTGACTAATCAGTAAGTATAAAGTTGAAGAGAACAGTTTTACTTACTAAGCATTGCCTCGTGCCTACCTTCATTAAAATTTATCTACCGTCGTGTTGCCCAATCATCCACTTTGATTAGATCCTCCTGGAATTCCTCTCCGTTCTCAGTCATTTTGTGTAACTTAAATAATTCTGTTTCCTCAGCAGATTCACCACCTTGCATACTGCTTCATTCTCAAGATTATAACAAAAGTTGTTGAGTTGCAGAGATACTGAGAGTGTTTACATCTTCATCTTGGCAAGAAAATTATTTACTCTTCCTTATCACTTCTCTTTTTTAAAACTCTTGCATTTCCCCATACAGTTGCAAACTTCCATTAATATTTTCCCATGGGGGACTTTCCTAATAGACTTGGGTAAAACTAACTAAATGTGCGGCTTAGTAACTTTGGACCTTCATAGAACTCTGCCAGGTTTATTGCAGATCATATATTTTGACATGAATTTCACTGCTATTTCTCTATTTATGGTTAGCCATCTGAGTTATTTGTGTCTTCAATGATCTTTTTTGTATTTAGACGACTGTATTTTACAGTGTAGAGTGAGAAGAGGTATATTGCAAAACAAAGAACAGATTCCTATATGTAGCTTTTAATAGAAGTATTAAAAAGACAAAAACACAGTGTTGATGGTCCTCACAATTATTTCTGTGAATGAATGGGGCATATCCATGCATTACTGAAAATCCAATTAGTACAAGTCCCAGATACTCTCCTTTACAACGCTGTCTTTGTGTCTTTGCTCTTTTCAAAGAGTATTTGTAGTTTGTTGCCTGGCATTTATTTAGTTGTTTTCTTTGTGCCATGATTAATGAGTATTAGGAGAGTGCAAGTTTAGCTTGTGTGCTATGAAATGAAACGGGGCCAAAACTGAGGATACCCAACAATGGCTAGATATTATTTGCCTTCCACATACATTGTTATTTTAGATGGTGTACAATTACTTTAGAATTAGAAAATCAAATTATTTTCCTTCTTCTATAATGATAGAAGATAGCCATTGTTTTAGGTGGAAGAGGTGCAGAATGGATGGGCTAATTTTCAGTTGCATAAAAGGCAGAGTAATACAGGTGTGTTTGTCCTGTGCTGGCTTTCAAAGCTCTTGGTGTGACCTGTTGTGCTGTGGATACATTTGTATTGTCTCATGAAAGTCATCAAAGGCACATTTTGGGTCCGCAAAATGAAAAAGAAAAAAATCTTGGTCTCTTAAAGATGGAGCTTTCAGAGCAGTGGTGTACCAGCTGTTCCACATCAGAAAGAAATCTTCAAATCCAAATCTGAGTGAGTTCAGAAAGCCACTGTAGGATAAGTTTCTTTATTTTCTTATTTTTGTGCATTTCAGCTGCCAGAAATAAATGGTCAGTTAACTGAGTCACCCTGGTAGGTTGTATGTTGTTTGTGAGTGAAGTGTTCAACCAGAAGAAAGCATCCTGTCCCTGACAATCTTTTAAAATATCACAACTCAGAAAGATTAGTTTTGAGAAAGCACTGCCTCCCAGGCTCTTGCTCAAAAGCCGTAGGAGTACCAATACTTTAGATAGTTCGAACTATTTTTTTTAGGTTTGGTTTTTTGGTTTGGGGTTTTTTTTGCTGTTACATGTGCAAGTGAGCACTGTAATATAATATTTTCTTTTTTTCATCTCTATGTTCATCTCTGAGGAAGTTACCTCCTGAAATTTGTTTACTGGGCTATTTTTGAGATTTAGTCACAAGTGATTCCATGCTGGCTTAGAAATACGCCACTTCAGCACAGTTCAC
Source organism: Myiotriccus ornatus (assembly GCA_036023395.1). NCBI lineage: Eukaryota > Metazoa > Chordata > Aves > Passeriformes > Tyrannidae > Myiotriccus > Myiotriccus ornatus. The sequence continues at coordinate 47,374,285 of JAYRBT010000001.1, forward strand.
AGTGGCTCAAGCAGCTACCATTTAAATGTGATGGCAAATAATGTCTTAACAGTCATGAAAAAAAAGAATCAAAATCTGAAATATTGCTACTGCTCTTCTTGTAGACTAAGCATTTTGCACCTGCAAAGGAAAGACTACCCAAAAAATGTGTCTGCAATAGTCTGTCTGTAATAGCTGAGAAAGGGAGGGTTTGTGTTAGTTGATTGGTGCTTGTTTGTAATATTTGAATGTGAAGGACCTCACACTTCTTAAGAAAAAAATATGTTAAAAGTTGTTTTGAGTTGATACTGCTGTCCCAACCTTCTATGTGCAGTTATTTGTGTGGTAGATTGCAACAGGGTTTGATGTTGTCCTGATGTCTTAATATATTAAAAATAATTTTTAATTTCTGACTGAAGCAAGTTCTAATTGACTAACTGATTATGATAAATTATGGCATCATTTGGAATGGTTTATCAGTGCTGTCAAGATTTTTAAAAATTAAATGTGCAACATTTCTATGCATTTCCACACCAGGATATGAATGTGTCTTAGAAATCCCAATAAGTGAACAAATTTAAACACTTACCAACCCATGCTTGTAATGCCAATAAGATCAAGCTGTTGAAAAATGAAGGGGAGACATGTATGGAACTACATGATGGAATTTCACAGTACTTGAGAGAGATGGGCTTTGAAAGTACTGCTTTATGTTAGGATTTCTGATCCTAAGACTAAGGCACATTTTGGATTTGAATTGCTCAGCTTTTATCAGAGAAGAACTCTAGTGTTGCTTTCTACTCAGCAGCTCTCAGCAGAGCATCTCGCAGCTTCCAAGAAACCATTATAATAAAAAGGCTTCCCAACAACTCCTCCAGCATAATGGCAAATAGAAACAGTAGAAGAATAGTGTTGTCCCATGAATTCTAAAGTGTATGCTGGAGAACAGCAGTGTCTTGGTCTGCTTGTATATTAGGGTCTGAAACATGGTGTGTTCCTCAGGTCTTTTGGGCTTCTGCACTCATGATCCTTCACTGTTGTCTTTGGCACAGGCATCATTAATACCTAAGGTTTGTGGCTTCTGAAGCATCTGGTGCTTTATTTGATTTATTATTGGATTGTCCTTCCTCCTGGCATGTTCACTCTTGTCAGTTCTCAGCCTTACTGTAGTGTATTCATTTTTCAGTCATTGTTATTCTGTGACCTGTAGGCTTTTCTTGGAAGCTACACTCTAACAGCTTTTTTAAAACTGAGTGGTATTTATATTATTTACATTAGGAGTGGAGAATTTCCAGGGAAAAGAGTTAAGGCCTGTCAGCCTTACCAGACAAATTCAGCTTAACACAGGCTTTCCCACCAGCTGACTTGTTGCACCCCCAAAAATAGGACCCTATCTTTTGGAAGTCAGGCAGGTGTGAGCACCTTCTGCAGCCAGAGAATGGGACCAAGAGAACTTGATAAGAGCTGTGGAAGTAGGAGATGGAGCAAAGTGCCTTCCATCCTCCAGGGACAGAGCTTTTCCTTCAGTTTCATCTCTCAGCAGATCACACTAATCAGAGAAGGGGAGATACACATGCACGAAAGTAAGGGAAAAACAGATATCCCTGAGGTCTCTGTGCTTGGGAGCTGTAAGTCTTAGAAATCTTATTTTACGTGTCAGCAGGATTGTGTGCTATCTGTAATATTCTGAAGGTAAGAATTACTTCCATTTCCTTACTATCTTGTGAGGCAAGCAACTAATTACCTTCCTGTCTTTAATTTCTTTTTTAAGTCTATTGATGAATAAAAGTAAGGAAATTTTGCAAGGTATTTTTCACTGATTTTTCTCTTGTTCTCTCTGAACACCCCCTTTGCCCATCCATGCCTTCTTTGTGCATTCACTTGCAGGAGATGTTCTACTGCAGTACTATTAATTATTCTTCGTATTGTAGAACTCTATCTGATTATTCTTTATCTTGTATGCTATCGGTTATAAATCAACATTATTTTTATGAGAATCACCTGGTACTCTGTATGTTCATCTACAAACATTAATATGAAAGTATAAACAGACGCCCTTTGAAAGTGGTTGTAGATAAATTCGCAGTAAAGCAGTGTATGGAAAAAAGAATTCTTTCCTTCCTGACATTAGCTATTGAAAGAAAACCAGAAGAGGTTTAATTTCCTTGTAGTTGTCATAGTGGGAAGCCATCAGAAACGTAATCTTAACTTGAACAATTTGTATATCCTGGTTTATTTAGATAAGTTGTATTACATCCATTATTGGAACCAAATGGAGCAACTTTTATATTATGATGAGGAAAAAGATGCTGTAGATTGTACACCTAATGGTCTAGCTAGAATATTTAGACCTGGATACACTGGTCTTCATAAAGATGGAGCAGCTCAAGGTTGCGGAAGCTGTAATGTCTGGACCATTATTTATAAAGACCAAAACATGAAGAGTTCTTCAGTCTGCCAACAGCCAAAGATTATTCTTTGCATGATGTCCAATAGCTCAAAATGGATAAAAAAGAAGCAGAGAAACAAAATTAAGTACAGGCTGGATCCTTTTCTGCAACTTCTCCTAGATATAGTTTTCACCCATTAAAGAACTCTTCATGTTGTATCTTAGTTGATTAATAATTATTGCATTGTTTTTGAAAGTCTGCAAGGTCCACTGCAATTATTTTAATTTACATTCTTTTTCTGAAGGGATTAATTTCCAAAAAAATGTTTTACAGTTCTTTTGGACTTACTGTAGTGATTCTAGAAACCACAGGAGTGCTATAACTATTAGCTTAACTTAAGGGCTAAAAATGTTGAGCAGGTCACAGATAAACAATGCTAGTATTTTGCTTTTAAAGTACTCAGTCTAGATATAGAACAAAATATTAGGCATAACTTCATAAAATTCTGACATATAATGCTCATCTGCCTTTTCAACCATTCTTTCTTATTATGCAGTGTATGTAATAGGGAAAGTCCAGAGTCTGTGGTGATGAGATGGGTCTACACTGAAGGCAGGAGCACAAATCAGTGAGTTAGGGTCAGGATCAGGTTTGGAAACCGTAACCAGGAACAGGCCCAGCTCAGTGATCACCAGGCAAGCTCATAGTGATGAGGCACATCTGGGTCAAGCCCCAAGTTAGCCTGCTGTCTAGGGTCCCAGTGTGAACCAGCTGGGTCCATGAATAGGGGTGGGCACAGCTGTGATGCCATTGTGACGTAGCTCAGACAGGAACTGAGGGCAAGAGCCTCATCATGAGGATAGCTCCAAGAGGAGGAAGGCAGCCCATTTACAGGCTTCCTCCAGCCCTTTCTTCACAGCATCCCTCACCAGCTGTAAACCTAGAGGAACAAACAGAAAAAAAGTAGGACTGGGAAGGTGAATTTGCAATATATCAGTGGATTAAATGGAATGTTTGTAGTTGAAAACGAAGTAAAAGGGACATGAGGACAATAATCATTGTCCACAAGTATGAGAAAGAATGAAGAATTGTGTCAGGACAGGACAAAAGCATGTGTAACTTCTCTAGGGGACATAAGCAACATTAGAGAAAGAAAAATAAAGGTGGCAGTCAGCGGGAATAAAAAATCCAAGAGTGACATAGGTACAGCCATGCAGTTGTCTGTGAAAGAGGTGGTCAACATCTGTGGCTCAGAACATTTTGTTTAAATGACCTCACTGAATCTTTCTTCCTCCTCTTCTAAGGATGAATCCATGACTGACTGTAGCCTCTAATCGTTTGCTCCTTTGTTGTTCTAATTTTTTGTCAGACAACTCAAAACTTTTTTTAGAGTTGAAGCACTGTGAGAAGAATCCTTATGAAATACTGTTTGGGTTTGAAAAACCTTTCCACTGTGTACAACCTCCTATTAGTTTCCAGAGTCAGTAACTAATGGAAGCTAACTAAAAGCAGGAATCATTCTTTTATCTGCTATTTGAGAACATCTGTGAATAAATATTTTTATCTCTTCTTTCAGTTACATCAAATTTAGTAACATAATTTCTTGTATTTTGTTGTATGTACAGCCATAAATTCTGAAGATAAGACAGTGACAATAGGAAACCTTACTTAGTTAAATGAGCCTACAGGCATATGCATGAGTGCTCTTAATAAGTTTCACATTGGTATAAAGAGATCCCGCAGTTGAATCCAACTTGAAACTTGTGTAGAAGAGTCATTGAGTGAAGCTAATTAACATCAATTATTATTTTTATTATCGCTCCCAAATCTCAAAGGGAAGTGTTGGTGCATGATTAAGCATTAAGTTTTGTATAACTGTCTTAACAGAAGATGTAGTCTGCTGGCAATGCTCTGGTAGGACAAATAGTGTGTTTGCAGTTCAATCCTTCCATTTTTTCCCTTTCTCATTTCCAGTATTAGTAATAGCTAATTTTAAACTTTGTAGAATCATAGACTCATAGAATATGCTGAGTTGGAAGGGACCCCAGAAGGGTCATTGAAGTCCAGCTTCTGGCCCGCACAAGAATTACAGGATGGGCCTGAGTGCCTTGTCCAAACACTCCTTGAACTCTGTCAAGCTTGATGCTGTGACCACTTCCCTGGGAAGCCTGTTCCAGTGTCCAACCACCCTCTGAGTGAAAAACCTTTTCCTGATATCCAGCCTAAACCTCCCCAGACACAGCTTCAGGCCCTTCCCTCGGGTCCTGTCACTGGTCACCACAGAGAAGAGATCAGTGCCTGCCCTTCCTCTTCCCCTTGTGAGCAAGTTGCAGACTGAGAGGGAGGTCTCCCCTCAGTCTTCTCCAAGCTGAACAGACCAAGTGACCTTGGCCTTGGCATTTGAACATCAATCATTTGAACAGATACTGTGACCTACCTCTTTTTGGTGCAGAAGGACTCTTTATTGCCTGATACTTCTTGTGATAAGGGAGGAACACCGAGGTGCACTGAGTAGCAGATACATTGGGAATCAAAGCACCTGGTGGTTTATTTTGTAAGAGGGTGAACACAAAATTTCTGTGCTCCTGTTTCTCACTTATAGAGCGTAATTAGTGGTGTATCTTTGCTCTGTCAAGAACGCTTTCAATGAGAAAACATGAGTTTTTTGAAAAAAGTGTTTTAAACTGTCACTGTACAGAAAGAAAAGGAAGGATTCTTCACTTATTTTCACAGTATTGTCCAGGGAGGCTGTTCTCACTGCTTACACTAGCTTCTGACTGTGAATAATTGCTGTGCTCCTTTGGGGATGAAAATGTCTCACATCTGACTGATCTTTCTGTTGTTTTGGAGATAAAACACTATCCTAAATACTGAGTTTTCCCTATCTTGAGCTCCAGTTTCTCTGTAAAGACCCAAGCATTAGAGCTATGTAGTTCAAAGTCAGACCAAAAAAAATAACACTGCACTGATTGCAGTGGCTGGGTACATCTTGCTAGTGAAAAAATAAGTTCATGTGTCTGTGGTGACTATTTTACATATGCCTAAGTCAGCTGACGCTGTTGATCCAGGATATTTATACTGACACAAATGTAAACTCCATTGGAAATCTTCAGAGATTGTTTTGAATGGTTATTCTCTTTCCCTTCAGAGACAGTACTGGAGGTGACATTAGGCAACTACGCACTCATACTTGCAGAGTTTTTCTATTAATTACTTTTGGCATCTGTCTTGTCACTTTGCCCCTACTGTGTATTTTGCTTCTGCACCTGTTATTTTCTGTGCAAATGAGTAAGCTAAGTAGTAGGTATTCCTAATAAAATCATAATTAGGAAAATTTCCATTTCCCTCCCTGCTGAGACTTCATGGTTGTGTGCTTGTAAGGTAAAGTGAAATAGAAAAAAATTAACCCCGAAAGCTTTAAATGCTTTTTAAGCCTTAATCATTCTCCATGTCCTTCATGACTTAACTAAGGATGTCATGGACAGATAGATCATTCTTACTTTGTCTTAACAGTTCTTTAAAACTGCTTTGTAATTGAGAAAGACAAGCAGGCTGGGTGATATACCACAGTATATGTAATGCATTTTTTCCCTTTTCATGGAAGAATTTACAATTCAGAGTGATAGTCCCTGTTTTTTTCAGTGGAGAAAGAAAATGCTGATAATATACTGCAATGAATGAAGGGATGATGTAGCATTTGAACATACTTAAGCAATGATTACATCTTACAAGCAAACCCTTTCATAGACTCAACTCCATGTAGACCATGGCTTACCACTGCCTCTTCAAGACTTATGAGTTGTTCAGATGTGATTCTTGTGGCCAAATCTCTGGTGTTTGGTCACTCGACAATCAACATATCTGTCTGGAGATCTAATGAGCTGCAGGGGTCTGGGAATTTGGCACAATTATGAGGAAAATGGAGGCAAAGACTGATTCCTGTCTCAGAAGTAGTGTGAACTGGCAGTATGTTACTGGGGACTAGGTTCCTCTGTAGCACTACTGTGTTGGAGATAAGTCACTGGAATAGCCAAAAAATAGAGTTAGTAAATGGAACTAATTGTTAAGGACAATCAAGGAGCTAGTGCTTGAATTTGGTCCTTGGTACTCTTATTTTACTGTGTAAAGACACTACCTAGAACTTGGCTATAGCCCCTAGACCATGGTGAAATGAAAGAACATTTAGGAAAACACCACTACCTCCTGTGGGAGCCCCTGGTGGTCTAGTGGTTAAGGATGCGGCGCTGTCACCGCCGAGACCCGAGTTCGATTCCTGGTCAGGGCCACTCCCCGGGCAGATGGAGCCCGTTAGCCCTATAAGGCAATCCATCCTGAGGACCTCACTGCCACCGTCCAAGCTTGCTTGGCCCCGGCAGATGAACCTTAGGATTAAAGGGTGGGCTCAGTTCCGCGCACACTGTAACTCACCTAAAAAATCCAATGCTCAGGCTAGAAAGGTGTAAAGACCTTCCTCGGTTCTTCGTTCGCGAAGACTGGCCATATTATTACTACCTCCTGTATCTGTATTGTTCCTGGAATTCTCCCTCTTCATGCCTCTTTGAAGTATGAAATCTCATCCACCCGGAGATTATGGGATGTCCCTCACAGCCAGGAAAGCGATTCAGTTCAGATTTATTCAGAATGGCCTCTCTAATTTAAACAGCTTAGGGCAGAATCTGCCCATCCTTGTGGAAGCTCCATCTCAGATATTGCTCTCACAAATCCTGATCTAAAACAACAACACTCAGAAGATCAGAGCAAAAGTAAATCCTGGCACAGAAAATAACAGAATACACTGTCATCAGAAAATGTATCGTCTAACCAGTTAAAATAGATGGCACCGACCACAAGTTGGGGACATTACAGAAAGCTGTTCAGATGATCAGCAAGTGTTGGTGTGTGTGTTGGTGTCTCCTTGTGAATGAGATGGACAATCCACTATACACCTCCACCTGTGTTTTCTAGGTTGCCCATGATATACTGTTAGCATACCCAGATCACACAGAGATACCTGTTTTGTCTTACCTATGTGCAGATACCTCTTCTGGAGCTGAATTCCACCCTTCCATCTCTTTCAGAAGAAATCTTTGATGATCAGGTCATGTCTATTTTTGCATTCACTTCCAATTGCTGGTCAAGGACACTGATTTTTGTTTAGGAAGGTCATATTCCTTGCCTGTGATTCCAGCAGTACTACCCTTGGTCGCGTGGTTGTCACGCAGATTGATGTGCTTAAGCTGGCTGGATAATCATCACACCAGCACCGCTGCTGGATTAAATTGCTCTTGGACATGCAGATCAGCCACATTTTCCAGCTGTAGCCCAGACATATATCCATCCGTGAGAGCCCAGAGGTAGAACATGGGGGCTTAACTGGGATATTATTGAAATGAGGTCTCTTCCATCAAGTCACTCTCATGCTTGGTGTTACAGCTTTTGTTCCCAGGCGCTGGTCTGCTGGCGCAGGCCCGCGCTGGGGAGTGTCAGCCACTGCCGCTGTCACTGCACTTGCCATCAGTGTCACGCTTGTTAATTCTGAGGGAAATCTAGGCGCACACGTCTTCCTTTTCTTTGTTTTGTTCCCCAGTAGTGTCTTCTTTGACTCAATTTTTTAAGAAGAGTCCAGATGTTTTCCTGCACGCTTTTAATTACACGAGAGGCACGCAACATTTACTTTGCCTAATGTGTTTTGGCTTTCCTGTGCAGCATGTTGGGGTGCATGCTTCTCTTCCGTTTCCTTTTACCTCTGGGATTATTGGAAACGAATTTACTGACAACAAAAGGAGAGGAGATTGATTGTAGTTTGCGTATTTCTATCCTTGAGAAATATTTCACATGCTTTAAGCCGTAGTGTTCAGAAACATCAGCGAGCTATCAAAAATAGAGCAGCAAGTAGTGTGCTCCATTTATTTTTGTCTCACAGCTCTCCATGCTGGATTAAGAAACATTAAATATCTTAAACTGAGGAGTCAAAGGATGAATTCTGGACTTGCTGCTAAGTCCTAACTGTACTAACAAAAGATAAATCAAATTTGTATGTTATTTGGTGATGCATAAACACTCAGAGTTGTTTCAAAATGCATAATTTGACATTGTTTTAAATTTCCTTGTCATTAAATTAACTCAGTCTTGATGAAATAATTTAATATCTCCTTCAACCAGAGAATCCAGAATACCCTAAAATTTCCAGTACATGATCCAAGTCACTCGCAAACCTGTTCCTGTTCTCTCTTTCCCCCCTCTCACATCAGTAAAATGTTACATGTGTTTGAGAGCATTTTCTTTTCAAGTAAATAAACTATTGAACATTTTTGAAACTAAACTGATATCTTAAAAGCCATTATTTAGGAAAAAAAAAGTCTTTGGGGCTGCATGATACCTTTCTGTGGTCCTCATAAATGTCCGTTACAGTTGATTCTTGTTGATGTGTGTAATTGTCTGTGTTTTCCTCAGCCCCCACTCTGGTTATTAGCTATCACAGTGTAAACTGTTTACCCCTTTTTGCTGTTCTTCTGACACATATTGCAGTCGCTGTACAATGTCTTCGGGATTGGAGTTTGCCTACATCTTTCACGCGGAAAGAAGTTAAATTTAAATAAAATCTATGAATGAGCAGCTCTACAGAATGGAGGCTTAATTAATTTAATTGCCTGTATGGACTAGCTTGTGGTTATTATACCTCAGTGCTTAAATGAAAACGTCTATTTCTCTTCAAAAATATTGTCAGCTCCAACACAGCAGAATACTGACAAAAACTGTAAGGACAGCAATAACTTGTAGCCAGTGTGTAATCTGTGCTTGATGTGTGTGTAATTGATAAAAATTGCTTTTGGTTGGTAACAATGAAAGAATACACCATGCTCCATATATCTGTCAGGATGGTTTTGTACTGGGTTTTGATGATCTTTGGAAGCATTGCAATAAGACAGAAGGTCAGTGCACTTCATTCCTTTTAAATGAGTTTCCATATGGTCTTTAGTGTGTAATATAAAAGGTGAAGGCACTCTAGGCTTTCTTAGGCAGCATCATTTAGGGTAAGATAATGCCAGCATGTAGGGATTGTTGTGAACCTCTAGACTAGTTGCTTGTATAAATAAGGCTATCAGCTAGTACTCAAGTGATTCTTGTTTGAATAAATCTTCTCTGTCAGAAAAAAAAATAATCATGAATTAAAGATGAAAGAGCCAGGATGAGTGTGTGTGTGTGCGGTGACAGAGTACTCTGTCTTACTGGCAAGGAAAAAAAGAGAAGGATCAAGGGATCAGGGTTTTTTACAAGGATGGGCAGAGAAACATCCCTGAGGGAGTCATTTAGGCACAGCAAGCGAAGGGTAGGAGTTATATTCCCATCTCCTTCTCAAGGCCCTGTCTCCCAAGAAAAGAGCAGCTCTGATCTCCATTCTTGCACTTGTTTTTGTGATGGGAGCAGGACAAGATGCAACTGTCTGCGAGGGGTACTGTGCTGATTGCTTTCTTTGACATCTGGGAAAAGTTATTCCTCTTGCTTCCACACTGACTAAGACATGGTAATGTTTTCCATGTGTTTTTGGGACAGGAGCTGAGTTGGATATCCATGATAGTCAGGTTCTGGTTCCTGGTTCTTCCCTTCAAAGGGGTCAGTTGGCTCTTTGGTAAGACAACAGGGTCTATAGGCAGGGGAAATGCCAGCTCCCTAAATTGCTGATACAATATATGTAAGAAAAGTGCTGCTTCATCCGGAGGAAACAGAATTAGTATATGAATTGCATTACTGGTGAGGAATTGGCCAGAGGAAAGACAAGCTCGAGTGCCACTGAAAATGGAATTGTTAGGCTAAGGTGAAGATATTAATAGAGTCTCTCCAAAACTGATTTGGGGGCTAATCTTATTTAGTATTTTGATTTCTGACCTTGGTGAGAGTTTGTTAATGAAATTTGCTGGCAGTCTCAAGTGTGAAAGCTGCACCAATAAAGAAGAGATTTGCTTACCATACAAATAGATGACCTGGAAGTCTCTAGTAATAGAAGTGGGATGAAATTCAATTGTACAAAAATACATGTTCCTGCACTCAAAAGTAATAAGAGGAAATTTTACTCCAAACTAAGAGGTCATCAGCTGGAAAAACCTCAATGGGAAGATCTGGTTGTATTTTCTGTCCTGTGAATTTTAATATAATCAGTGGCACATGATCCTGAAAATATCAGAAACAATTCTAGAGATTAGTAGAAAAGACTGTTTCAGAAGAAAATATGAGTTCTGTCTCATAAGACTTTGGTAAGACCTCCTTTAGAATTGCATTTTATTCAAAAAAGAGTAACTCCACTGGGAGACCGGCAGGAAGTGGGAAGAAACTGTCCATAGCCACAAGTGAGGTGAAATTCCCATGTCTCAAATAGTTTGGCAAACTATGGTGGCCATTTGTTGACCGGTGATGGCTTCTTCATTTTGGTGCATCTGTTTCATTTCACCATTATTTGTGTGAGGACTGTTAGCAAATCCTGTAAGGGAACACTGCATTTACAGCTGAGCATGTGAGCTAGTGGCTGGAGAGAAGTGACCACTAGTCCTCTCTGGTCTTGTTTTTCTTTCCCTGTGCTTCCAGCATCAATGTGTCCTTCACCCCTTAGATGCAACAAAAGGTCTACTAAAGAGATCAGGGAAATTAACAGCCTGATATATAAGATAAAATATAAATGATTTGTCTTGTTCAGTAAAGTCCTCTGTATAAATATTGTTATGGGGGGATACAAGTGAGGATAAAGAAAAGCTTAAATGAGAGGATCAAGTTGGCATGAAAACATCTAGGTACATATGACTCTGTAGATATTTAAACCTGAAATTTTAATAAATTTAGAAATCAGAATATTCTTGATGTAAGAGGAAAGAGGCTGAGGAAGAACTTCTAAGTAGAAGTAGCTAAAAAAGCCCCACAACTTTTAAGCCTGTGAACAGAACTATGTGATGTGGTTGCTCACTGTATCAGGACAGTGAATTTCAGTACACAGAATCTCCGGTCAGTCCCTGTATTTTTCTGTTTGTTCCTGCTAAAGCACAAGACACAGTCAGGCCAGAATATTTCTAAGTATTATAGGAACATCTCAGCAGCACTGAATGAATAGAGATTCTCCTGTTTTCATTTTTGCACATACGTAATAGTCAAGGTGATTTCATCGGAGCTTTCATTCATCTTAACTTGCTCAGGTGTAATGGAAGATGCCTACACTTAGACAACTTCCTTTTCAGAATTACAAATATGTCATCATAATTGTAACTGTATTCCCTTATTTTATTTTTGCACTGAGTGGAAATAGTAGCACATTCATAACATGTTTTAAGATGCTGCTGCATATATCCAAGTTGTGTGTTAAAGTGGCAGAAAACTACTGCTGGTTTTTCCAGAAAATGTGAAAAAAATTATATTTTCTTATTTTCAAAGGGAAAAAACATTATTATCTTTGGCAGAAGTTTTCAGCCTTTTCTTTTTAGGTTTTTGACTGTAGGATTGGGTTTTTTAGTCAGTATTGTTTTCACTGAAAGAGAAGGTAGAAGCTAAAGGTAGACAGAAGGAAGAAAAAAAACACCTCCAAAAGATTGGTGCAATAGCTGGAATAACAGAAATTGTACTCTGCAGAAAGCTGGGAAGGCAGAAGAAAGCCATTCCTTATAATGAAATATTGTCAATTCGACGTGAATGGGGCTCTTCAGCCTGAGGAAGAAAAGTCTGGTTAGATACAGTAAGTCTTCGAATCATGAAAAGATGTTGCAAAAAGTAATAGCCTGTTCTCAATGCCCAGAGTGGATAAAACAAGTAGTTAATGGGTGAAAACTGAAGAATCACTGAAGTGGGACATTATAAAACCTCTTTTTAAATTACAGATGTTGTAGGCAGGGAAGGTTATGTGGGAGGCTGTGGAAGCGCTGTCATGCAAGGGAGGTCCCGAGAAGTGGTGTGTATGCCACCTGCACCACTGCACAGGGGCACTGCAGGCTCCTGCTGACTCTCAGGATATCTGGAGAAAGGGACCAGCACTGTTCACTGCTGAAATGTCTTTTGTCAATAACAACCAAAAAACCAACCAACCAACCAAAAAAAACCAACCAAAAACCCAACAAAACCCCAAACAAACAAAACCCAAAACCTCCATACTTCGACATAATTTCTTTTTCTGATTTAGACTGCTGTATATACTTTGGTCACTTTTTTGTCATGGCAAGATGTTTTTGTATTTATGATGTATTTATTTTATGATGTCCGTAAGTTGCTATGCAATTTCCTTTGAGCACCCCAGAAGCATCCCTTGCCAAGTTCTCTAGCTGTATGGCTCAGAATTCTAAAGGGAGATCTGAAGTTATGAACCTGTACTGTTTTATGGGCAGAGATATTTAACAGTGCTTTGAAGACTTGGGCAACAAAACTCTCCACAAGACCTCTGGCTGAAAGCAGCACAAACAAATAATAGACAAGATATTTTTTTCTTTAATGCAGAGAAATGCATTGATTTCTGCTGAAGTTAATGTTTCTGGAGATAGTTTTTAAGGGTGATTCATAATAAACATCATCTTCTGGTCATATTGTTCTGTAAAAGACCTAGTAGGTGTTATAATGTTATTGTAAATAATATTAGCAGCAGCATATTAAGCATAAACTTCCTTTGAAAAAGAAAGGAATGCTCCTCTTTACAACTGAAGAGCAAGTTATCACTACCGAATATGAGAGGAACAACCATCCCCTTGTCAAACGACTTTGAAGCAATGTACAAAGCAGATCATGCAATTCTGAGCTTCACTTTGGTGATAGCTGTTGTTCTTGTATGTGTCTCTCTTAAAAGAGAATTCAAAGCAGTACAAACAAATATAAAGTGATTTATATGGATTGTTTTAAGAAGGTAGATTGGCATAGTTTGACACATTTGCATCTTCTGAGGCAAAGACACAAGATAGAGACTTGATAGTTACTGGTGGTTTTTCATTGCTTTCTCCTCAACTGAAAATCTGTGTAAAGAGCAGGATAAATAATTTACACGTTTAATATTGAAGTAGTGAGTTATTCCCTCAAGGACAGCATTTCCTGGCTGCTTTTTCATGCTTGAGTGCATTCCTCTGCACACACCGAGAAGCCTTCATGAGGCACGCAACCAGCGGTCTCACTTAAATGGGCCACATTTTAAAACAACAGAGACATAAATCTTTTCCACAACCTCAGCACACATTTCCTCACTCTCCTCTTTCTTTCTCATTCATGAATATGGTGACTGGTGACAGTAGTCATTTTCATCACTGTTTGGTTGTGAGTCACATTCTATAAAATAGGCAGAAAGCAGTGTTGGACCTTCTATGGCTTCCCAAGTGGTTTTACTGTGAAGCATAAATACTAATTTCTATTCTATGTTTTAATATTTCATTTCTTTGATTCAGTGTGATGGGATCTTCTCCTGGCAGTCTTACCAGAAAAGCCCTTTCAGTTGTTCTCAACCATTGTGATAGCTCTTGTGAGACCCCCACATGGAGTGTTCAGCTGTGTTCATCTCTGGGGCCCCCAACATAAAAAGGATGTGGACCTGTTGGAGTGAGTCCAGTGGAGGGCCATGAAGATGCTCAGAGGGCTGGAGCACCTTTCCTATGAAGACAGGCTGAGAGAACTGGGATTGTTCATCCTGGAGAAGGACAAAGCTCTAGGTAGAACTTGTACCAGCTTTTCAGTATCTTAAGATTGCCTTCAAGAAATGTGGAGAGAGACTTTTTCCAAGGGCGTATAGTAATAGTGCAGTGGTTAATGGCTTTAAACTGAAAGAGCATAGGTTTAGATTGGACATGAGGAAGAAATTCTTGACTGTGGGGGTAGTGAAGCACTGGAACAGATTGCCCAGAAAAGCTGTGGATGCCCCGTCCCTGGCAGTGTTCAAGGCCAGGTTGGATGGAGCTCTGAGCAACCTGGTCTAGTGGGAGGTTTTGGAAGGGTTGGAACTAGATGGTGGAAGGGTTGGAACTAGATGGCAGAAGGGTTGGAACTAGATGGTCTTCGAGGGCCCTTCCAGCCCAAACCATTCTATGATTCTATGAAAATAAAACTAGTTCTTACACTCACTGTATTTGTGATTGTTATTAACAAATAACTTTCAGTACCTGTAGGAAGAACTACTGAGAGTGTTTGGCAAATTATTTGGATCATAAAAATGAGTCTGATTAAGAGCCCTAAAGAACCTAAATTGCATTGTGTTACATGCCCATCGATTTTCAATGTACAGCCCCCAGCTAAGACACATGTATGTCTGTATGAAGTCATGGAGACATGAAAGGATATATTAAATGACCCAAAGGAAAAAAAAAATTACATCCCTATAATGTCTCTTTGAGCTCCCCCATGCTGGTGTTTATGACTTTTTAGTGTCCTAGCTTAGTAAAACAGATAGTTTTATATGACAAAAAATTCTGTAGAATGGTTAAGTGATTCTTGCTGTACATCTTTTGAGTAGGCATAATGCTGCTTTAGAGAGAACGTATTTTGGTCTGCACCATCTTAATGTAGCAATACTAGTGTCTAATTTCTCCTTGGTGTATCATTGGCTATAGGAGAGAAGTAAATGCGCAAAGGAATGAGTAAATCCATTCAACAAAAGTGCATTGCACATGTATACTTCTACTGGCTGGAGATTTTTCTGTTACGTCTAATTGGCTGTGACATACTGTTTTACAAATTTCTTTGATTTCAGCAGTTTTCATAGTTCTGTGAATCTCTATTTGCTTGAAGAGTTTTATTTTTTCCTACTACTTCTTTTTAAAGTTGTTTTCCCTATTGGCTCTTAGTTATAACTTGTTTTCTGGTAGAATTCAACTCATGGCGCTTGTTTATGTGCCCATGTCTCTAATCTGCTAAATACTGGGTACACACATATGCACACCCAACTCACATGCCACACACATAGAAATGCAGAAATTGTTCTGCAGAAACTTGCATCCTGAAAAGACTGGTAAAGAGGGACTGTCAAAATGTGCTAGTTGTCCGGAAAGCTCTTCTGTATTGGTAATTTTTTAAAATTCTATTGTCTGCATCAGATACATACACCTGGCTGCCCCTCAGTTATTAATTACTTGTTTGGCTGAGAGCCTTAGCAAACCTTCCTGTTACCTTCCTGCTAATGGCTTTCCTAGATGAGTACTTACGTGTTGGACAAGCACTGGCTGTGCTCGTAGAGTTTTTAGACAGAGCGCTAACTGGCTTCACTCATAAAACAAATAAATTATCCAGTATCTACTCAGGGTATTTCCTTGTTTATCCTTCCATTGATCTTCAATTTAATTATTTCTGTTGAACGTACTCTAGTTACTTCCCAAAGAAATTACATATTAAACTTGTCCCTTCTAGCTATTCCTAGTCTTTCTTGTGCAGATTCCCAGTCCCTAATGAGATATTGCCTTCTTCTTGTACAAACACTCCTATAAATTCACAATTTGCAGCATCCGTATGTGTATTTTCTTAATTCTCTGTGAATTGCTGGATTAAGTGTTCCCCACTCCATACACTTGCACAGCAGTCTTCCTCCACAGTGCTCTGAAAAACCCATTTCTGGTCAATCCAACTGAGAGAAACTGGAATGCAAATTTCTGAGATTTCTCCATAAGCTTTAGACACTTTAGTTTTCTTTCTTCGCCACCTTTGGGTATGTCCTTCAGGCTCAACTTTAAGAGCTCAAACGTTTAATCATGAACTCTCCAGCAACAGTGCCTGCCAGCATGAACTAACAGGCTGGCTGTTTCAGAAACCTTTATAGCAATTCCTGGTAATTTGGTTGGTGGCCTACAGGTGGTTTCATGAACAGAAAGAGCCCAAGTGTAACAAAGCTCAGTATTTCCAGGTAATCAGCATATAAATGGATATCTGTGTAATGCTGTATGCTTTTATCACTTGGTGGACAGCCTGCATGACAACCACCATGGGAGGCAGGAGATGAATTGGTACTGAGCCCTCACTGCTCACCGAGCACTGCTGCCCTGTAGCATCGTTCCTGGCACACTGTTGAAACTGGGATCTGAAAGGAGCAGTGAAAAACCAGGATATGGTTGTGTAATTAAACATTATGCCATAATCCATTTGCACAGAAGGAACAGAGTTAGTATTTCCTTGGAAAACTTTTCTGCAATGTTCTTCATTTTGCAAATCTAAACATTTTGTTCCAATTACTTGGTGCAAATACATTCATTTTTCTTTTTTTTTCTTTTTTTTCCTTTTTTTTGTAAATAAAAATACACAAATAAACATTTTAATTTAGAATGAACCTTTCTTTAATACATCTTGGTCCAAAAATAGGATTTTGAACAATACTTTCATGACATTTGAAAACTACTGGAGTAGGAAGAAAAATAAATATTTGTCTTCAGCAAAATATTTCTGGCGAAAAACAGAAAAGTAGGGTTTTTCTGGAAAGAATTCAGTGGAGATTCATGCTGAGATTTCAGAAACCTGCCTGTAAGTGGACTGTGCCCTTACAAGGTAGAAATAAGCTGAGCTCAAGGATAAAAACTAAATAATGAGGGGAAAAAAAATGTTGCTTACTTCTTACAGTCCATTGTTATGAAAGAATAATCATAGGCTTTCTAAGGAAATTCATGTTACAAAATTAAAGTATACTTAAAATGGTGTTTAGCTGCACATCAGCCTGTAATAAGCTGAAAATAGGAGGGAATGATATGTTTTCTTATTGTTAGGAAGCCTTTCTTTCTGTTCGTGAGAAGCATGAGAAATTCTGAGATGACTGCAGAGGACAGGTCATGTTTAGTATCCTATTCTGCTACAGGCCCCAAAGATTAGCTGACCTCCAGGGTCATGTCTGATATTCTCAATAGATTGGGGAAAGATCCCCTGACCATGTAAAATAGTGTTATTTATTTATATTTCCAGTTTTGGGGAACTTGGCAGTCAAATAGGACAAAGTGGTCAATGAGAATCACGAGTGCAAAACATCATTTTCCAATCACTAAACTGCATTTTGTGTGGGTGAACCCCATCCCTGGGGCTGTGGCCAAGGAAGCTGTTGTATGATATTCTCTTTTTATCAGACAGCTTGCTTTCTAGCATGGTCAATTTTCCATAGCAATCCATCACACTGAAGCACTGCTCCTCTGAGCCCCACAACACCATGGGTAACTATGGCAGCAGGGAACCCGTATATAATTACTATAATGATATCCTCTACCAAATTGCAGGAACTGGTTGCAAAGCAAGGTCACAGAATATATGTTCCTGCTGCCACAGTAAAAGGAGCTCCAACATCAGACACATTTCGTATTCTGCATCTTTAGCTCTGCAGCTCCATCTCAATCTTTTTTTTTTAAGCTTCAAAATTAAAGTAGTATTTTAACTATAAGGCTTTGAGATCAAGATTTTATTTGTTGCCTTTGAAAATATTAATGTACTTAAATGAGAAAAACACAGAGGTAAAAAATCTGTCTGTCCCTGTACACATAGAAAGTACATGAAAGCCTTTCACACGATTGACTAGATTTATTGTTTTTGGGTGCTTTTTTTCCCCCCGATAACAAAGAAAAGAGCAATCTAATAAGGGAATCAAACAAACAAGATGTCCTTTATGAAGTGAAGCTGATAATGAGTACTTGAAGACTTTTGTTTTCCTCTTTGCATTTATATGAAACAGCAGATGATTTCCTTTAACTATGAAGAGTACTGTAAATTAATATTGCCAAAAGGCATTGAGGAAGACACATTCCACTATTAATAAAATATTGATAAAGATGTGAATTTTTTGTCACATTAAATATGCTTCATATTTGGTATTCTAGAGGAAAAGCTGAGAGCACAGTTTTTAATCCAGTCACCATCTATTAATGAAAATCTCATTTCAAGAGATGAAAACAGTTTGGAGAAGAGACAATTTTAAAAAGATGAATATCTTCCTTCAGTTTTTATACAAACTACATGCCTGCTTGTTCAGATGTGTGACTGCATATGATCACACAAATTATAGATACAAGAATACTTGTAGCTGCACACACAAAACCCAACACTTAAATAAAAACAACTTGAAGCATCAAAGACAAAAGAGTTCTTCACCATTTTATTGCAGTTTGCCCTCCTGCTCTGGTGTGAATATGTAATAAATAGCTGCAGTGAGCTATAAGTACAAATGCAGAAGAACTTCTCTTTATCACTGATCACTTCATTATTTGCTGGAAGTACATTTCTCACTGACCTCTTCTCAGAGACATCCCCTCCAAAAATCATACCTGAAGGTCTTGTGTGGTATGCTGTAAAACATTTGGTTTGAGTGATGTACCGCTCTCCCATAGGGATTTGGTTTTGGAGTCCAAGTCACTCTCCAGTGTGACAGTCAGTTGCCTTAACCATGAAACCATTGTCCTTTCTCATCCTTTGGTCTCCTGCCATGTTGACTGCCAGTCTCCCAGTAGTATCAGTCAACCCTCTAGAGCATCCAGCCAAGTGCCAATAGAAACGTTTTCCAGCATCTGCAGTAAAACCTTGGGATTCTGCACAAGAACAACATGCTGCAGAGAGTTGTTTCTCTGCTGCTCATCCTGGATTTATTCCATAAGCATAATCTAGCCTGTGGGCTGGGGCAGGCAGGACTGTTGAGATAAAGAAAAACACTGAATCCTTCCAGCTAAAAATAAACAAAGAAATGTAATGAAGTGGTGGCAAAAAAATGTTCCAAGTTATTAAAAGTATTTAAGTTGCAGATTTTTGAAAATGGGATTTTCAGTGAAAAGTGTCTGCTCATCCTCAATACTACTGCCATTTTGGCCTGTATATATGCACTTTTCTAGTTGAGGGGCAGTTGGGGTGGAGATATATGTCCCTCTGAGAGGCTGCCCCCCACTATGGATATAGCCATGCCTAGACATACACAGTTATGCTGTGGTGGTGTCTCATAACTTCTTGCCCATCAGCTGTGGGAGTTACACTAGCATCACATCCTCTGGAGAGCTCCAAATGACTGCAGTGATAAAAAGAAAATAACTGTATAGGAAATGTGCTTTCTCCCCAGACTGAGCTGGGCTTTGGGCAGGACAGCTTCCCTCTCTCATTTCGGGCATCAAAGAGGGCCTGCCTGCTTTGTAATCCACTGTATCTGCTGCCTTGAGAACACAGACAGCCTATAACACACACTGCATTAGTCTTGCTTTGTGATTCACAAAACACACAAAATTCAACCTTGATTGCTTCTCTCTGTTTCTATTTCCCTGGTGCTAAGATCAGAAGAACATCTCACAGGGGACCTGGTTCGATTTCTAGACACAGTTTACATATGGCATCCAGGACAAGTAAGCTTTCAGAGCCCAGCTGTTGCCTTGCATTGGCAAGAGCAGTATAGTGAGTACCCTACCAAGAGTCCCATGTGTTGAACTGGGCTGTTTTTCTCCCATGGAAGATAGAAAAGGGTTTACAGAGCGTAGTAAAGTATCTGAGAGCTGAGAAAACACATCTGTTAAAAGAACACCTTTTCCTAGTAGTCCCTGAACTGTAAGTACTGACAAGTTTGAAATCCCTACTCAGGAAATTTAATTTCTCTTTTCATGCATTTGCTATCTGTACATCTTAGAGGCCCTGGGTTGATTTTGTCACACATGAGTTATTTTTGTGGTCAAAAATTTTTTAAAGAGATTTGTTCAAGATTATGTAGTAAATAATTGATTTGTCCCTGAAACTGTATTTTTCATCTAGCTGTGTTTGGATCACACAGAATACATGCTTTGAAAAAGCAGCAATCATTTTAACCTACTGCTGAAAGCAGAATGAATCTCTCATTTTTGGGATCTGTTATTTTCACTATTTTCAAAACAGCACAGTGTTGCATTCACATAACGACCAGTCTCCTGCAAGGCATTTCAGAAGAAAAGTCAAAGGCAACAGAAATCAGTTTTTCATCCCAAAAACTGGGAATGGTACGTCCAGTCACTCTGACTGCCCACAGTCCTCTTATGTTTCTCTTCAGCTCTTTAAGGCTTGACTTTCCCTGGAGTTTTGTGTTGGGTTTTCTCTTTACTGTCTACAAGGCTCCTACTTATGTTGATTAGGGAATACTTTGCAGATCCTTTACTGGTAACAACAGAGGAAATGGGAGTTTATTGATGATACCCTTGTAAGAAACTGTGAGGAGAAAGAAGAAAAAGCCTGATGTGAAAAAAAAAAAAACAACAAAACCAAAACCCAAAACTTCTGCCTGCTTTTTTAAAATAAAATATTTTTCTGTTTCAAGCAGAGAAAGCAAAGTGGACCCAATGGTATAATACATGGACCTACCATAGGACTTCACATAATACTAAAACTATAAACCTGTCTTTGCTTTAATTGAACTACTAAAGCTATTAATCTTTTAACCATAAGAATTATTGCTCTGAATTGAAAGAATGGAAGGGGCCAGGCAAAATGCCCATGATAAATTAAGTCTCTCATCTTTAATTATTTAGTAGGCAATAATATCTGTGCAAAGTTTCTAATTTTTACATGTCTATAAGTCACAGAGCTTGTGATCTATGCCAGTGTGCTGGGGGCTAAAGCACGGGGCACAGGTCTCATCCCCCTCTTGTCTTGACTTTCATTCTCTGCGTTGCTGCATCTTTCTTCCAGAAGGATTTCCCTCCCTCAGTGGTATGGAATGAAAAGGTAATTCAGGTTGCCGTGGAAACCTTAATTTTGACTTTAGCAGCTTGTTTGCTGGTTAAGATTTCCATCTTTAAAATTACATTAATTTTTCAAAGTGTGGTTATTTATATAAGCATATTTCTTTTGCGGTGTTTGAACAGTTCACAGTGAACATTGTGGGAATCTAATTTAGAGTAAGGGCTTCATGTGGTTGCTAGTAACAATTAAAGAAAAACTACAGAAGTGACCTCTATACCTATTTACTCTTGATAGTTTGCAAGGCTACATCTTGGTCACTCAATATATTTTCATAACTCATTGAACACTCGTGGATTTTCCTTCAGATTGATGTTATCCCTCAGGGGTGTGCATATTGTCTTTGGAAATTATAACTTGTAAACTGTTGGGGTGCAAACAATAAAAAAATTTAGAGAATTTAGCCCGTCATCTATTTTATATTTGTTAGAGTTTTCAGAACCTGTTTTAAAAATCAAGCAGGTTTATAGTTTCTCAACCACAAGGCCCAAATGAATTTTTTTTTTCAGTCTCAAGAGATGCAAACTTGTGACTTGCATTACACCAAGTTGAGAATGAGAAGTTTCAGCCCATAATAACCACTATTCTCTAGCACTATGAGCATAATGATACCTACGTCAGGTTTGTGAACTCTGGTGTTATCATTCCTCCCATCCCCCTGTTTTGGCTGACTTTGGAAAGATCTGCTACAGGTGGCCTAGGACATCAACATCCAAAGAGAACAGTCTCTGTCACTCTGTTTGACAGAAATTCTCAGAACTCCAGATTTTTCTGAGGTTTCATAATGACTCCTGACATCTCCCTTTCATCCCAGTGGTCACAATTTATTTGTTTCAGAGCTGTGGAATGTGCATGCTCATTGGTACCACTTGCCACTGTTTTTCTGGTTGGGAATATCCTGCAGCGTGGGATATTTGTGTAATCCATCCATCTGCGTAGCTGGCACTGTGTCTTGTTTGTGTGCCTTCACCAGGTTTATGTGCATCCTCCCAGCTTGCAACCAGGCTGTGTGCATCCTCGGGGGATGCGTGAGCGCATGATCTGTGTTTGCTGTATTTCTAATGCTCCCTGACTGCTTCTCACGTTAACCCAGTTTAAAGAATATACTGCATGTCAACACAAAACTGGTGACTTCTATTTCAAAAATCCATAAGGACAGCATGTAATCTTCAAATCCAGTTCTGGGCTATAGACTGTGCTGTGAAAATCAGAGGGGTTGTATGAAGTTTATTGAACAGTAAGGGCTCAAAATCTCTAGTAATATCCACAGACTGTTACTGATATTAAGTGAAGTGGCATATGCGTTTTATTAACTTCTGCATAACAACAGTCCTCTGCCACATTGTGATCGTTCAGTCTTACCTTCTCTGTCATCACGTGCCTATGAATTGCCACTGACATTCTTCCCCTGAATCATATCACAAGCCACCAGACGAAAGATTATTTCAGGAAAGATGATTAGGAAATAAGGATCTTGAATAGTTTATATGAGTCATGGACATCACTGATAGGATTTATTTCTATAAAAAATAAATTGTCTTTAATTTCTGGAATCTTAGTAAAATAGACTCAAAATGATTGTGCTGTTTCAGGTAATATTTTTTAAAAGCATAATGGTATGATGGGTCCTATGTTGGATTTCCCTGTAAGTGATCAAAAGCCTGAACAAATTAAATAATATTTTTTGAAGGACTGAAACATATTTAAATTTCTGAGAATTTTATTCAGCCTTCATTCTTTTTCTTCCACTCTGTAAGCACAGCACTTGGCTGAAAAATAACTGCAATCTGATCTAAGATCTAAGCAGTTACTCCCTCTCTTGTTCATGGCTTTGGATTCATTAGTGCATGTCCACTTAGTTGCAAGAAGCAATTCATGTGGAATTGATAATTAAGGAAATGCTTTAAAATCTTAGAGCAGACTCTCTGGTGGGACAGACTGCACTGCTCTGACGACTGGTACCTGTGACTGCAAGTGTTGCAGCTTGACTAGTCCTGTACCTCCTAGGTTTCAAAATCTCCATGAGATCAATTTGATGCCCATGGCTGAAGCAGGTGAGGGTATGTGACCTCACTGCAAGCATCTACAGATCAGTACAGTGTTGGTTTGGTTTGGGGTTTTTTAGAAAAACTATAAAAAATTGAAAGGATAACTGGGAGGACAGTGGCAATGTGGCACACAGTCCTTTTCAGTAGTGTGTATAAAATGTACAGGAGTGGCTACGTGAAATGGAAAGATTTATGAATAATATTGTGGCATTCCAGATGTATGCCCACAAAACGCAACAAGTGAACTTTTGAGAGGTTTTCAGAGCCTGGCAGAGACTGAGAAGACTGAATTTGCTCTTTAAATATTGAAGAGTCAGAGCTAGGGATTTGCTGCAGTTAAATTGTGGTACTTTCTCAAATTGCACTAAATTCAGAAAACTAAATGAGGCTTTCTTAGCAATATACCAGTATCAGAATTAATTGTGTATTTTTTTCTAACTGCATTGCTTATAAGAGTAGAATGTTTAATTAAAATTATATATTCTTCAGAGAATCCCGAGGTAGCCACTAGCAGGGATCTCCCCTGAACAAGCCCAGTGTGCACAGTGCCACAGGAAAGCAGACAAATCTGTTCAATCACTGTGGTTTGTTCATGAGAGATTTAATAATTTTTCACAAAATAACTAGCATATTTAGACATAACCAAAAAGCACTCTAAATTGAGTCTTCTTACACAAGGTGGAAAACACAAAAAATAGAAGGAATTGTGTTAAAATGAGGAAAAATAGTTGTCAAAGCTAAGACAGAACATAAAATTATCTTTGACAAAAGGGACAACAGTTTATTATAGGCCATAATACCTCTGCCAGTGTAATTTTTGTAAGACCATTTTCATTCTCCATTTTCTATTTTTGCTTGGTGTGAAAGATGATACAGATGTAGCATGAAAAATGATGGAGTAAGAATCCGCCTTCTGATCTCTAACATCTATCTGATTAAATCCAGAAAGAGCAATTACATTATCTATTTATTTACCACCCTCTCTACATTGCTCTGTTTTATACCAGTATTCCTACCTGGTGTCATCAACTGCCAGAGCTTCCTGGTGTCTTCAGTGCTCCTCAGGGCCAGCTTCCTCTCCTTCCCCTTCTCTGGTCTCAAAACTTGGGAAATGACAAGTTCTCACATTGTGTCCTGAAAGCTATCAAATGCTATTTAGTCCGAGGTCTGGCAGGCTGAGGCAAGAAATATGACTTAAAGGCAAAAAGGAAAATCCTGGAAATGCTTACTGGCTATGCAATCCCAGTTATATCTTGAAAGAGCACAAGTTTTTTGGGAGATGCTTTCAGTGGTAACTGCTCCTACAGCTGTGCATGTGCAGGGTGTGCTGAACCTCTGGCAATGATGACAGCAGTACAGAAGCAAAAATAATCCATGGAGATTTCAGGGAAGGATGAAGAAACGTGCAGGTGCCAGGACCCATGAAACCATATGTGTCACCGAGCCGATGGTAGTGAGGTCCTGTCCCAGCAAGCTGGGAGGGTGTGTTGGACTCCTCCAAGGGTATTTTCCCCAGCTGCTGCATCTTAACTGTTTTGTGGGTGTTTTGTAGTGAGGCACTGGGAGGCAACTGATTACAACCCTAGGGAGTGTGGTAGCACTGCATGGGTCAGATTAAACCACTAGGGTTTTGGGGTATAAGCCACCAGACACATTATCTTCTGGAAGTGCACCCGGTGACTGAATTGCTGCTGAAATGTTCATACATGGCACCTACAAAAGCAGGTCCCATGTCAGGAGTATGAAAACGCCCCAAGACAAAACTGACAGGGGAGAGAGATGTGACAGGTTACAGCTTGGACTGGGAGGACAAGGACAGACTTGGATAGTCTCAGACCTTTCAGTCCAGTCACCTGTAACACTTCCCTACTATTTGCATGGAAACAAAGGGCTGTTACTTTTATTTTCACCTGGAAATGGTGTATTTTGCTTGAGATAAGTAGACTTGTAAAACAAATCCAGCTTTGAATCCAGCATGCACAGAGGTTTTGTAGGTTCTCAACTTTAAATAGCAGTAATATGTATTCCCCAGGCTTTGCCACATGCAAGCAGATCTAGAATCGTTCTCATTTGCATGATTCTATGTTTTGTAAATGTGGATGCTAAAAAGTATCAGTGTTTCTTTAAATCCAAGTGAATATTATTTTGGAAATGCGTGATTTGGTGTTTTGTAAGATGAAATATTTGTGTAGCTGTGTTCTTATAGCCAGGGTGGTAAAAGGATAGAAAAAGCAAAATATTTACAGAGAAAGGTAATGTTATTTAGTAGAATATCTGACAGAATTGGGGAAAAAAATAAGCGAGATTTCAGACACATGAGGTGTGATCCTCAGGGATGATATAGATGTCATAAGCTTTGAACTTTATTTAAACTACTTTAAGTTGGTTACGTTAATAGCTAGATGATGTAAAGGAAAAAAGTCCTTGGTACTTGAAGACTGGAGGTGGATAATAGATAAGTGAGAGTTGAGAAAGGCATTAATTCTTCTAGGACAAAGAAGGAAAAGTAATAACCAGCTGTGAAACAGCAGTGGTCTCTCTGTGAGTGAGCAAAATTGTTGTGTGCCATAAAGTCACCTTCCCCTCTGAGTCCATAATTTTAAGTGTCCACTTGAGTTATGAATTTCAGTTTCCAGACTCAACTTTTGAAGATATTTTTAAGACTTCCGTGGGGCCAGGGACTGAGAAGTCAGAGATGGAGGGCTATTCTATGAAAACAGATTTCCCACTGTGTGTATGACAACTGTGTATTTCTGTTCTCTGTTACTTATGTAAAGCATCCTTGTTCTGGTGTAGAGTGGTTCATTTTTGGGAGTATATCCAGTGCCTTGCATGGAAGGAAGCAAATCTAGGGCTTTAGGATGCCCAGACTGTGGGCAGTAACTGCCCAAGCAGTTACTGAATGGGTCTTCATTATGCTGATGATATGTTGACGGATTTGGGGTTTAAGGGCTTCTTACATGGTGCTGTATTTTGGTCTGCAAGATATTTGTTTCTGATGTTGTTTGACAAGTTGAGGGGTTTACCTGATCTCCAAGAAAGGCAGTAGTAAAGACAGTAGTTACTTTATGTTACGATCATCCAAATTGTTTGTTGCTTCCCCTTCCCCCCCCCCACCACCACTGCTTACCCCTCCCATTTCCATATAGGATGTTTTGTGATGAATAGAAATACATAACTATTTGGGCTTTCATTTTATATTCTCTTAAGTATAAACACTGTCCAGGCCCATAAACACAAGTCCTTGTTAGGGGTAGGAGCAGTTCTCTTTAGAAAATTTAGATTCGCAGAATCACATAATATTCTGAGTTGGAAGGGACCCAGAAGGATCAAGTCCAGCTCTTGAGTGAAAGGCCCATACAGGGATCAAACCCACAATCATGGTGTTCGTTAGCAACATGTTCTAACCAACTAAGCTAATTAGATTGATTGGATGGATGTTGCCAGTGTCCTCAGGGCACATTAATGTCAATATATAACCATGACCTCTTTTGCATATTTTTAATGCCTGTTGGATTTGTGGAGGTTGAACAGCTGCTCTATGGTGGTTGAAAATGTTTAAACATCTGATGCTGTGTTAAAACTGACACGGGTGCAAATCCATAGTTCGATTAGAAATGAGCAGAAAGTGAATTTGGAACAGCTGCCTCACCTATAGTGTTTGAGAAAGACTGAGGAAGATTTGGAAAAGAGCCTTGTTGTACTGTATATTAGTGGAGACAAAAAGCAAATAGAGTTGCATTGGTCAAATCACACCTGAAGATTTTCTGAAGTCCCACATTTTGTGATCTCCTTTATAGAAAGCTATGTTTGGTTTTTAACCCATCCTTACAGTTCAGTCCCTTTTTGTTTCATCTTGGGGAAAACTTTATTCTCCATGAGAATTGTTTTGTCTGGTCTCTTCATTAAATGAAAACCAGAAGTGAAGTGGATAAAGTTGAGATCAGCATAGGTGTCACTTCAGATTATGACTTTCAGCTCTGCTTGTAAGGTTGCACAAAGAACAAAATGGAATTTAAAAATATTTGAAGATGGAATTGAGGGACATTTAAGGATAAATGCTGGAGAAAGAGCATGTCCTGGATTTCAGCAGTTTCTTATCTGCCATGATATGAGGCCAAGCATTCCACTGGTGCTGTCTCATCAAAGACTGCAGTGGCCCTGTAGTGATTTATCCCACAGTTGTCTGCCTACCCCCTTACTTGCAGCACAGCCGCTGCTGTCTCAGCAAGAAGCATTTTCATTGTATTTTTTGGGAACAAATTTGCTTCTTGCTTTCTCCAACCACTGACTGTCTGCTGCATGAACCTGCAACAGCTCACAAGAGGTGTCACAGGTCCTGCTTCTGTATGGAGGTTACCCAAAAACCTAATCAATAACAATCATAATTTCTTTTAACAATGGTTCATTTAAGCTTGGACATAATAACTGAAAAATTAGACATGATATTCCTTTAAGTATCAATTGATGGACTCTCAGTAGGCCTGTGGTACACCATTTGAGGAAACTTAAACACACCATAATTGGAAAAGATTTATTATTTTGGAAAACCTCTGACTAAAATGAGTCAATTTCTCCCTGTATAGCATGCCCTGAAATTTAAATACATGTCAGCAGCAATACTAAATATAGCTACTGGCATTATTGTTAGCATAAGCAGAGCTGGTATTTATAAAACCAATGTGCTTTCTGCTGTGGTGTGCTAACAGCCTTTGTCTAATTGCTAATATTTTCAGTTGAGGGAATTTTGGTATGATGAATTGCCTGTTACTTGATGAGACACTTTGGATGCAATTTAAATTCAGTGTCAGTGTTCCACTCCAGTAATAGGTCTCATTTTCAGCGTTTTTTTAATTTATCTACTCAGTCCTACAGATTTACTTTAAATTATAGCAAGAACAATAAAAATCCAGAATCTAATCACACCCTGGATAAAGCTGTGTTACTGGTCACAGACCCCATGGCATATGTGGAAGGAACTAACAGCAGTCATATTACCAAAAATTCTCTATTTTTTAAAAAAATGTGTATTTTGCAAATCATTTATTTTACTCTGTAAAATGCTCCCTTCTGCCTTATACCCAGATCCTTTTACCTCGTTGAGTTCCTATTTTTGTGTAGATGCAGTGTTCACTATTTATCATTTGAACAAATATATTTAAAAGTCTACAAGGTACATGTAATTCATATGGGTCCAGTGAATATGTTATCAACTTCTATTTAATTTTTCTTTCCACCTCTGCAAGGCTTGTGATTATTTTTTCGGAAGCATGTGAACTTAAGTAAATTTTCTGAGGTCTTTCACAGTTTACCAAAGGACTTAAAATCAACTCATTTAGATGCAGCTCTCCTAGGAGAGTGACTGTGGAGGAGATCATAGTGTGGTTATATATTGATGTTTTCTAAGACTGTAAAGGGTGGTTACATTTTTTTGTAGTAATGCAGTGGGGAGGGAACAGGTTGGCTAAACAAATGGTGTGTTGTGGTCAGTGGAAGTGTTGTTTATTCTTAGTGCAGCCTAAGAAAGAAAAGGATTAGGCCAGACATTAGTACAAGCTTCCTTAATGCTCATGTGCCTGATTAGTCATAGAGACGCCAAAGATGTACTGCAGCATGGGATGAGAGTCCTCGGGGATTTCCATGTTAATAATTGTGCTGGGAGGCCCAAGAGGAGGAACAACTTTAGATAAAAGCTGCACTGTAAGGAAAAGTAACGCCCTGTGTATTGGAACATTTAGATTCTGTGTTACTGTATTGCAATTGTAGGTGGTTTTATACCTGTGGCTACAAATGTTTCCTGAAGGAAACAAGGACTGAGCCCCAGTGAAGAGAGGCTGCTGGCAGGATTCATTGCAAGCTGCAAAGAGGAATGGCCTGGTCCCCGGAGGCCAGCAGCACTGGTCAGCTTCGGAGCAGTGCTGCCTTTGAAGGAGACCCCCTAGGAGGATGGGAGGGTCGAGCATTTAACCTCACAGCTGAGAGTTTTCATTTGCCATCTGGCCGTAGAATTTGGGCAGCGTTAGCTTGTTCTGTCTAAGGCAGGAACACTCTGGGGAAAGAGCCACCTTGAGGTATTGCAGCAACAAGAAGGTTTTGCTGCCCCAAGGGCTGGGACCAACAGCGGAGGAGAGACAGACAGTAGAACTGGACCCGTCTAGGCACAAAATTAGGGAGGAGCCTTGTTGAACTCACCTGGGGGAACCAGGAGGCACAAGGAGCCCGCTCTGCCCTGGTCAGCATTGCTCATGTCCTCTCCCTAGCCATGGTGCAGACCTGGCAGCTATTTATTGTCCCCATCACTCTGCTTCTACAGACAAGTTTTGCATCGCGAGTGCTTTGAACATAAATGCTTGTTAAAATGACCCTGCTGGAAGGTGGAGTTTTAGCTTTGGGGTGTGGGTATCTGCCAGACTGGAGTCAACTCTGGTTCACTCACTGTCATCAAAGCTATGACCTTTTTAACCCATTATAGACTAATCAAACAAAGAACAGTCTTTCTAAGCCTTAGGCTGTTTTACCCAGCAGAAGATGAATCATTGTCTTATAATTTTAGGAGTAGAGTACAGTCAAATTTTTGATGTTGTGTCCTCAAGAAGAATACACCTCTCTTTGGGACTGCTTGCCTTCCCTGTTCTCTTTGCACAGGTGCCTGGTTTGATGAAGGATTATGAATTGAGCCTCATTTTAATTCCAAGGGCTTGGCTCATAGATAAATATACTTATTTGGCTGTGTGTTCTTTACTGTCTCTTTATAAAATGCTTTTTCGTAGACAGACCATCTTCCTAATAATACCCATGCTTTAATTAAAAATATGTATAGCAGGCACACACGATTACAGTGCTGGTGTGAATCAAATGCAGTATCTGAAGGTTTTATCCCTTTCTGGAGAAGCATTATTGCACTGTGAAGGTGCAATCCAACCTATTAACATATTGGCAAGTGCAGGGCAGCAATCTTTGACAGAGTCCTCAGCAAATTAGGGATTTGTTAATGGTTCCCCTCCTGCATTGCTCTCCCAATTTACCCACTCACTGGCTCCATTGTCACTGCTCACTGTGAGCAAAGGAGTCACAGAGTCCTCAGATGGGTCAAGGAAAAAATGGAGGGGTACTTACCAGAGCCAGGGATGTGCACTACTAGCATTATGGGCAGCAGCAGGACAGTCAGTGCTATCACAGAGGTGGCAGCCTGGCATGTATGCAGGAGGACAGGAAGGGAAACACAGACAGGGAAATGTTTAAAGTCCAGCTTGAGCAGCTGGAAGCATGCTGCTCTGCAGAGGAGGCATAGATTCTGCCATAGCCACCCTCCCTGTTCCCTACAAGTAGCTGTGGAGCTCAAACATCCCTGCAAGAAGCAGGCGACTGCATGGGCTTGCAGCTCCAGGGCAACCTGTGGTGGCACTGCAGCAGTGCTGATGTTCTTGAGTCACCACACCACTGACCATTGCAGCTGGGCTCTCAGCTGCCCTCATCCCCTGGCATCTGCTGCTTCAGGAAGTCATACCAAACAATGGGAAAAAGAGGGTACATTTAAGCCTGCAACCTTACACTTCAACCCCAGGAGTCAGGAGACAGAATGGGAGTTTATCTGAGCAACTATTGCACCATTTTTTGCAGATATGTGTTGCATTTGCCTGTTCATGTGCACGTACAACCCCACAGCCTACAGTAAAGGGAACCGTGGGGCCGACTCAGTGTGAGGTTACACTGCCATATGGTGACTCAGATGAGATTATATCCTAAGACACTTTTGGAAGTCTTGCTCTTACCTTGTATTTTCTGTGAGCTTTCCATCCTCCTTGAAAAATAAATGGATGCTAGTTTTGTGTTCCCCTCCTGCTGTTCGAGTGATGCTGCAGTGCTGTGGCAGGGAACATACTGGTGCTGGGTTCAAGAGTGCTGGCAGTAACTCACAAGAAGATTTGCTTCCTTTGTTGCTCTGTTGTCACAACATTAGCTTTTGTCAGAAACCTGCTTGTTCCGAGGTTTTAGGTTGCTAAATATTGATGATGTCTACACAGATATTTACAGCATTTTGAAGCCTCTGAGCTCCTGACTCCCTGCTCTGGAAAGATTGTCACTGCTTTGAACCTTGCACACAGTTTAAGAAATCAAACAAGAGTGAAAGAGTTGTGGCAATGAGTCACTAGACACAAAGGTGGTTGGATCAAAGAGGATGTCTCATCTACTTTCCTGCCTGTGACCTTACATAAACACCTTGCTCTTAGATCCTGTCTGTGCAGATGTGTAAATTATTCAAACCAACAGATACTGCACATGCCAGAAGAGGGAAACAGGTAACAACAGAAGTCTTAGCTCTGGGAATTGTTTGTGGCAATGGAGGAAAGCAAAGGTAGTAAAATATGTGGTAAAGTTAATCAAACTAAGCTGATATATGCAAGTAAAAACCACATGTAATTAAGTCCATAAGGACTGTGGTAGAGCAAATCTCTGTTTCTGCAGAAGTTTGTGTTGAACTTTCCAGCATAGGATTTAATCTTGCAGCTTTTCACTGCTGTAGTCTCTGCTATTTTGGAAAGGAAGATGAGGGAATTAAATGCATATGAGTCAGGGAATTGTGGCAGGACCAGAGGCAAGCATGAGGCATATCCACCTGAGTGTGAAGAAGAAACAAAGTTGTACCTGCTAGGCCAAAGGAGTGTGAGGAGATGTGGAAGAAGATGATGCTATAGCTGTAGGCAGGCATTCATAGGATTAAAGTGAGTTCCAATAATTGATTGATTAATTAACTAAGCCCCAATTAACCCCACTCTGCATTAGCCCCATGATACACAAGGGTTTAGCCCATTGCCTGCAGCAATCAAGCAGTAAGCAAGGATTCCCCCATGCACCCTGCCAGCTATCGCTGTCTTTACCACACAGCTGGTTGTGCACTTTCTGGGCATGTACCCAAACCTCCTTCCTCTGAAGTGTTAAAAGTGTCGGTGTGGCCTAATTAACCATGGATGGTGCCCTGAAGTGGCACAACAGTTCTGCTATGGGTGACTGATCAGTCCCCAAGTCCAAATGATAATTAGATGTGAAGATTTTCCTCTAGATCCTATTGGAAAAGACTCTGGGAACTACGGGCAGATTGCAGTCCCCTGCCATGGCTGCAGATATTTGATGGCACCATGGTGTTTTCCACTCTGCAGTTATGGCAAGCAGTCATTCGGCTTAATGAAGAAATGTATATGCCTGCCTCGAGTATTGGGGCTCAATGCTGAAGTCTCTGGGTGTCATATATAGGATCTCTAACATGGCTGTCATCAATTTATGTGGGCCAGAGGTCCCTTCTGATCTTAAACATTTGCTCAGCAAATTGCATATAAGAAAAATGGTGTGTTAAAGGCCATAGAACTGAACTGCAAAGCAGCATCTCCTGTTCATTTTTCTCTTGTTTGTCATTCTGTCATCTTAGGGATTTAAAACTGGATATGGCATTGACTTTCATTTCTTGTCTTCCTGGACTTTCTGGCTTTTGAGTCAACATGTCTGTTTCAGCCTTCGTCAGAGACACTTTAGGGTCTTACATTAAACTGCAAGTTTAAAATACTCTCTACTTTCTTCAGTTCTAGTTCACAAAAGCACTTGATGGAGATTTTTTTCAGAACAATTGATTTCTGATTGCATGAAAAGTGAAAGTGATTTGCCTCAATTAACCTTTGAAATCATCTTGAGTTCCCTAATAAAGTATTTTTTCTCAGATCATGGCTGATATATTGTCTGCCTTAAACAGTGCTTCTTGAATGGTCCTTTTTTTAAACTAATCCACACTCACTTCAGTTTCCATTTTCTAACGTGGAGCCTTTTTTTTGCTGCAAATAGGGAGGTTGCTGCTTTTCTTACTTAAATTGAAAATATATTGCCTGAGATACATGCTAGTGAGAATACCATCATTCATATTATCACTTTGCAATGAATGCTCCCTTTTTGGAAACTTTATGTTGTTTACTAAAAGTTGCAGTCTATTAAATGAAACTTTTTTTTTCCTTTTCACAAAATATGTGCCTTTCACTGTAAGTTTTTAAAGATTTGTTTAGGTTCCTGTGCTTCAGCAAATGTTATGCAATTCATGAGTTCAACCTGCAGTGACTTGAATATTCTTTCCTGTGTCATGTCCTTACTGCAACATTAGCTGCTTGCACAGCATTTGGTACAATATAAGCATACACCTACACTCTCAAACAAACCCAAAGGGTCATACCAGATGTCCTGGACCTTCCAGCAATTTACATTTTTAATACTGTATTCTTAAGCAGTGCTAAATCATGAACACATAGAAGTTAGATGACTTTGAATTCCATCTACTAAATAATCCATAGTTTGTGGGAATACATCAACCTCAGTGAAATATAAAGCAAACTAGATAATTGTTGGCTCAGTTTTTTTGCATGTGACTAACAGTATCTTTGTTCACAGTTAATTCCATGGTTCATTTTATGTATTTAATGATTTTGTTTCTCATTTGCATAAGTTCTCCATGCAGCTAGAGAGAAGAGCCGGTTACTGTTTCTGTGGATAGAAAAAGCACATCACTCTGGGATGGCAGAGATGCTGAAGACAGAAGGAATACCCGAGGCCACATACATTCACCTTGGCCTGGCTTCCTGTGGAAATGTAGCTCAGGCAGTCATGTGGGGCAGCAGTTCTCCTAGTTCCTTTGAACTCTTAATTTGAAAGGGGGTTAAGAATTATTAAAGCTCTACAAGTTTCCTGAAAGTAAACATCTGTGTGGAGGGAGAGCTACCCTGTACGTGTTTGGACAGAGAGAAATGCAAAAGTATGAGCTCACATACTGTTAGGCATCAGAGGATCTGCATGGGACAGGGCTCATAATAAATATCCCAGCTGTGAAAAAATTTTCTGATTTAGTCCATCATTTTGTAGAAACAGAAATGCAGAAAAAAGCCAGTGATCCTCTCCTTTGCTCACAAAACAGCATGTGTTGTAACTGTAATCACAGTTGTGATAGCTGTAGCTTTCTTCTGATAAGCTCTAAGATTTGTTTTTTGTTAATACTTATTTATATATTTCTCAGTTTGGGAGCAGAAAATACTTATTCATTTCAGTGAGATTACTATATGCAGGCAAATTGCTTATTTCATCTAACAAAAATTAAATCCCCTCAATCAATCAGATGATTGCAAATGCATGCTTTTTTAATTTTTTTTAGTCCCCTAACATCCAATTAATTTAGTTTAATCTCTTATATCTAATCATACAATGTGTCTTCCTCATGGATGGAAAGTAATTTGTTCTTTACCAAAATATGAAAATAAGTGGCTGGTCATTTCATTCTACCAAATATTTGGTGCTGTTGGTCAAATACTGTATATCTGCCAGTTAACATACCAGTCAAACTGGTCACTCACAAGGGGCCTGTTCCATACATTGTGCCAACTTTTGTAATCTTCAATTCATAGCTTCTTTCGTAGCTTCATTTTTGGTATTAAATATTTATATTTAAGAGTACAGACTTGTTAAATGAAATTGCATGCTGTGATTTCACCTAATGGCTTCATGCTTCAAAAGAATTAATCCATGAAATATTTTAGATTTAGGGAAGATTGTCTCTTTAGGGTAAAGCTCAACTCCTGTGAATTGCATTTGATAACATCAGGGACTTAGAAGTCTTGATAAAACTTCTGCTTCAGAAGCTTTCTGACATGGAACAAGCAGACTTTGATTTGTCAGACAGAATAACTTACGAAAGATTTTTATTTTTATTTTTACAGACAGTAAATTCCTGTAAATTTCTTACATCGAGTTACATTATGCCGATGTCCTCTGAAGATGAGACATTTTATCTGAATTTACAGTACACATGCATGAATAAAAGTTAAGAAATCTATAATGATAAAATTGTCAAAAATCACCCAGAATAGATGGGTTTTTCATGTGCTGTCACAGCAGTTTTTCTTACTATTCCTAATTTTTCTTACCCTGAAATGCACTTACTACAGTTGAGTTATTATAGTTGCACACAAACCCACATGGAGCATCAATCTGACCCATTGCAACAGATCCTGTATTTACTTGGAAATGTAGTAATTAGAAGGTTCATTCTCAGGTTACAATCCAGCAGAGCACTTAAGGCAACCCTTAGTTGTCCCATTTAAACCATCAACTTATTTGGGCACTTACATCTTAACATGAGTTAAAGAGCTAAGCATGTTCTGTGTTGGAGGAGGGCCTTCTGATGGTAGATGGTATAGTGTTAGTCAACTTAGCTTCAAACAGTCATATCAGCAGCACATATTTATTCCCTTTTATTGGCACTTGACTGCCTTCTAGTTTCTTTGTAGCTTAGCAAAACAATGAAATCAAATATTATAATACTTCATGCATTGCTGGATCAAATAGTATTTAACAGTTCAATAGAGAGCTAAGTTTTGTCATGTCTGCATTAACAGCATAATTGTAATTGGGTTTATTATTGTTGTCCATTGTATTATTTTGCAAATGAGATAATAAGGGCACAAGTAGATTAGGGTTGGGATTCATTCACCCTAGTTAGATATCTCAAAGTTAGAGTTCTTAGCCTGCAATACTTACCATAGGCTTCTTTTCTAATCAGCAGAGGAAAGCAGACACATCTTGAAAGCAACTTAAGTCCCTCTTCCTAGAAGAGAGACTTTGAAGATGCCTCTGTTTCTCTGCTGAGCATAAAGAGTTTGTGGAGTCGCTGGTTCAAATTCAGATAGTCAATTTTTAGGGCAATATTTCTGCTGAGTTAATTGTGGTCACAAAAGTGTAAGTGGCAAGTGTGGAAAATGAATTAAAATTTGGCTTTCTTCTGTTCTTTAGATCAATCCTTTGGTACCCCTACTGGTCACTGGGTTTCAGGACCCTGAGTTGGTAATTTTTTGCTAATTCCGATTGGACATGAATGTCCAATACTACAAAAGACCACAAACTGTTATGAGGTTTCAGTGACCAGTCCTTTACTGTAAGCAGGTTTAGAGGTATTTGTAAGACACTGAAGATAAATACTGTAGGGGAATCTTTCACTGTTTGGTGCACATCCACTCTGGATGACTCCAGTTTGGTATATCAGCATCAAATATTTGTGAATTTTGTAATCCCCACTAAAAGCTTCATTCTGCAAACTAGTATGAGAGGAGGTTTGGTGCATGTCTCGTCTTTGTTAAACTTAATTTTTCTGACGCATAGAATCACAAAGCAATCTTTTAGTGTCTCCCTTGTTTCCAGTGAAGGAGACAGTGGAGTTGCCACAATGGGTTTTCCCATGTGGCAAAGTGATGGTGAAGAATCATAGAATCATAGTCATAGAATCTTAGAATCAGCTGGGTTGGAATGGACCTCCGAGATCAAGTCCAACCCTTGATCCAACACTGCCGTGGTTACCAGACCATGGCACTCAGTGCCACATCCAGTCTCATCTTAAAAACCTCCAGGGACAGAGAACCCACCACCTCCCTGGGCAACCTGTTCCAGTGGCAGCTCTTTTGTCTCCTTTTCTTCTTCCCTGTCCTGCTTCCAGGATCATAGGAAAATGCTCCTGTTAGATGTAACAGAGGCTAAGAGCAAAGAAGATCTCTGTGTATTTTCACAGAATCACAGAATCATCAAGGTTGGAAGAGGCCTTCGGGATCACCTTGTCCAACCATTAAACCAGCACCACCATCATCACCCCTAAACCATATTCTCAAGTGCCACATCCAGATCTTTTTGAACACTTACAGAGCTGGTGACTCCACCAGAACCCTGGGCAACTTATTCCAATGCCTAACTACTCTTCCAGTGTACATTTTTTTTCCTAATATCTAAACTGAACCTCCCCTGGCACTGCTTAAGGCCATTTCCTCTTGTCCTTTCACTTCAGACGTCAGAAGAGAGTGATCCCCACCTCACTACATCCTCCTTTCAGGTAGTTGTGAATTTGCTCATACCCTCCTGAGATGTGAGACGAGTGAACGGAAATGTCACCTGGCCACTGATCTGTGCAGAGGCAAGGGCAGCAATGAAGCAGTTATGGATGTAAGGAGCAAGAAAAGGTCCAGCATCCTTATCACAACCTTACTCCAGGCATTGCTGCCCTTCCCACGAACTATATTATAGGTCACATTTGTATTTTATGGTGTCACTACATATGTTGTTGTTCTAGTCTAAGGTTTTGATGATTGTGCAGCAGCAGAATAAAACATGTAGCTTCTTGACAGTATTGATTTTCAAGAATAAAAGCCAGTCACTGACCTGTGGCAGCATACTTTTCCCTTCACTGCAGTGTGCTGCACTGGGCTGTGGTCTCAGTTCTCACAGGAGCATTTCTTGCTGGAATACTGGGAAGTAGATCTGAGCAAATGAGCAAAGCTGGGACAGTGTTGTGGTTTAACTCCAGCCAGCAACTAAGCTCTGTGCAGCTGCTCACTTCACCACTAGCAGGATAGGAGGTAAACTGGAAGGGTAAAAGTGAGAAAACTCGTGGGTTGAGATACAGAATGTTTAATAGGGAAAACAAGACCCATGCAAACAAGCAAAGCAAAACAAGGAACTCATTCACCACCTTCCATGGGTAGGCAGGTGTTTAGCCACATCCAGGAGATCAGGGCCACATCATGCTTAACAGTGACTTGGGAAGTCAAACGCCATCACTTCAAACATATGCCTCTTCTTCCTTCTCCCCTCAGCTTTATATACAGAGCATGATGCCATATGGTCTGGGTTATCCCTTCGGTCAGTTGGCATCACCTGTCCTGGCTCTGTCACCTCCCAACTCCTGTGTGCTCACTGGCACGGTGATACAAGAAGCAGAAAAGGCCTTGTCACTGTGTAAGTGCTGTTCAGCAACAACTAAAGCATCCCTGTGTTATCTACACCATTTCCAGCATGAATCCAAAACACAGCCTCACACTAGCTA
This sequence comes from Myiotriccus ornatus, assembly GCA_036023395.1. NCBI lineage: Eukaryota > Metazoa > Chordata > Aves > Passeriformes > Tyrannidae > Myiotriccus > Myiotriccus ornatus. The sequence continues at coordinate 47,412,219 of JAYRBT010000001.1, forward strand.
TTATGAAGAAAATTAACTTTACCCCAGCCAAAACCAGCACTCTCAGGCTGTTTCCTGAATCACTGAATAGATGAGTGTGTTTTGGTTTATTGCCAGAGAAATTATTTTCTTTTAACCCTTTTGTTCATATCTGAAAGTTGATATCAATCAGTTCATTGAGTGACTCCTGTTTTCTTTGCAAAATTGTAAATTTACAGTGTACCTTGTAACTAAAGAACCATTTTCGACATGCTTGCAGAACTCTCCCACTTCATCAAATGCTGAATTCATCTTCCCAGAAAACAGTTCATACTCTAGCATTTTGGCCATGTTTAATCTTATTCCATTATCTAGGTAAGCAAACTGTATAGTCTGAATTTTCATCTAAGTACTTTCCCAATATTATCAGTAATTAATTTAACAGAATTACACAGACAGAAGAAAGTAGTAAAACCAGGATTTGAATACCTAGCAGTAAAACAAATATTCCCTTGTTTGTTCCTCCACCTCAGATAAACTAAGATCTCAAGGCTTCCCTTGGGCTTGACTTAGTGTGTCGGAAGAAGCATTCCCGGAGGATGCATCACAGGTTTTGCTCGTCCCCTGGGCTCAGTTGTCAGGATCGGGGCTGCCCTCCAGTGGCTGTAGCAGTAAATCGCGAACGGGTTGTGCCGCGTCCGTCTGGGAGCTAGCGGTTTGCAAGCGCACAGTGCGCGCTGGAAAGTGAAAATCAATTAATTTAGTGAAAAGTTGTCTTAAAAAGGAATACAAGGCTGAGCCTGAATTCAATTGCCTTTACAAACTATTTTTTTTCCGAAGCAGAGGCTTGCAATAAAACTCTCAGAATCAATTGCTGATGAGCATTGATGTCTGTGAGTCAATAAGGAACTTGGGGCCTCAAGAAAAACATTTCTCTGCGATGGGCTCTGTGTATCCAGATGATTTGTGTGGTTTTGCTTAGGCTGGTTGGTTCTCAGGCCATTTCCAATGCAGAGGTCTATTGTTCCTCACTGTGACTGAAGTCTGTATGTAACAGGGCTCAGAGGAAGCAAATGACTCATCCCATACACTCAGCACCCCTCCACAGCACACATATGCCTTCACACCAAGAGAGCTGAAGAAGAGAAAGGAAAGAAGAAAGTCAGGGGAGACCACCCATCCTCTCTCTATCAAAAGACTTTGCTGGTCTTTATTGGAGAAGAAAGAGTGCATGGGGATCAAAATGTAAGTAGGGGCTGACTGTATAAATCAAATACTTCTGCATCATGTGTGTACTGACTGTACACTTTGGCAGAGATTTTTGAAAATGGTGTTTAGCTACTCATTTAGGATATTGCTCAATGATTTACTTTCCAAAGGTGGTTTACCACTTTCTGAGGAACCAGCCCTAGCACGTCCTCCAAACTGAGGCATTTGTGCTAACCTCAAAGTCAGGAAAATACATCCCCTGCTGAAAGGTAGGAAGTAGGAAGGTGGGGAGGCAGCAAGGCCAGGGAAGAGCAAGCTCTGGGGCTGGGCAGCAATGGGCAGGGTGGCAGGTAAAGCAGTACCATGCTCCTCACGCAGCTGACAGCCAGGACAGAGCGCGGTGGCACCAGCAGCTGAGCTGCCTGGGTGGAGTTGTGCAGGTGCCAGCCTGCCCCCGTTTTTGTCAATCTTCTGTTGAATCCAATCACCTATGTTTGCCTCAACAGAGGCATGCTGATGTGGGTACAGAGCGAAAAAGGAGAGACTAAAATGTGGCACTTCTGTGGTGGGTGCTAAAAGGTTACATAGGCACAAGTAAAGATCGGAGAAGCCTATAGAATTGAAAGACACAGAGGGCTGCTTTGCACACAGGAAGTACCTTGTGCAGAGAGACCCCAAACCACCACGCTTTTGAGGCTGGAAAAACCATGGGAGGAGGGGAGGTTTCACTATCTTTTTCTCTATTTCTGTGCCTTTTTTTTCTCAGCCTCTGCTGCTGATCACCAGTGAAAACAGAAAACTGGGTTAGCTGGATGTGTCGTCTGCCAGTAGGGCTGATGTTTTGTTCTTACATGAAAAAGCAGCACAACCATTTTCAGCCTCATTGTGGTAAGGGCTGTACAAACTCAAGAGCTCTCACAATTCTGCTTTGTTTCTTCCTAAGGTGTTAACTACCTTTGAGTGCTCCTATTTAAAACTATGTCATAGATACACCTCTACAAAGTTTTCAAAGAATTGTTGTTGTCATAGTTGTTGCTAGATATCAGATATCTTTGTAATTGTGACTCTTTTCTATCTCTGATTCATATTGTGCCTCTGAATTGTTTCCCAGCCCTGCTAGAGGAGGCCCTTTCTAGGTACTTAAAAGAGCTACTATAGACTGTTTTATTTTCAAAACAGTTTAAATATTTACAGAAAGACAAGCAGTAAATAATGAGAACTTTTAAAGGTTAGTAGCATTTATCAGATATTGAGTCTGTATTAAAAAAGTGTGGTAGCACTTATTAATATAATTTTTTATATATATATAAATAGATAAATATAAAAATAGTTAATACTATCTTATATGATCCAAGCAGATAGTGATTGTGAACCAGCAAGTCTCTGCCTGTGTCATTGCTTGTCTAAGCTATGGCCATGGTGTACTCCACAGTAACCAGCTTGTGGCTTTAACCCTTGCCAGTTGACAAGTGTCCTGTTGGGATTGTCTACCCACTGGGGCAGCCCTGTAAGACTTTGTGCTGCAGATGTCCACCTAAAGCCATGCAGGCTGCAGGCAGCTGGGATATTAGCTTGCTACGCTGTAAACCCAGTTGTGATTTCCCCAATATCAAGGGACTTGGATGCTCTCCATCCACTTGGCACTTTGGAAGTACCTACGAAGGAGAACCTGTCAGCAGATCTTCCTCATCTCTTACTGGACATTTTTAAGCTTCTGGGAAGCAAATGAAAAGCATAACACTGTATGAATTCTTCTATAGTGTGGGATGCTTGGTGGTCCTGGATATCCAAGCCTCAAGGCTCAAGTAATTGTACTAAGAGACTTGTATTTACCTTCTGAAAAAGAGTCAGGCTTTCAGAAGTGAATGTTCCACCACATAAAGAGTCTTACAGCAACTTTGACAGATAAAATGGAGGCTGACTTTGGGTCATAATCGCATTGAAGGCAATCATAAGGCTTTAAATTAATAGGACATGTATTAAGCATAGCCTGAAAGCACTCCCACTCCACTAATCGATCAGTCATAGCTTTTGAAGGATTCATGTAGCATTTAGGTTAATAATATATCACTTGAAAATAGTTAATTTAGTAACAAATGTATGACAGCTGAATTTTTGCTGAGCCTCTTAATTTAGGACTGTACTCCTGCTTAAATTTGAATATCTTCATAGCATTAGAGAGGCTTCCCACAGCTCACCAGTTGGAAAGCCCAAACCCATATTTCCTTTGCAGTATCAATGCAGTCATTTTGACAGAGACAAGGAAAGGCTTTTCCTCCTTCCCTTGGGTCCCAAAAGCCATCCTTGTTGTCCCAGGAGATGTTTAATTTTTAAATGTGATGATAATGCTTCAAATGTTTGGAGTTTTTCAAATTTTTTCATGATTTGCCAAGTAAACAAAATTTCTGTTATTCATGGGATTAGTCTTGTATTAATAAACTAAAATTTCTCCATCTCTCCTGCATTTTGAACTGTTCTGAGGGAAAGAGCCAATCCAGATTCTATGGGTTTCATGGAAGTAGCAGCTTGATAAAGGCCAAAGATCCAAATTAGTGCTTTCCACTGACAAAAATCCTATCTTGTGAGCTCAGTGGTGCGAGAGCTGTCTGGCCTTCTGGCACAAAACCTGCCACAACACCAGAGCCTCTATAGCAGTTAGAGGCTTTGGAAGAGGAAAGAAGGTTCTCTGTGTCATTTCTGAAGCCTTTTCAGGAGAGAAACACTGAAGCTGCAAACACAAGGAGGATCTGCGGGTACCATGTTAGAGGCTCATGCTGTATCTGATGGAGAGCTGGAAGCATTGTACTGGAATAACTGGTACTTGGGTGTGCTGTCATCATCACTGCAGTGGGGATGTATAAAGCACACAGCACAAATTCAAAGGAGACCAGATTTCATTAGTCCTCCTATTCACGAAACAGCTTCCTGAAAAAATAAATAGATGGGCAGAAGTTGGCAATGATACTGACATTGTTACATAGAAATGGTCTTCCAGATCACCCAAAGCGCAAAAAGTTTTTTATTTATTGCCACTCCCTGCATTCTGCTAACAAGAACCAGGTGAAATCCTGTTGAAGAACCACCACCACCACCCCAATTAATCTAATTTAGAGGTTTTTCAGCTGAATATGTTACATTTCCAAACTCACAGGAAACCTTTGTTAAACTAGATTTCAGAGAATACAAAGAGGATAAAAACCCAGTCTGGGGTGTAGCAGTTAAAATTTCATTATGAATTTGAACAAAACCACAAACCTTCCAGAGAAACCAGCAGTATCTGGTATGTTGACTAATCTGAAAAAGTCAGTATGTTTTTCAAGCTTTCCATTGTCTTTTCATTGTATAAACAAGAAAACAAAACCGAAAACAAACTCCAGAGGAAGTTCATGAAACCCTGTCATGTAAAACCAGAAGAAAAAGTTGTTACCATTTACAAAAGTTGAAACTGTTTGCTTTTTTTCTAGCTACTGAGAAGCCACTGACCATTTTTGAGGTTGGGATTCTGGTGGAGTGCATCCTAATTTTGAATGCTGGTTGTACTTTGCTTAGGAGACATATGGTCCATAATACAAAATATTTTCTGTATGTATTTTCTATGGGGCTAATAGTATGTTTTGCTCTCAGACAACATTATTTGTAATTTGCAGTCACAAAGAAGAAATAAGTATCAGAAGTTCTGTTGCTCACCACCAAGTATTAAATCTCTAAATGCTTGTTCACAGCATTAGATTAAACACAGAATATCTCACTTTGGTTTGATGATCCGTGCACTGTAGTATACCTTCTCCATCTTCGGTCTACCAGGTGTTTGGTGAATTCAGGTCACACCAAAGGAGCTGGCAGAGCCCAACAAGGCCACTGTGTTGCCCACAACTTTTGTTAGAACGAGCCATTTGAAGGGTGTTGTATCATTAAATTAGGTTTGTTATAACACAGCTAGGAACAACACCATTTCAGAGGTTTAAGCAACAGGGAATAAAATGGTTAAGGTTGGAAAAGACCTCTAAGATCATTGAATCCAACAATTAATCCAGCACCACAATGTTAATCACTAAACCGTTTCCCCAGGTGCCATATCCACACATTTTTTGAACACTTCCAGAGATGGTGGCTCAACCACTTCCCTGGGTAGCCTGTTCCAATGCCTGATTACAATGACAACATTTTTCCTAATATCCAACCTAAGCCTTCCCTGGAACAAGTTGAGGCCATTTCCTCTTGAACTGTCACTTGTTACCTGGGAGAAGACACTGACCCCCACCTGGCTGCAATCTCCTTTCAGGTAATTGTAGAGAACAATAAGTTCCCCCCAGCCTCCTTTTCTCCAGGCTAAACAACCCAAATTCCCTCAAGCCGCTCCTCTTGTGCTCTAGTCCTTTCATGAATAGATACCATCTGTCTGTACCTGCTGTGAAACATGAGTGTTCAAGCACAGTTCAGCCTGAAACCTGCACTGCCAACAGAATCTGTCCTTTGGCAGCAGCCTGGACAGTTGACAGTGAGTGATACAAGCCCACCTCATGTTTGGACAAGAGTAGTTTCTTGTGATTACAGGACTGTAATCACAGTCCTTTTATCCTCCAAAATTTCCAGAAGGATATAAGCCCAAACGAGTTTTGCTTTTGAAGAAAAGAGAGTGAACTCTCCAGATACCAGTACTAGCAGACTCACTAGTCCAAGTTCAGCTCAGCCCTGGCAGAAGAGGGTTGCTCTTAGTTACTTTCACACCCAGCCTTTTGCAAGGAACTGCTGTGCTGCAGAATTTTTGTGCTTATCGTATCAAAGGTCACTTGTGTGTCAAGCGTCTGCTTTTTGTAATGTGAAAAATATTCTGTATGTAGTGTAAATGTTCCTCCCACACACTCAGGGAACCCATTAGCAGCTTTACTTTTAGGGAAACTGCATGTGTTTTGGGAAATACAAGTCAGGAAGTGGGGATTTCATAGCTTAGGCTCTAGATGGATCACTCAAAAGAAGTTCAGCTTTTACTGTTGCACTGCCAGGTGTCTCAGGCCTCAAATTCCACCTGAAAACCAACTCTGAGCACTCTCATCTTATCTATCTTAGTATCTTTCTGCTATATTTATATTGGAGTATGTTCAGAATTGCTTATTAGAGGAGTACATGTACAGAGCAGTACTGCTACCAGATTCAGGACTCCTGTTGTATGTCAAATATTTCTTCTTATAGCCCCTATGCAAATAGTTTTAATTTTCAAAATTTGACATTGTTTTAAAAATGCAGCATGTGTGCATTATATATGTGTGTGTATATATATATAAAAATAGAATTTATTTTTCCACTTTCAGTGTGAGTGCAAATTGCTAGGTGTTTTGCTCTGGGAATTCATAATTGATGCCTAATAGCATTTTATAAATATTTTAAAGCACAATTATTTCCCTTCAAATTTACATCCATGAATTACTCATTCTTTTTGCACATCTTTCCTCCTGTAGGCAAACAGCAGTGGTTGCCACACTGTTTTAAAATGAAAGCTGTCAAGATAAAGGTGGGTTTCATTAGTGAACGACTGCTGTGATATTGCACTGCAGGCACTAGCAGCTTGGTTGGATGTGGCTTTTAACAAAGATTTCTCACATTTACCAGAATTTCATGGGTGCAAATGAAAGCAGATAAACCTCATCTCACCTGCAGATAAGCTTTTTTTTCTTAACAGTATCTAATATTTACCTTTCATCCCAAGCAATTTGCAATTAATTCGTCTTCATAGCTCTCTCACTAAAATAAGAGCATTGACAAAATGATGCTGAGAGGCTAGGCTGGTTCCCCAGGATTTGCCTCTAACACAGACAAAGTGAAAACTTCCTAATCATCACATACTTTATTCCATTTTTCAGTATAAAGAAGAAGTCTTGATAACAAATAACCTGTAGTCTGAATCTCTGCAGAAGATCCTTGTAACGGTGACAGCAGGACACTGACTGCAGGATCATACTTCAGGATCTTTGCTTCCTTTGTTGGGAAAGAAACTGAATAAGGGTCACCATCTGAAACTTGCAGCATCTTCAGTTACATCAAATTCATTATCTGCTGTCACTTAGGTCACAATGAAAAGATGATGAAGATGACAAAAATGAGTAAAGGAGCTGTGGGTTCATCTTATTTTTGGCCAGTAGTTGTAGTTCACTCTTCCAGTGAGTCCTTGTCGTGAGCCTGTGTCCTACCCTAACTTCCAGACAGGACTGGAAATACAGAGTATAGGACTGGGACAGCCCGGATCATCCGTCCTTGAGGGCTGTTCGGGTGATTCAAGTAGTGGACAGCAACTCTTTCTCTCCCCCTTTTCTCCACCAGCATGTAAAACACTTGTGCTCACTTATGCAACTCTCTATTGTCAATCAAAATTAAAACAGGTAAAATAAAAGGTGCCTGTATTATAGACCCACAGAATGGTTTGGTTTGGAAGGGACCTTAAAGATCATCTAGTTCCGACACCCTGCCTTGGGCAGAGATACCGTCTGCTAGATCAGGTTTTCCAGGGCCCCATCCAGCCTAGCCTTAAGCACTTCCAGGGATGGGGCATCCACAACTTTTCTAGGCAGCCTGTTCCAGTGCCTCACCACCCTCAAAGTGAAGAATTTCTGTCTAATATCTAATCTAAATCTGCTCCCTTTCAGTTTAATGACATTCCCCTTTGTTCTGTTACTTCATGCCTTTGTAAAAAGTCCTTCTCCAGCTTTCTTGTAGGTCCCCTTTAGGTACTGGAAGGCTGCTCTAAGGTCTTCAGGAAGCCTTCTTTTCTCCAAGAAGTTGTTCTCTGGCTGAACAACCCCAGCTCTCTCAGACTGTCTTCATAGGAGAGGTGCTCCAGCTCTCTTTGTGCCCCTCCCCTTAACCTGTTCTGACAGGTCCACGTGTTTCTTGTACTTGGCACCCCAGAGCTGGATGCAGCTCTCCAGGCGTGGTCTCACAAGGGCAGAGCAGAGGGGGAGGATCACCTCCCTTGACCTGCTGGCCACATTGCTTTTGATGAAGCCCAGAATGCAGTTTTCCTTCTGGGATGCAGATGTACACTTCTGGCTCATGTCCAGCTTTTCATCCACCAGAACCTCCAAGTCTTTCTCCCCAGGGCTGGTCTCCCTAAGTTCTTGGCCTGTTTTCTACTTTTGATGCAGAAAAGAGTAATGTTCTTTCTCCAAAGAGCCTCATCAATATCTTCCACTCCCTCCTTCATCCATGGGATTCAGGAAATTTGGAAGGAGACAGTCTTGGGGTATGGTCTTGTCTCACAGATCCTAAGGAGTTTACAAATAAGATACACACAGTTTTAACCAATATTGGCCTTTTTGGAGTTGTAAAACTGTTCTGTCTCCTCTAAGAGCCTCCTTGTCTTCAGTATCAGTGCTCTAAAGCTCTGCTAATACCCATGTGTTTAAATGTCAAGGACTAGGACTCAAATGACCTGAGATATTTGTTCATGTTTAACTGAGAGATGGAGGAGCTTTTTAAGCACTCCTTAGAGCAAAGGCACCTTTAACCTGCGTGCCATCACAGCAGTGTAATTTGATATACTATTCATGCCCTTTCGTAAAAACCCCAGGATATTTCTTTAGAAGGAAGATTTTGGAGATGCTCTCAGGCTACATATAAGTGCTGAAGAAGGTTAAAAAAAAATACAAGTTTCTTTTAGAGTAGTAGCAACTGAGATTTTTACATGACCACCTGCCTTCAGGGCCCAGGAATATAAGAGAAACACCGAGGGCACGTGATGGTCCTGTCAGATTGTGCCGTCATGGAGGAGAATGAAACCCTGCAGAGCCAGCAAAACAACACAGGACAGTCTCAAAGGCAGATCTGCTACTTAGACTCTCCTGAGGCCTCTGCCATTCATTAGCAGGGCTAAGAATTATCCAGCTCCTCCTCAAGAGCACGGGGGCTTTGGAGACCTTTTCCTGCAACTCAAGTACTATGGAATCACTTGAATTACAATTTTCTGGTAGATAACAATTTGGTTGAGTATTTCTGCACTTGTACTATACACACACAGTTAATTAAATGTGCCTAAAATACAAAAGGACATTATTTGTATTGGTTTAAAATGCTACAGATCATACTTCTAACTGTACTTTGTGCCTCTTCAAAATAATTTGCACTCATTCACCCCCTAACCCCACTCCCACATACACAAACCCATTCTTGATCCTGTTAATAATTTCAGGTGTCTAAAAAAAAAATACTGGGATTAAAAATTGTACAAAATAAGAAGCTGTACTTCAATAACCCATTTACTAAATGGATGATCAAAAAGCTTTCATTTAAGTAGTGTCTTATAAGTCTTAACTACAGAATGATTCATACCAAGGTGAAATTAATAGGATATTTCTTGTTAATCCTGCAGTTCAGATTTTCACACACCAGAAATGGGCAACTGAATTTATCTTCAAAGGTGCTATTTAAGAAAAAGAGCAATGGCAAGGGTGCAAGTAATTGTGCCTCTTTGTAACATCAGGACCTTGCTTTTTAAAAGCTATGGATTTAGAAGCATGACCTTGTCCAACAGAGCGGTGTTATCAGGTGTCGCAGCTAGGCCAGGTGCTATCCACACAATCATGTTGTCCTCTAATCCTTTCAGAGAGGATACTGTGTTACCCACTGCTTATGGGGCTCTTAGCAGATATCAAAAGCAGAGAGGCTGTTTGAAAGGATGTGGAAAGGAGATCTGCCCTTGCTTCAATTATGGCCCTCAGGGGTGTCAGGGTGATACTTTCTCATCCTTTCCCTCTTTTACTGACTGGACACACAGCTGTGGTATGGCAGGGACAAATACATAGTGGCAGAATGTGTCTTTTGAGCTGTCAGATGTTTTTCCTGGGCACCTGCAATGAATCAAACTTCATATTATCTATAGGTCACTTGCAGCCTTTAAGCCATACACAGCTCATATAATTTTGTTTGCCACTTAAAGACTAGGTGGGATATACATCTTCCACTGGCATCATTGGAAGGCCTTGCTTGAGGGCAGTTTGGTGTATCCAGTGAAATACCATTTTGTTGTGCTTCTTTACACTGGTTTCCTGAGTGCTGTTGAAAAGTACAACTCCATTTCTCTTCTTCCCTTTCTATGTTTACAAAAGAGTTTGTAGCCATTCATTGGAGTCTGTGGTCATGTGAATTTTCTCACCACGTTTCTGTAATTCCTATGGCATCATAACTCTCAGACTGGTCACTGAGTTCCGGTTCCTCCTGTTTGTTGCACAGACTATGTATGTACTTGCCTTTGAAAAGGGTTGGGGAGCATTTCTCATGTCTTTGGTAGGTGCACTCATCCACCCTGTCTCTTCTGGATATACAGATGTTGCAATCGTGAACTCTACTCCCCAGGTTTGAAACACTATTCACGAAGTAAGCCAATCTGCTACCAAAATCCTCCTGCCTCTTCTAGACAGGTGGATCCCTTCTCTCTTGAATAGTTTGTATTTGTTGATGAACATCCTGTGATCATAGAAACCAAAGCCCTGCTGTCAATACCAGCCACAAAACCAGATATTGACCTACATGATGCATGAGCTTCTGCCTTCACCCCTGTCCCAGACTGGCAGCACAGAGGACATCACTTGGGCTGGACCCCCTGTCCCTTCCACTTGGGCCCCCAGGGACCTGAAGTCCTGCATGATCTTGTCCAGGTTTTGCTTAACAGCGTCTTTGGTGCCCACATGGAGAAGAAGTAGGGGACTTTGAACCAGCTGTGGCAGTCTCCCTGTGACATGCCAGATCTCGGCTCCTGGCAAGCAGCAAACTTCCCTTCACTATCTATGAGGCCAGCAGATGGGCACCTCAGTGCCTCTCAGCAGAGTCACCCTCTGCCAGCACCCACTGCTTCCTTCTGGCAGCTTTTAGCATGTGCTGCTCGTGCAGTTTCTCTGTGTGAATCTTGCTCGTGGGTTTTGTCTGATGCCAGCCACTTGAGAGGTGTTTGCATGTCCTGCTCATGGTGCTCCTGGTGGCTGCACTCCCTAGGGGCCAATTCTGTGTGCAGCTTCTCTGTTCCATTCTGGCTGTGCCGTTATAACCCTGGGGAAATCATTTCTGCATCCTCCAATAAAATGGCCTTATGTTTTATTACCTATCAGTAGCATTTATTGTAATGAAGAGAAGCTGCTCAGTTTAATGCTGCTACTGCCACTCAGATAAATTCCAATACACAGGAGGAAATAATTTGTTCTATAAAGCACTGTCATTTTTTAAGAAACTACCTCCTCTATTTAACCTTTGTGGGTTTCAACAGAATTTTATTTTTATATACATTTAAGAGATTTCATTTTGTGAAATAAATGCAATTAAACATCTGTTCCCTGCAAAATATTATAGATCAATCTGTATAGATTACTTCAGTTCATAGAAATATAATCATAGCTAAAACATTTTGCAAAACTTAGCTGGATCACTAGGTTATAGCATGTAGTATTGCTAATCGTAAGATTAGTTTATTGTAAAATAATTGAATTTTTCCCAAAATAATATACTAAAGGCACTGTTTGTAGTAAGCATGAGATAAGGAAAATTTTCAACAAGTCACATAGCTGAAAATTTGTCCCTACTCTCTATGGATAATGCTATTTATAATATAAGCCTGTTTTGCTCTCTCTGTGTTTCTCTCCCAAGTGTTTTTGAATAGCAGTTTTATATCCAGGGTCCTCATAACTGACAATATTTGTTTAAAAAACTTAGTTTGATCAAACCAGTTAAGATGTTTTGTGAGGAAAACACTGTATCAGCAGAATTCTATGAGCCAAGCTTGTTTTTGGAGCCTTAAAATACAGTATAGCCAGAACAAGGGAAAAAAATAAAGCTTTACATTGAAAGATGTTTCCTGAATGTTGAAACTCTAGACTACATGAAAATTTTTGTCAGATTTTAATTTTGCTATAGATTTTTTTCTGTATGACATCTAAAATAGCCACAAGACACAGATCTAGACAACAGTCAGTCCAGAGCAGCAATGTACATGTTGTCCATTACTTAAACAGGAGTTTGTGAAAATAAAGTGGGAAAAGCAGGTTCTCAAGTGCATTTTCTCTTGAACAACATGTTGTCCAAGAGGATGAACATGATCTGAGCACAGCAAATAGCTGCTCTGAACAGCTTAGAAGACTCCCTGCCTGTCTCCAAAACACATCTTTGGTGCCTGTCACCACCTTTCTCCTCCAGCCAAAGCGCTGTTCAGCATTCATGGCAGGCTTGCATCCTTTGTACTCTGAAATGGAGACATCTGTGGGTTTGAAACTCCTTCAGGACTGAGACGGTGATTAAGAACAAGTAGTGTGAGTTAAATTTGAATGTGAAATGAAATAAGATTCAAGTTTCAAAGCAGCTATGGGGATCTGTGCCTGATCTCAAAAAGGGCAATTAACTAGTGACTAACTGGGGACTTTCTAAGGCTCTTCCATTCCTTGAGGTTTCAGTATGACACCTCCCCTCGTTAATGCGTTCTGCATGTTCTGGAGCCATTGTTACACCAAGGAAAGAGTGAGACACTTTTACTAGCTCTTTGATCTAGCATAATTCCATGCATGCTGTAGCACCCATGTTGTTGTGGTTTGTCAGAGAAGGAGCAGGACTGAATGCTACCAGACCTTAAGCACTGATAATTGTTAGGGCATTACTTAACCTCTCCTACTCTGGTGAGCTGTGGCAACCAGTGTGGATTGCTAAAGCTGATGGAAATTCATTACCACAATTGGAATGTCATAACACTTTTACCAAGAATTACATATACCTTTAGATGTAAAAATATGGCACTCCAAGCCGGCATTCAAGCAAATTAAAAGCAACAACTCCAGGGAAGAGGCATTTACTGATGATAAAATGCTGTAAGTGTCAACAGATGACATTCCTTATAATAAGGCATGTGGCTCTAATTTGGCACTTCTTGCCATCGGGAGAAACCTCTTGCAGAGCAGATGTCACTTCTAATCCTGTCTTTCTTGGGTGCCTGTTGCCCTGTATGCCAGTTCAGAAGCAGGCTCAGTGCCATTAGAACAGATGGTCATGAGCAAAAGTCATGTTACAAAGCTGGTGCTTCAAGAAATGTGGGTGCTGGGACTGAAGGACTACCCAGGAATATCTAAACCTTCCTACCCAGGAAAATTCCCCCCTAGGTATGTTGATACATGCCATTAATGCTTTAGTAGTAGCAGAAAATTGATGTTATCCACATCTTCTTTCTGGTTATTTTAACTTTTGGCCAACCTCTTGTAATCCCAGGGGTCATTCTGACAGCTGAGGGCATTGGGTCATGTATTTATCTTTGGTAAAAATGCCATCAGTGCTCAGTGTTACTTTGAGAGCATTACTGGGAATTATTGTGGTGTGGAAAAGTACCCTGCTGGGCAACAAGGGGGAGAAGTGGCCCTTGGACCTGTATTCATTTGTCTCCTTTGTAAGACAGTGCATGACCATGCCAGACAAATACCTGAAGTAAATCTGCTCCTGTTTTACTTCATGTGTTTTTGTTTAGTATAGAGAGTAGTATTTTGCCTAAAACACTCATTGTAAATCAGACTTTTCTTGCACTGAAGGCAACATCTCAGTTGCCCTCACTGGGAATCAAGTACAGTTTTTCTTACAAATTCAGCCTTCAGTAACAGTTCCTTTCAGTAAATTTACTGAACACAGGATCTAAAAAAAATCTGTTGCTTGGATATAGCTACTCGTTTTCTCTCCCAAAATGAACTTGCTGAGGGGAGTTTAAATGTTTAACTGATATGTAATATGTTCTTCTTAACTTGTGTCAGCAAGTAGAGCTTCCAAAACACTATGAGTACTTGCTTGCCTTCAAGTGTACCTCAGGTTTTAAGAACCAGCCCTTGCTACAATTAAGTGATAGACTTCAGTAATTACACAGTAAGATCAGGTTATTCTGATCTGATCTGATCTGTTAGAAATGTTGATCCATATGTCAAGGAGAAGCTTACAGCAGGTATGTTTCTCTCTTCTAAATTAGAGAAGCATTTCTCCAGTATGGCATCCTACTCCCTCAGCTCCTCAGAGTACCACGAGACACTTCAGTGGAGTATTCATGACATGGGATGTTTCTTGTCACTGTGATCAGAGTCATACACTGAATGAAGAAAGCTTGTAGGGAAGATTTGGTCATGAATGACCTTTGATGATTGAGCTCCAGCTAGTGCCAGGAGATTACCCTTTTGGAAGGTGGATACGCAGTGATGTCTGAGGCCCATTTTAAAATGTCTGTGCAATCCAGGTACCTTTGGAAAAGTTTCAACAACCTTATGTTATCCTTTCTGACAAATATTACAAATGATCAGCAAAATACTATGCTGTCTTTACTCTATGCCCTAAGGGACTTTATTTAGCCAGCTATGCAAAAGCGCTCAGATAGCCAAGCAGCTGTACAATCCACCAGTGGTAGGCAAAGCTACCACCAGCATATGGTGCAATTTTATTACATAATAAAATGCTCATCTTTCCTGATAAAGATGTAACATTTCACCAGAAACCCAAATAAAACGGGTTATGTGATTCAAAAGTCTGGCATAGCCAGCAAGTTGTTTGCAACTCCCACTAACACATACAGGAATTTTACTTTATGTTAAAATTTTCACCTTGCACAATGAGGCTTGTAACAATTCAGTAAGGAGCAGCATGTAATTCCACTCAAGTAAGAAATGCATTTAGTCAGATCCAAAAATGTATATTTTAGTTGGTGATATGAATTGAATTAGTTAGTATTGATACAAGCAAGATTATCAGCAGAAGGCTGCATTTCTACTATCTGTCATGTATGAAAGACAGTGAAGATGGTGTCTGTGCCACAAAAATTAATCTGGATTTCAAAAACTCAGTCATCAAAAACAGTCAAACATATAGGAAGGAGCTTTACTTCCGCTTCACAAAACATCTCTTTTCTTAAACCCACTCCACTGTAGGTCAGGCTAGGCTGAATGACCTCCTTTGCCAGTGGCTGGGAGCATACACGGCCCTGCTTGGTGGATGCTTCTTGGCTGCAAGTCCAGCTGTGCTGGTGAGCAAGGGAGAGCCTGGAAACCAGGCTAAGCTAAATCTCCTGGTCCCTCACCCAGTTCTTCATACTGTGGCTGCAGTTTGGGCTGCTCTAACCCTCTCAGGAGAAGCTGTTATGATTAGACTGGGTGGTGGTAGGGTGAGCCAGTCTGCACCACTTGGCCAGCTTTTATTTACCAGCACAGATACAGCCTGGTGAACCAAGCCTCAAATAAAAGCCATATCTGCAAGGGCATCCTGCTGTGAGTAGGGTTGCCAGTGCTGCCCTGTCAGCACAACTGCCACCTGAGTTAGGGAAGCACAGCTTGAAGAAGTGATGCTTCCCTCTGTCCTGACAGAAATACCATCTCTCTGTTTTGCTTGCCTGGATCAGCTGCAAGTGCAGGATACAGCCTCTGACTGCAGAAGCAGTCATGGACAGCTGGAGGTGAAGGAGAAGCCTGCCAGTGCATTTGCAGACGTGCTTTTGCAGCTCTTCTGGTGATGGTCAGTTTTGCAGAGTTCCCACCCTTCAGGTACCCAACAGCTTTCTGCATGGCCAGATCCAGGGGGCCAAAACCATCTGACAGCAGGTGTCATAGGAGAAAGGTGCTTGGATTTAGGATTGGAGGGCATGGGGAGAAGGATGGACATGCAGCAATTTCTTACAGATGTAAGTGATAGTGTACAAAAGCCATTACTGATCACACAGCTGTCATTAATCATCAGTGATGGCCTCAGACTCCCTCCATAGCAACAAAGGGGCTGTTTCAGAGGTAGTCACGGGCAGTGCAGAGACCCAAAGCTATCTAAAACCCTGACAGTTGGCTCCTGTGCTGATAGGCACTGCCGATTTGGCTCCTTATTTGGGGGGAAATTATTAACCCAAAAATTCAAAATTCAGTTTTCATTTTTGAATGTTTAGACTTCTGAAAAATCAGCTTTTATAAAGCCATGTGGTCAGGCACAAACCTCTTCTAAATAAATATGTTACAGGGGATTATTGCTCAAACACTTTTTGTCTGGCCCAAAAAAATGCAATGGGAAACAATACTTTGAGCTAAGTAAGTTAGGCACAAGTTTTGTGTGGACATCAGTCCTCAAGCCTCTTCTTGTTCTGGATGGAAAAGAAATCTGTCATCAGCTGGTCCCTGATCTCTCGCACATTTGGCCTATTGTATCAAGAAATACCAGACACTGGCTCTCTGCAAAGAAAAAAAACCTGATTAGCCAACTAGTAATCTTATGTACTATCATAACATCTTAATAGCATGGTAAACCCTCAGGACTACTGATCACACTGTACCACTTGGTCAATAGCTTTGTTTCTGCTTGAGCTACAGAGCTGTGTGTTCAAATGTGTCTCTTGAAAATTACACTGTGAAGTGTTATATTGAAATAAGCCATGTTGAACTTCAAGGCAGTAAGTCCTAAAACAGTGAAATAAAAATCTCAGTTGACAGCTTGCATATCTTGCAATCATTCTATAAAAAGTACTTACTATTTTACAAATAATAATCAGATATAAAGAATGGACATTAACTGAAAGATGGGCAAACGATCCAACTTAGTGAAAAGTGTGTCTTTCTGGTTTTGTTTTTAAACATCGCCTTATTATTCACAGTAGTTTAGGTATTTTCCTTATCAGATCATTCCCCATGGCAGTGATTTTAAATTTCACTTTGTCCTTGTTCTTGTGCTTGAAAACTGGGGCACAAAAGTGCAGCCTAGTAAAACCCAGGGGAATAATACATCCCAGTGTTTTGCAGGTGGAAAAAAAGTCCTCATTCATTATCAGGTTTTCCTGCTCGCTTCTCTGTCTCTGCTATTTCCTTGCTGTGTGAATTTGGAAAGTGGCTGAACTCCTTTTGTAAAGCTTCTTGACTTCTGTGACTGGAAAATTCTTTAGAAATGCTAAGTAGATCACTGATGCAACAGCTTCATGCAATACCTTCATTGTCATTAACTTGGCATCAATAAGTGGCCAAGGATCTTTTACATGGAAAGGCCTTCCTATAACCCTGGGTAAGTGTTTGTCCTTCAGTGAACATACTCTATGCCAGGATGTTCGCAGTGTCTTGGGTGTGATTACAGCTGTGTAGGGAGCCAGCAGCTCCAAACATACTGCCAGCACAGTGACTGCTTGACCTGCTGTGCAGAGCTGGAAACTCACTCTGTGTCAGTAGGCTTCACATAGCAGCCCACAAGACAGGGAACTGCGGAAGCTATAATACTCTTCTGCGGTTTGTCAGCAATACAGAGACCAGTAGGTGTTGTCAAACAACCTGCTTTTCTAGAAAGGATCTAGTTCTCCAACAAAAGGAGACTTTATTGCCCTTGATTGCAGACAGGGAGATCTGTAGCTGTGCAGCTCCAGAATACAGCTCTTTCTATTGCCGTCTCCTCTCAGATCTGCCGCACAACATGACCTAATTAATTTCTCATCGAATGCAGAATTCTTCCCACCCATGTTCCTGCTGGTCTTATGGTCGTATATAATATAATACGATATTTCCATCCTTTTTTATAAGCATTTCCATCCTTTTTTATAAATATTTGTAAATAGTTTCAGAAAGGTATCACATACAAGAGACACCAACTCCTAGTGACATATACAAGACCGCCTTCCTTTTCTGAGGGTGAGGAACCCCTGATGCAAGCTGTGGCAGGGCAGGGCCAGAAGGTGAAGAGAACAGTGGCAGATACAGAGAGAAGGGGGTTCAAAGCCATCTGTCAGCCAGTGGGATTTTGGTCATGGTTTTCTTTGAACACGCAGGCCTACGATAAGTTCCCAGCCCTGAATTCTGCATGTCTACTGGCGTAACAGTGCAGGGGAAGAGTGGCTGCAGCTGGGACTCTACAAAGTAACTGCAACTCTTCAAACAACTATTCTTCTTTTCTGTGGTTTTTTTTCTCAAGCAGGAGAGTAGGATTCCTTGGGGCTCATAGTGAGGAGATGATAAAAGTGAGGCTGAAGGCCTTTAGCTCCAGCAGATCGTTGATAGTCTATTAAACACTCTGCTGCAAAGTCAGCAGTGCTGCTTCTTATAGAGCACAGTCTGCAAAAATACAGGGACTTTTATGTAGAAGCCCCCAGATGATTTGCCAGGTGCTTCAAAGGCAAGCAAGGAGTCTCCCCTGGTTTAGATAGAATGCCAGAATAGAGGAGTAGGAGGGAAGAGGTACTATACAACCAAGGATGTGATCACCTGGAAACTGTTCACCCACTGCACGTCTGGTGTTTCTCTACAGACTTTTATTGAAAAGTAAAAGCTGGGATTATGGGAGGGCAAATGCTACTGACTCACCTGCTGTGAATAATAGTGGAAGGCATTATCCCCTGACAGACTGACAAATACCATTCGATGAATAATCGTTCTGATTTTCCTACAAGTTGAGTCATTGAAGTGAAGGAAAAACTTTATTTTCTTCTTAGATCATGAGGAATATGTATTCTTCTAAAACTTTAATTTAAGTTATTCTTTAAATGCGATTTGAAAAGAAATATGTAATCTATCATCATATGTAGCAAGGTGGAACTTGCCTTCCCCTGCTCCTGGGGAACTAGAAACTGTCCAGTGATATCCATATAATGGGCAAACATTTGGTTTTGTGGCATATCATGCACACATATGTTGTTTTATCCCACTGTCTCTTTCCAAACTCCATCTTTGAGTGAAGAGCAAAATGGGAGATACTATATTGACCTTATCTCAGCGAGTCCTGGTTATAGGGGTATTGCTATTGTGGTGAATTGACCTTGTCTGGCTGCCAGACAACCCACCCTGTCACTGTCTTAATATCTCACCTCCTCTACAGGACAAAAAAGGAAATAAGGTGAATATACTCATAGGTAAAGACAGGGAGATCACTTAACAACTGCTGTCACAGGCAAAACAGACTTGACTTGGAAAAAATTATTTAATATATTTCCGATTAAAATAGAGTTGAATTGTGAGGGGAAAAAAAAAAAGAAAAAGAAAAAAAAAACCCAAACCCTAAAATAGGTTTCCCACACCCCTTTTTCCCAGTCCTGGCTTCACTTCTTCCTCTCTACTTCCCCCATCCCACATTCCCATCAAACAATGGGAGGAGAACGGGTGTTGCAGTCAGTCCACAAAAGTTCCTCTCTGCCATTTCTTCCATCTCACACTTCTCCCTGCTCCTGCATGGGTCTTTACCCATTGCTTCAGTCCTCCAGTGTGGTTCTCATCTCCTGGAGCCATAGCCTCTGCCCGGAACTTCCTACTCTGAGGGCTCTCCACAGATGTAGCTTCCTTTGGGCCATGTTCACCTGTGCCAGTGTGGGGTCCTTCATGGACTGCTGTGTGGATATCTACTCCACCGTGGTCCTCTCCAGCAGCATTTTGCCCTTTCTTAAACACATTCTCCCAGCCGCGCCTCTTTTCTGGCTGACGGGGCAGACTCTGCCCTGTGATGGGTCCATTGCTGGAAGCATCCACGCTTGATGTAGAACAGCGCTGTCCTCCCCTGATGCAGGCTGCCCCTGTGGCCTCAAGGCACCCAGTACAGCAATGCAGCTTGTCTCCCTGAGTCTATTTCTTAATAAAAGATCAAAAACTGTATCACTTTTTTTCATTGCTTTTTTTCCCCAGAGGTGTGTGTCCAGCCACAGCACAAGCTGTGTGGCCTGCTCTCTCCAGGCACTGGCACTTCTGATCCAGGCATGCGATGTGGCCAAGTATGCCTGCTTTCTCACCCACTCATTTCTGCAGTTAGCAGACCTCTTACACTGTGTTTTAGACAGAAAAGTATTTGTAGCTGGCAGCACTTTAGCTTCAATACCTAGAAAAGCTTTTTAATTATTTTTTTTTTAAGTGAAAAGTTATGTAACTCACCTGGGCATGGTTCTTCAATGCAGGAATCGCTTCCGTTCAGTCAGATTTATAAATTTAAACTTCTCCATATAATACATTTCACAATTGAGAATAAAGAGCTTACATTAAAGAGGACTTGAACAGCATTGCTCTGCAAATAAAAATAATAATTTCTTCTTCAAGGTTAGTGCTTCTACAGCTGAAACTTTTAAACAAATCACTGAAGAAAGAAAAAAATTTTATATGAGTGGTGCTACCCAAAGTGACTGGGTGAGCACATATATGAGACCAGGAATAACTTCAGGAGTGTGATGCAAACAGCCTGAGGTAGTCACACATGCTGCAGCATCCTCCTGACACCTGGTAGAAGAGATGTCCTCGTGCACAGCTGCAGAGGAGACTGAGTTAGGCTGGACCAGATTTTCTGCTGATGTGACTTTACTGAAGTCAGCAGTGTTTTGTCAGCGGATAATTCAGCACATAATCTTAAAAGTTTGTTATACGGGTTAAAAATCCATATAGTTTGGATATAAAACACTGATCTGATGTGCTGAGGGGTTGTTATGTGCACAGCAGTGTGAAGGTGACAAATGCTTCAAGTCTTTCTGTTCCTGCGTAGAGTACACTACACTGTTTTGTTTGAATTTTTAATGTGGCTTGACAAAGGTCAAATATATTTGTAGAAGTCCATTTATACTTCAGATACACGCTTTAAATTAAGACTTACATGCAATAGCCTTAAAGACACAGCAAAACTTACAGCTGTTTTTTCAGAGCCAAAAGGTGTATTCTTTCTTATCAGAAAAGAGGATTTTCTTTTCCAACCTGATTTTTTTTTCTAGTAAATTTTCAGTAAGAAAGGCAAAAATGGAATCTCTCCCTTACTTGCACACATTCAAGAAACCTGTGTCTTAAAAATACTGGAGACTTGGACATGCCAGTTATTAAAATCATGCAATCATTTTCCTGCAGGCAGTACCTAAACAATATTATATTGTATCTTAATAAAACAACTGAAATAAGAATTATACCCTTTTCTAAAATCCTTGTATTTTTCTGTCGCTATCTCCACTCGTTTTTTCAACAAAATATTTATCTGCAAACATTCAAGTCCAGATCTGCTGTAATCTTTTGCTCCTCTTAGACCTTGTAGACAGATAGATAAAGAAGACACTCTAATTTCACCTTTCTCAAATGTTAGGAAAACACTGTTTTCCTTATGTCTACAAAGTACCTAGGATGCCATTATTCCCTAGATTGCAAATCCTGGAGGAAACCAAAACTATTAAAAGTTTTGAAAGAGGTCAATATAAGGTGGAAACCTTGGCAATCTAAGATTTGTTATAAGAATGTGATTGAGGCACATGTGAGAGTTAAGGCAGAATTTTTTTGTTTGTTTTTCATCTTATTATTCAAATGATTGAATGTGATCTGAGGGACTCTTTATGGGAAATCCTACCTGGGTAGAGACTTTGGAGCCTTGCACCACTGAGCGCTGCTATTCTCCTTTGTTCTGGCAACCAGTAGCTCCCAAACGTTAGGGTGAATGTGTAGGTTTGCTCCTGTACCAACTCCAAAGCCATAAGCAACTCCTCCAGAGAGATATATAGAATTTCCTTAGTTTCTTTTTGAGGCTTGTACCCATATACCTTCATGAAGCTAGACTAAAAGCAGATCTTAAGTTCCTATTGGAATCAGACTCCAACAGTTGCCAAGAGTCTACAGTAAGTTGTTGGGAACTCTTTATTTCTGCCTCAATGTTTATATTGGACAAAGTCTATGTAACTTTGCCCAAGTGGCAGTGAGAACATATCATTGTAGATTATAATTGCTGATAGATGTTCAGTCTGTATGCCGCAGTTCACATATATTTTTTATGGACTTATAATTAGTGCAGTTTTGGTCTCCTGCAGGTTCCAGCTTTGGAAATGAAGATCAAGCCACCCCTAAGGCATCTGCACCTTCTAAAGATGTTCCCAAGGGGAGCAGCAAGAGCACGACCCAGGCGTCAAGCAGCACAGCGACTCCCCGCAGGAGCTTACTTCCAGCACCAAAAACTGCCACAGCACCTGCTGGTAAGAGCTCCAAACTTAAAAAACCACCTGCCTTAGTTGAAGAAATGCAGAAACCTTATTATGATGCTATCTTACTGCTTGCTTAGTTAATTTTCTTACCATTCTTGGGCACATTGCCAGTGTGCTGATTTGAACTCTCTTTACTGTGACCTCCTTGAAAAACAGCTGTAATCTCATTTTGTGAACTGTGTCTGGAGTTGAAGGCATTTACTGTCCCTAACTACGCATGCCAGAGATTTAGTGCATATTTTATTGTGTATATTTTTGGAAACATTGCATTGTTTTAGAGACCAAAACATTCCATTGAGCAGATAGTTTATTGCTAGGTATGTTTGCAAGGATGAGAATACTCTCTGGCCTCTAGGCTTTAGCAATCTCTGGTATGTTCACTCAGAGAGGCAGAAGGAGGCAAGCAAATAAAGCAAAAAAAGCCCTAGTCTTGATTCCAAGTTGTTTCCTTACCTAAACCCTCCTTCTGATCAATCCAGTTATGTCTCAGATGACCAGTTCCATCAAGTTCAGATTAGATGTAACAGTTTAGGCTCCATAATAAATAATTTTGTGTAAGTCACGAACCCTGTCCAATCTGGCTCTTATTCAACAGTTTTTCATCTCTGTGTAAGTTCCACTGGATTTGGTAACACACTGCAAATGGAGCTGGGAAGAAAACATCAGTACAAAATATGACTTTATGAAGACTTTATGAATTACTTTTTCTGATCACCCAGTTTCAAGTTTGTTTTGGTGGTTTGACCTTGGCTGGACACCAGATGCTCACCAAACCAGCTCTATCACTCTCCCTCCTCAACTGGACAGGGAGAAATAAGTACAATAGGAGGCTTGTGGGTCAAGAAAAGGGCAGAGAGATAACTCAGCAAATACCATGTCATAAACTTGTCTTTTTTTTTCTGGATGGAAACTAAACATAAAAGTAGTGTTGCCTATCTGTGTTATGCAAATGGTCAGACAGAGTTCCTGCAAAGGAACAGCTGGCAAATTTAGAATGTTGTTATTATACACGACAGAAAAAAAAGAAACTATATTAGTCCCATGCATTGGTTTAATTTTTTATTAAACCTATCTAGCCAAGGTAGCAGCAGATGTGTCAGGGGCATGTCATGATTTTTTTGTTTATTACAACAGTGTAATGGTTCCTCACAATGCTAAGGATCTAATGGGAACAAAGGTTAAAATAAATCAAAGCAATTATAAAGAAAAGGGTCTTTTAGCAGTCTAATCTTGCCTATATTGCAATAGTATATGAACAGTGGGTGTAGATCCCAGTGTGATAGAAAGCCCTATAGAATGTAAAATCTTCTGTTTAAGTATCCTTTGGACAGTTTTGCACATCCTTTAAATGATGAAGAACAAAGCCATCCTTTTAAAATTGAACTCTCATTAAATTTTTAGGCAGATGCTACAGATCAAATGAAACAAGTAGAGAAAGGTCAGGGAAGTGTTTGTATTGCTTTGGGCTTTCTGATCCCAGGCGAACAAAGGCCCTTTACAGTTATGTCAGATACCATAATTTAAATATGGCCAAGAAAGTGCATGGGTGTGGTGAAAAGGCCTCCAAAACAGCGTCCAAAACAGCGTCCAAAACAGCGTCCTGCAGCAGACAGAGGAGGTAAAGGTAAACACTCTAAAAGACCTGCTTGTTTTGCCATTGCAAAGTGGAAACGATCACTAGCACAGGCTACCAGTCTAAACTGGCAAGTCTGGCATTATTGCTGGACATCACAGGGCAGGAGACTGAGCGAGCAGAGGGAGAAGAGTAAGGGAGCAGAGAAGTAAAATCACTGTTTCAAAAATGTTTGAAGATACAGTAAAAATTATTAACCACCCCCCACACCTTGGGTCACTGACACTGCCATGTTATAAAGAGGATGAGTGTCATGCTTGGGGAAGCAGCCAGCCTCACTGCTGCCACAGTGACAAAACATTCACCAGTGTTCCAGACTGAAAGATGAAATGTCTTGAAAACAGCGGAATAAATACATTTCTTATATTCTTCCAATCTGTTCCATAATGGCATCTGTGTGCATGGACAGTTTGAAGAACAGAAGAGCAACCATGATGTAGAAAGACAGAATAACAGGAAAGACAAATTGCTTTAGATGTTCTTCAATGAATTAATGACACAACCGATTATTTTACATCCAGTGACAATTTTGGATGTCTTTGTGTAGAAGGTAGTCTTTGTTCTCAAAGGGAATGCAGTTACAAGAGATCCAGATGCAAGTTTTGAAGAGGGGTATAGAGCACGAAAGTGAGCCATATTTTCCAGTTAAAAAAAAAAAAAAAAAGCAAATCAATAAGTGACCTTAGGAGTGAATTTTTTATTTGAGGAATAAGTCACCAACCTTATTCAGTCGGAGTCCAAAGCCCAGGCAGTCCCTACTGAAGTCAGCCATATAGTAAAGCCTTTCAAAAGTAGAGAAACGACAGTAATTCATTCTTTATGTTGTGTGTATTTGGAGAATTATATGATAACAAATCACCTAGTAGTAATATCTGTAGGGCTTGATGTTGCATATGGGTTTGTAAATACATGCTGCGTCTGTCTAACCTCCTGTGCAAGACATTGCAGTTACTAAACTAAAGCTCTTAGAGCACTCCACAGTTATAGCTGAAGAGCACAGGCAGTATGTGTATTGGGTGCAGCATACTTTATGAACGTAAAAAAGGGAGAAAGCATTTCACAAAGAGGATGACAATAATTTAAATATAAATAATATTTCTGAAAGAGTGATACATCAGGTAATGTAAAAATTACATCTGTATTTCAGGGACATACATCACTATGTATGTGTGAATAGTAAATTAATTCACAAAATGTCTACCTATATTAGTGAGTCAAAAATAACCAACGAAAATTGCATGAAAGCTTTCATGTATTAGATGTTACCTGAGAGGACCACCTGACCTCTAAACTTCCATTAAAAAAAAATTGAGACAACTGCTCAAGGGAGATTATACTCCTGATATTTCATTAAAAGTGCTTGTGAAAAAAATTGGATTACAGGGAATAAAAACATTTAATTAATGAAAATGGACTCCTATAGCTGCTGCTATGCTTCAGATGATAAAAAAGATTTCTGGCATAGGAGAATGGCAGTGGAAGATCGTTGTCATGCAAATTGTTTTGCAGGTGTGCACTGATGGCCTTTTGACTGGCCTGTGAAAAGAGTGCACTTAATTAGGTTTCAGTGTGTTGCACAGCCCTTTTTATAAGTACATGTCTGTCAATGTATAGAAAGTGGGGGAAAAAGCCCACTTGACTAGAAGAAGAGAGATCTTTTAATTTCACTTAAATATAGTAGCTACTTCGAGAAGTACAGTGATAACCTAGCTAATACTTACCATTTCTATTACTGCTTCATATTTTGTTTAATGATAGGTGAAAGCAGCTTCCTCTTTCTACAGATGTTGATAAAAATAATATTTGAAGCACATACATATGGATTTTCTGTTTTAAATTTCTCTTAAAGTGTGGGAATATCTGAAGAAGGCAATGTTCAGAGGCAGCAGATTAACAACTTCCTTTCCTCTTAGGGGATTTCTTTTACAGATCACTTAGATTAATGTTCACCACAGGGCAACTCAGATCCTACATCAAGCCAGGACCTAACTCTGTCATAATGTGGGCAAAAACCTTCAGTTTGACATGGTGCTGTTAGTGGTGGATGTGGTGAGCCAAGCCCTTCAGGTTGCGTAAGAACTACTTGTGCTTATCCCAGCATACCACACCGCAGCAGTTAGTAATCCAAAAGGAGGATGTCTGTGCTGTGCAATGGAAAGGGTATGCATACAGGCAGTGATTCCTGAGCTGGTGCTGACAGGTCTAGAGAGTCAAAAAGTGCAGCACCATGCACCTGCTTAGACCTAGAGTCAGGACAGTTCATTCACCAGCTCTGCCATCAGTTGATTAAAATTAAATTGCCTTAGACCTAGGTTATATATCCTGACCAGGAGCTTTGACTTCATCTGCTCCAGGTTTCCGCTTCTGGAGGGGGCTCGAGACTGAGCCTGTATCAAGGCTGGGAGTGATGTATTCTCCAGATAAAATCATGCTGGTAGCATCTCAACAGCATGAATTTGGCCTGAAGCCACTTCCTACAATTCCCGTCTCCTACTCAGGTTCTTCTGTGATTTTCTGGGGAAAAGTCTTAGGGTATCTTAAGTCTTGTTCAGCCACATCCTTCTCTCAGAACATAGAAACCCACAGAAAATCCAGCTTGGAATCCCCAATCTGCTGTCTTTTAAAACTTTTGTTCACCTTCAGGATACTGATGCAGCTCTGGGCTCATTTGTTCATGCCTGTGGTCCTGATCCAAATTTCTAAGCACCATGTTGCTGCTTGTTTCAGATCTCAGTTCTGTCCACCAGGCTGGACCTGCCACCCAACTATCCATAAAATTAGAGAGCAGAAGGATTTTTATATTTTCTGTGCCTTGTGGGTTTTACGGAATATATGTTATGACATACCTCTTTTAACGTGGTTATTATTTAATGTTTATCTCACAGACAAGTGACTGTTTTCTCCCATAAGAAACATCCTAATTTGAGTGCAATGACATCAGCAATAAGGAATTATTTTGAGCAGCTTGTTTCTACTTGGCCCATTAAATTAAAGATGTTCAAAAGCATTGTTCAAAAAACTCACACAGTCAATCCCTGTGCTTTTACAAGTACCAGTAAATGATATGTAACAGGGCAGATTGTTAAGTGCAATCAGTCAAGATGAAAAATAGGAGTCCACTGTTATCACAGCTCTCACCAGCGAGCTTGTAGTGTAAAATGCCCTTCTTTTAATCAATTTCTGCAAAATCCAGACAGAACAACAACAGCAGGAGGGAGAGGGATCTGCTGAGGTCAGCTGAATAGGGAAAACTAAGCACCAGTGCTCTTGCAGGGATAGAGTTTGTTGCTGCTTTGTTCCCCCTTGAAAACACTTTCCCTTAAAAGCTGAATAGGGAGTATGCAGTGGGTTACGTTCACATTGTTCCTGTACAGAACACAGGGATATACAGCAATATGCTGCAGGTGAAAGTGAGACATTCAGCTGCAAGTTTTCTAACCTCTGTCCTGGGAACCACTCTAAAACATGCCATAGCACAACTGTGTGAGGAAGAGACAAAAGCATGACACGGGGTCCATGTAAAATGACAGAAAGAGAAGGAGTAGTTGTTTTAACTCTTTAACTAAGGTTGGATGTTCTGAATTACCCTGAGATTTTCCATTCCAAAGAAAGAATGATTCATTTTGTGAGGAGGGTTTTTTCCTTCTTTTTTTTTTTTTTAAAGCCAGATAAAGATGTTTTTCTTTTTAAAAGACATAAAACAATCACTTTCAGATGAGACAATGAAATAATAATTGTCCTTTTTTTCTCATCAGATTGATTTTAAATTTGAAAGCACAAGTATTAGCAGTTTCTACTTCATTAAATACATAGTCTTTCTTCTACATCTACTTATTTATTCAGTGTCTCATAGATGACAGGAAGGAGAGAGTCTCTAGAGAGAATTAGACTGCTCGTGTTCTACAGAATCCATCGTACTTCCAGCTTTACTCATTTTGTCTCTAACAATACATGCAGAGATATGTTATTACTCACCAAGGACATGACTAGTCATGGGTATCAGGGGGAAGGTCAGAATAAAGCTCGAAGAGGCTCTCTCTGTTTGTGAGTGACTGCAAACCTTTCCTTGTTTGTTTTTTTCTTAAACTTGCAGACTGCATTAGTTAACTTATAAAATACTCCTGAGAACAGCTGGAATCCATCTGAATGTAGTCAGTTCCACTGAATTGTTAATAATGTCTACAGCATGTTAGGATTTGTTTTGAAATAAATACTCAATGTGCAAATTGTTAACATGTTTTCAGTCTGAAGTGTGAAAGCAAATTGAAGCCTATCCCACCATACTGGCTTTTGAAGACTCAGAAAGCTACAGACAAATACAAGTGCTGATTCTGCAGCAGCACTTGAGAAGATATCTCAGATAAGGCGTATTTTGCTCTGGTTCCTAGCCTAGCATTCAGCAGTGCTGGGGGAATGGAGAAATGGCTTTTTTTGTCTGCAGTTTTTCCAAGTGATTTCTGGAACGTTTTCCCTTGTATTTCTAATTATTTTGCATTTGCTCCTTCTGTTTTGTTTGGAGCAGGCTGTGTGTTTTAATTAGGAAATGTAAATACCTTTACGGAACTGTGTATTTGGATGCATTTTTTGGAAGCCAGTGCTGCAAGCACACTAGTAGACAAGATGAGCGAGTATTTATGCTCACAGTTATCTTATAGCCTGAAATATCCATTTCTTTACACAAACATAGCTTTTAAAAGAGATGAACCATTGGAAGATTGGTAATCTTAAATGAAATGTATATTCACGTAAAAATTAATAGTCTGTGGCTTTGATTACTGGCTACCAGAGAGGCAACTTCTTGCTGCATGAGCTCCTGCAGTGGAGGGGGTTGGCAGAGCCTTGGAAGATGTTCCAGGAGGCCTGGAATTTAATGGTGGTTATTACTGTGCCAGGAACCTTTTACTGGGAGGTTCTCTGCTAAGAGCCCTGAGTATGCAGCCAGAAGGAATAAAGCTAATGTACAGGCATTTAACACAGAGCTAATTGGAGTTCCATATTTCAAGTCTGTGGGCAATAACACTAAGATTTTGAAGTAAATTTTCTTCCAGATCAGAGTTAATATACATTTTAGAAGACAAATTTAGAAGAAAATTAAAGCAGTGTGCGAGTTCAAGAAATACGAAATACTGTGGAGCATCAGACTTTTTATGTGCATTTTAACCTATGAGTTACTTCTAGTGCACTCCAAGCTAGAAAAGATAAGACTATATAACCTCCTACTGTGCCATACCCTGTGGTCCCACATATAATGCTGATCATTGCACCAATGCTCTCCCTCAGATTTTTTTGAGCCTGAAATTCTATACTTTGTGAAATGACAAATTCTGAGCCCAAATAATTGTAATTTAAAAAATAATTTTCTCTGCAGAAATTCACTTGAAATCAACATGTTTTCTGAATGTTTCTCTTTTAACCAACTAACAGCTGTTGCTTCCAAAGACAAGAGAAGAAGAACCCCCATTTTCAGAAAAACATTCAGCTCTTATTTAAGGTCAGATGCTAGGGATGGCTCTTCCCCTAAAATTTCCCTGCGGGTGATGAGCTTAGCAGAATGATAACAGTTTGCTCCTGCAGACCACCCTTTCTTTTGCCTGCTGTGTGCTTTCTAAATCCCTCTCCTCTAGAGAAGGCCACAGAGAGGACACCAGGGCCCTTCTACTTATGAATAATTACTAGCTCCATGTGTCCTTCTCCTTGGCCCTTTTCAAGCAAGGATGTGGTAGGCACTGGCTTTTCCCTTGGTGCACAACTCCTCCTCACTTGCCCAGTCATTGCACTGCCTCCCTAGCAGACCTTAGGAGTTCCCCATGTCTGGTAAACTGAAGGAGGGCAGTTATCCTTGTTTCCTCCTCCTTGTTATTAATCCTACTTATCTGTCCTTGTCAAGATATCTGTTTGCACCTTCTCTCTGCTGGTCTCCCACCTTCTGAAGCGGATGTCTCTCATGCAGCTGCCCCTGCTGGTCAGCACCGTCTGTAACCATGTGCAACTATCACTGCTCTCCACAGACCCTGCCTTGCCCTCTGCAAAACAGTAGTGCACTCTGGGCTTCTTTGTTTCTTTACTCTGTTTTCTTTCAGTCAAGCTGTAACTGGGGAATTGTTCCTCACTTAGGGATTAAGGTGGAAAGGGGGGTGGGGGACGCGAGCTAAAAAAATTCTTCAGGTGTTCCTCACTGAAAATGTCTCAAAAACAAAAGTAGTTAATTATCTACATACACTTTGCTGCTGAAAGCATAAGGAAAGCACACACTTTCCCTTACCATTGTCTCTGTTTGCCATAGCAAAATTTATGGAGGAGCTCAGTCTATGGCCCATTTGTGCATCATATTTTTATTTTGAAAGCCACAAAAAAGCCAAAGCCTCATTACTATGAAAAAGCAATGCTTGAATCTGTAACTACATAAACTATGCCTTATAAAACAAGCTCTGGTTTTGTCTCACAGCTCCCATCTCAGGTTGCTTTTACAGCAATAAACTTATTTTATGTCCTGCTCAGTAGTAAAGTACAATAGGTGGCAGACATGTGTAATTTATATCCTCAGTCACTTCATTGTGAAAAGTATTAATCACAAATGAGAATCATAGCCTCAACATGTTGACTTTATAAACAGCAGAGAAAATAGAGATGGACAAAAGTAAAGGTATGAGGAAGAGTTCAGTCTTTACTGGCCCCTGACAACTAATGGTGTTATTTGCCTATGAACAGTGGAAGAGAGTGAAAGACGGTTTTAGGCCTTCTCCCATGCCACCCTCCCACAAACAGTTGGACACAAGGCTTGTGCAGGTGCATGTGCTCTTTGCAGAAGCACTCTGCAATTAAGTGCTGGAAATTATGAAGCTCAGCTTCTGATGCATGTCAAATGCTGCGTCTGCAGCTCACTGCTTGCAAGTCCTGATGCAGACAGAAGTGGAAGTGTGAACAATGCATCAGAAATAAACTTAATACTGCAATTATGACTAGCTGTGGCTTTGGAGGGAGCAGAAAATTAGCAATCCAGTAAGTGTCCCTGAAGATTATGATCCCCATATAAAATTATCACTTTTTTTCCACTGTTGAAATAGACAGGTCACATTTGCATTAAACAAAATGGAAGATAGTGTTAGCTTTTGTACTGACACTGTGATTGGACATCACCAAGAAAATACGATTTTGTTTTTCCTGCTTCAGATACTTCAGATTCTGTGGAACATTTTCCTATAAGATGTCTGTAAATGTACTCATGAGAGAAGGGAAAGTTAATAAGGCAGACTTTGTTTTTCTTTTATGACAAATCATTTGCCTTTAGATCTCTCTATTTTTCATGTGTATCCAGGGGCTGGGACACAGTCCTTCAGCTAAAATGAAACCCTAAAGAAACAATAATGGTAAAAAAAGAGGAAAGCAAACAGGAAAATACATTAATGTCTCAGGGGGTTGGTTTTTATTACTCTTTCTTCTTAGTTCCTTGATGAGTGTTTTCTGCTTGAAATACTGTGGTTGTGACTGTCACACCATGGTCAAACAAGCAGGGCAGGACTTCACGTTACTGCACTCCCACAGCTATTTTGATGGGAGCTGTGGGTGGGCAGGAAGGGTGAGCTGAGTTTGGGTGGCCCCTCTGGCATTCAGATGAAGTGGTATCTCCCTGGTACAAGAGGCAGTCGGTGAGTCCTTAACTTTGTCGACTGACAGATCCTCCCAGGGCCCTAACTAGAGAGCTCCAGTGGTAGGAGGAATAATAACAGACACTGAGTTGCCTCTCTGAAAAATTCCGTGCCCTGTTGAATCCTGAATTGGCAGTGTCTTGTAGGTTTGTGTACTGCATGTGCTGCAAACCTCTGTTCCTGCCTGACTTATTGCACAGGCAGAAACCCACTCTCCCATGTCTGGGCAGCCACATCCAGCACAGCTCTGACACGTCCTGCCTGCTTCTGGTTCAAGCCTCTCTCTTGCCTGTATGAGACCATCTTGGGAAAGCTGGTCACCAGAAAAGGCGGCTTCCTAACCTTGGAAAAATTTCATAGAGCAGAGACCTGCAGGTAACTTCAGTATGCTTCTCCTGCAGCCCAGAATGAGGATGCACAGCAAGGTAAAGGGACAGAGCAGTCAGTAAAGATAGGATGGGCTACCCATGTAGCTATTTGTGCCTTAGTGGTATTTGTCACTGTGCAGATAACTGAAAAACCAAGGTAGTGTGTAAGGCCTTCTTTCATCCTTCTTTAGTGCTGTGCATGTCAGTTCAGCCACAGGTACACAGCCACATTTGCAGATGTGGCAGGTTGGCATCTGACACAGAAGTGCTGTGTAGCATCATTCTATGTGAAGTCCAGGGTGTGTATTGAAGAAATACTTACATTTTGCCATTTTGGTATGTATCTTGGTGACAAAGCTCTGCACAGTTGTGAACAGAATTATAAAACAGGTATCTTTCTACCTTTTTTTTTTTTTTTTTAAAGCAGGTGTGAAGAAAGAAGTACAAAAAGATCAGGATGCTAACAGACCAGCTGTGTCATCCCCTAAGAAATCAGCCGTAACAGCCACAAAGCTCCATTCACCAGGTATTTATGAATCCAAAAGCAGGGGAATCTAATCTTCAGGGAAGATTTAAACTGGTTGACTTTGCATCTCTGGTTAACAAACTCAAATCTGTTAAGTGAGGTTTGAATGTGTCCAAGGTTCATTAAGCTGGCTGTGAGTACAGCAGGCTTTATCATACCAATATATGAGCTGAATAGACTTTTTTTTGTTTGTTACAACCATGCAATCATCTCTGCTTCAAAACAAAGAATTGTTGCCATTACATGTTTAAGGGCATGGGAACATTTTTTTAATCCTTACAATTTTCTTATATAAAAAGAGAACAGATAGATATAGTGAAATAAAAGACACCTTGGACAATTGCCTGGAGTGATACTATATTACTCAGAACCTACTCTTACTTTTATGCAGAAGCACTAAATTTCCTGGGCTATTTCTACACATAATTGGAAAAGGGATTATCTATAGAAATAACCTCCAAAGTGCTATTGGGACATTGTCAACTTAACCCTCAATATTGGGCAAACCCACATGATTTTAGCATTTCTGAATAATACTTCTGTTTATTTACCAAAATGAGGGTAACTTGTTTCTATTTATGTATGCTAAGTGTACACTGACAAATGTATAAGGTGCCTAAAGGCTTTTGTAAGGCTGGACTTTGGTTGATGTAAATGCTTCTGAAATGAGTATGCATAGTCCCACTAATTTCACTGTGCTTGCAGTTTATCTTCTGTTGCCTCATTTTTCAGACTCCACTTGGATACTTAAAATGTCATCTCTACAACTATATGATACATGAGATGTAATTACTGGGGGTAGAACCCCATGTTGCTTTATTTGATAAAATATAAAGCACGTAGAACAGCTCTTGACCTCCTATAACTTGCATCAGGAGTCTCTTCATGTTTACTAAACTCAGTCCCTATTCTTTTCCTTCTCAACCAACGAAATCAAGAAAATGGAAGGTTAAATTTAATCTTCTCGGGCACCAGCAGGACTCAGAATTCTTCTCCTTACAAAGATATTAAAGTAAAAAGATAAACTTAACGCTGTCCTCTGAATCATATAATTTACAGACTATTTTTCACCTGATGGGACCACCAAGAGAGACCCAGAGAAGAACCCGTTGCAGAGTGCCAGACCAGAAGCGCACCAGTGTTTATAACAGTCAGAGTCCAGTTTAAGCATCAGCACTGATTGTGGCTGTAGCAGCGTGTTACAGCACAGCTGATTTGCTTCTTCAAGAATTAGAAAGCAAAGTGGAAGACTGGCATATTTGGACTGTATATTTGTCCTTTCAAGGACACCTGCATTTCCATGGGTGACTTAATGATTTTCAAGGCTTAAATTTTTGGCATATCCAATTCATGAGGCCTCAAAGGTTTCTTCAGTCTCATGAGAGGTTGAGTCCAGAGGTTGACCTCTGTCCATCACAGTGATTTAGAATTTGTTCAGTTTGAGTGCCTGAAATTAGGACAATCTGAAGTTGTTTATCACTGTAAGGATTAAGTATGAAAATAAACCTCATCTTCACTTACTTTTTTAGAGTAGCCTTTGGCATTCTTTAAAATAACAACAGCAATAACGAAGCAATAAAGACAGACACTTTTTTCACCTACTTAACAGTCTCAAAAATAATCAAAGCATCCATTGAACAGAGTGAGTGTAGCTGGTGCCAAGGGGCAGTAATAGTCATTCCTCTATCAGGATCATGAACTCCTTCATCATTTACATTTTCTGATGAGAGAGCATGTGTCTCACAGGTAACTCCATCACAGCTACACCTAGCTGACGAACTTGAAGTTGGATAGGGAGAGGGAACCCCAGGCCAGAGGCTTTCCCTTTACCTCTTGCTCTGGGGGCGAGAGTGCCCTCCCCCTGGCCCCCCACCCCGCGGCAAGCTCATGGCCCCCACAGAGAGCACAGGCGCCGTCAGTCGAGCAGGAGAGACGCAGGCAGAGAGGGATTTATTGTTCTGTTAACAGCTTAAGTAGGTTTGGGGGGGATCACAAGTTAACCAGTGAGAGCATCGGATGTCTTA
>JAYRBT010000001.1:47448961-47566340 GCA_036023395.1 Myiotriccus ornatus
TGGTCTGGCATAAACATAACAACTCATGATTGGACACACAGCCACATGTCCATATGCCATAGGTAGACATGCTTAGCTCCCCCACAAGTAAGCTGTGCAAAGGTGATGTCCAGCTGGCCATAAATGTTTGCCAAGGAGAGTTCTCAGAAAGCTAAAAAGGTAAAGACAAAACAGATTGTCCAAGCACTGGCTTGAGCAGCCTGACACTTGCAGGACACTGCCCCTTCTTGCTTCATCCTCATAACCTAGTATGTCTAGAAAATTGATAGCTGACTCAAGCAGGATATGAACTTAGGAAAAAAGCCTCACTGCCCTTCAGTGGCTTATCACGAGTAAGCTTTAGTTCTTGTGCTTTAGTTCATGTGAATATGGCACTGTATTTGAGCTGATATCCTAAACACAGGCTACGCTAGTGCTTTCACATCTTTGTACAGGATCAGGCTTGCTTCAAGCCAACTTGGAGCGCATCAGAGGAGCCAGAGTCTGGGCCTATTTCTTCAGGCAAACCATATAGTGGTTCTGGTGTGACCAGTGATGCAAAGAGAGCAGCCATGCAGAGCCAGTGATGTAACTCATCAGCATTACACAGTACCTGGTGGTACTTCCGTACATATCTGTTAAATGCTGCAACTTTAGATGTGTTGTAAGGGTGAGAACAAGGGGAACTGTCAATGTAGACTGCAGTATTGTTGATAAAAAGAAACTGTGATATCCCAATAGCAAGCAACCCGTGCTGTGTTTGCATTCAGGGAGGGACAACTCCAGTCCCTCATTGTCCTATTTGGAGACAAAAGATAATCTGCAAAGGTAAACGAAAACTGGCACCTCTGTCAAGTCACCAAGCATGGGGTTCAGGTGGACAAAGAAATCATGTATAGTGTATAAATGTCACATAGCTGTTTTCCACATCCACAGTAAGATAAGGTGAATCTTGACTTGGAATTGCCCATTTCTCTCACTGCCATTTAAGAGAATCCAGCATTGCACATCAAGATACAGACCTCTGTTCATGCAGATGTCTAACACAGGTGAGGTGATTCTTTTCTCTAATAACCTCAGTTCTCAGTGATACACTCCTAGGGCAGCTCTCCTCAGCTCATACAAGACCTTCAGCCTCAGAGCCTGAGGTGAGATGACTGTTAAAAAACTTTGAGCTTTGGCCTCTAAACCACTGTGCTCTTGGTTTTTTTTGAAAGTCTTAAAGTTCTGTGTGAGTGCTACAGACTTTTTTTTTTCTTTTGTAGGGATGAGTCCCAAAGGCCTGAGAAACACATACGTGTTATGTCTGTATAAAGTAACTGACCTGAAAGGTCTTTTCTTCTCTCCTTTGTAGGACATCCCAAGCAAAGACCAACCACCCCAAAGAATGGATTCTCTCCCAAACCAGGAGAGGGTCGAGATACTGAAAAGCAGTTCATTCAGAGATTGAAGGAAAAATATGATGAGCAGTCCCGGCAACTAATCAATATTCAAGATGAGCTTAAAAGGGCCAGCTGTGGCTTTGATGTCTTTGCTATAACAACACAGTACTTTTTCAGGCAGGTAAGTGCAATGGGTACTTCTTACCACTGAAAAGACAGTTCACTTTAACATGTTAACTTTAACACTTGCCCAAAGTTATTCCACAGTCACTGAAAATTTGTTCTTGGGACCAAAGCATATAATTTCTTTGTAATGGTTATTATGAAAAGGGACTTAAAATTTCATAGAATCATGGAAGGGAAATCTGCAAAGGCAAGGGGAATCAGGCACCTCTGTCAAGTCATCAAGCTTGGGGTTTGGGTGGTCAGAGTAATCATGTCTTGAGTGTAGATGTCATCCAGTTGTTTAGGTAGAATAATTTGATTCCATATATTTGAAATTAAAAGTTTAGGAACTCAGAAAAGGAAGAATTTTGACTGAAGCATTTGTCACAGGCGTGGAGGGGCTTCAGGATGTTTTTAAGAGTGAAGTCGCGCTCTCTGACTGGAATAGAAAGTGTAACTGAGATATCAACACTTGTGAGTAAATGCAAAAACAATCCATGCATTTAGTCAACCAAAGGTATTAGAAGAAGGAAACAGTTTGCTTTCTCTCAATACTTACCTACTCTTCCTGTTCACCTTGGATCAGGCAGAGTGTCTCTGTTACAGAGCTGCCAGTTCCTGGAGATGTTAGAATAACATTATCTCAGCATTTAGAAGATCACTCTCCTTAGGTAGAGAGAACATAAAGGAAATGTTGTTGGTAATTAGCAAAGCTTATTCACTCACTAAACTCAAGTCAAAATGAGTACATTTTAAGATGACAAATGTAACCATGATAGACTTGTAGGTCTTGCTTGTTTCAAAAGCTGTTTAGTGGGAAATGTAGCTGGGCTCTAAGGTCCAGGCCTGGTTCACACGATGCCCATGTATTTTATCCCATCCCAGATTAAGCTGGTGTCCCAGCTATTTTGTAAAACTGAGACAATCACCAGCAGTAGGAATCAAGGTTCGGATAATATCCTTGATTGCCTTTTTGTCTACTTTTGTAAGCAACAAGAATAAATTTTCAGTGGTAAATGGGAGAAAGAAAACCAAGAAAGCAAAACTCAGATTCAATCAATCTTTACAACTTCTGAAATACTTTAGTTAGTTTAGGGGGTTTTTTATATTTGTGGGAAAGGTTACCTTTGAACAAACAACCACAGTTCACACTGTTCCTTAAGTACGAGCTGATCTTGCCAGGGGGAGCTTCACTCAACTGAAAAAAAACAGGGAACTTCTAAAATGTCCTAAATATTTTAAATAACTTCCCAGGAGATCTTCCCTCTCCATTTTTCTCTAGGCTTGACATTTCTGGGCTTGTTGGGCATTTCTAAGCTTTTTTTATTTTTTTTTTTTTTAGCTGACTGTAGAGTATTAATTCTTGTTTAAATCAGAGGAAAACAGAAAAAGGGCAGAGCACTGTCTGCTCATCTTTGTCTATGCATTGCCCACTAGGGAGAGATTTTTCATCACATGCCTCATTCACAGTTTGCTAAAGGAATTCTGGAAGCTTGGGCATATCTTCTTCATCTCCTCTGAATATGCTTTAAATGAGAACAGCTGCTGCAACTGAGCTTTGAGATGACTCTCATTCTGTTGGTGCATGTTATATTTGTCCTGAGAATGCCTCCTGAATTGAACAACTTCAGGATCTTTCCTGGTCGAGCATACCTGTGCCTCATGTTCCCAACTCATTTGTACTTTGTACTATAAGGTCAGCTGGGGATTGCAGTAATGCCTCTCTGAGTGCCTGGAGGTGAA
This sequence comes from Myiotriccus ornatus, assembly GCA_036023395.1. NCBI lineage: Eukaryota > Metazoa > Chordata > Aves > Passeriformes > Tyrannidae > Myiotriccus > Myiotriccus ornatus. Next base: position 47,452,231 of record JAYRBT010000001.1, read on the forward strand.
AAATAATACACCTGTGGAATTTCAGACCTCTCCCAGGCAAAGACAACACAGACTTCCCTGGGTGAGGAGATGTACAGGCACCGTGAGCCCAGCAGTTCTCCACTGGGCACCCAGATGTGGTACCTAAGTTAGCAGTGTGGCTGCCTTAGCCTCCATTTTTAGTGCATGCAGGCAGGTGAGCACTTCGAGAAGACTATTTAAAGCACCAAAGACCTGAGTTTCTGCTTGAGGTGTTTGCCTGTCTCATCTGAGACTTCCAGGGAGACCTGGGGCTGCTGCTGAGGTTGAGAGCCTACATGTAATGGGACAATCTGGGACTACTCAAGCAGTTGTGTAACTGGACAGTTGCCTGTCTTGCAACATAGATACAGACTCCCAAGTTTTAGAGTGTCGTTGGGAAATACAATCTGTAGACGTTTTCTGAGATGGCATTATTGTTTGAAAGCTTAAGCAAAAGTGTGATGGCTGGCTCTGAGTTAGGGCAGCATGGGAAAAAAAACTTTTTATGCTATAAAAATAATAACAATTGTGTGTGTTCCTGAGAAGCCTGCAGGCAAAAGGGTTGAGATCTGAGTGGAACTGCAGTTTGGCAAAGGAAAAATACTCATTTAGGAAAAAGGTGTGGCCTCAATCCAGAGAAGTTTGGGGTTGGTTTGTCAAGCTGGCAGTTTCACTCTGTTTAGCAGAGGGCCCAATCCTATTTTGGTACTAAGGAGCCTCTTTTAGGCTTTTAGTCTCCTGTGTTCAAATTATAGTGTATCTCTCTCTCTCCTTACCCCACACCATAATAATGTCCAAAACATAGATTTTTCTCTGATTTGGACTTAAATTCTGTTAGAAAATGTGCTCTGAAGCAGTGAGATCAGGACTGAATCTTAAAAACAGGCCAAGGACCAGTGTTTTGCATGCAGGTAGGAGTCTGCCCATGCCTGTGGCTCTCTTGTCCTGCTCACACCGTTTCTGTTCCTCTCCAAAGCTGGGGAAAGCTCCAATGCAAGTGGTCCAACAGACATGTTTAGCTGAAGAAAGAGAGTATCAGGATGTAATAAAGAGTGTTTTACCACACTAGCTGCTGCTTTGAGCGCTTTCCAATTTTAGGCACTTGCTGTAGCAACCTTCAGATTACATGACCATTTTCTTTGAGTTTTGTTGGATTTGTTTTATAGCTGTTTCAGATTACTGCTGAATAATATCCTGGAATCATCTCTCTCTCTTAGTTGAAAATGTTCTTAATTGGCAAGATTAATTTGATTGGCATTAAGGAGTGCACAACATGTAGCAACATTTAATACAGACCCATTAAATGCCAGCTAAACCAATTTGCTATCTTCAGGAAAAGCCTAGGCAACCTAAGCTGGTGATAACTGAGGCAGTAGACACAAAAAAATTAAAGCAGTGGTTCTGACATAAGCATTTACCTAATTATGAAAAATAGTGATTGCAATGCTGGTAGAGAGTATGGCTTTTAATTATTATTTAATTAGCAGATGTATTAGGTTAAGACCTTCATATATGCACACATGACTCTTGTTGAGTTTGGGAACTGCTTCAAATTTATTCTGAAAGGGAGTAAATTAAGTTTATCCTTAATGTCAGATGTTCATCATTCCAGTACAACCCTTGTGCTGTGAGGGGTTCTCCAAAGTGAACAATCTCCCCAGTGTCAGGACCTGAAGTGATACTACGAAGTGAATACCATGAAGACTTTTTAGAGCAAATGTCTCGAAGGGCTCCCCCCGATTTGGATCGGTCCTGACCGGCTCTGGCTTATTAGCCCGGCGATAGTGACAGTCCTGGCCCAGTTTCAGTCCTGTTCAGCAAAGTTTCCAGCAATGATTCCTCTTGGAAGTGGTAACAGTGCCACCTAAAGGACAGCAACCCAAAGCGACAAATTCTAGAGGAAAAATCCTTCCAGACATACGTAGGGAGAGAATAAAAATCCAGTTTAGTTTCTCTAAATTGACAATAGTACACTCATAGAAGAGATGTTTGTGCTGAGGGCTGTCATGGCCAAAGTGCGCCAAGGCTCTGAAAATTGGGCTAATGGATCTCTGCCAATCCAAGCAGCCAAAAAGTAGAGTCCCGATAGCAAGTTCTGCCTCTGAAATTTTAGAGTAGGACTCCAGAGCTACAGTGCATGTGAGGGAAGGGATACTTTCTGAGCTGCAGACCCCAAGGGCAAGAGCAGATAAGGGAAAGGGTTGTGCTGAGATAGTCTATCCCGCACTCTGCGGGACAGACTGCAGCATGGCCTTGTGCTGCAGTTTTCATCATGAGAGAGAAACTGCTCAGGACACGCCCCAGCACTTGAGATCAGTCAGATCAGTTGGGAATGGAGTAACCACACAGTAACACTGCCGAACTTGCTGGCATTCCAGGACTTTGTGTCTACCAGCACTGGGAAAGGCATGTAACAGGTAACCAGTGTGTGTTTTTGTCTCCATGAATAAGCATCGGTTACTTTCAAGTGAGTGTACAATATGCATCTTCCAGAGAAGTAAATGCACATTGCAATGTCCTGAAAAATCTAGGATGGACAAGGAAAACCTTCTTCCTCATTCAAATAATGGATAGATGTGTGTTTGTGTGTCTTTTTCAGAGTGATGTTTCTGTCCTGTGAATGGACAATATGCCACCCGGTGTCATGTAACCTCCTTGGCCATGCTAATGACTGCTTGTGCTAGAGGCAGAATTGGTCACACTATTTATAAGTTGCTTCATGATGGCACAGTGGTAATGAGCCAGTACTCGCCAGAAAGACTGACCTTCTAGTTTTCATGGATACTGCTTTCCCAACATCTGCAAAATATCTTAGAATTTGGCCCAAGAATAGTCCTTAGAAAAGTACCACTCGTCCCTCCTTATGATTATGTCTCGGTTAGATGTTCTGTATTGAGCAAGTCCAGTCTTTTCATTGCTCCTGCTGGAGACCAGTCAGAGGAGATCACTATTTTCACTCTGTATCTTGGAGAAAGGACACATTGGACTCATCGAGCACTGACAGTTTAGGGTTATGAATCTAACTCATTTTATTGTGAGAAAAACAGAACACTTTTTTTACTTGGGAGGAAAAAAATTAAAAGCTTTGTCATCACTTAGGGCTTTCTAAACTGCTTTTTAAGGAGAAAAGCACAAGATTTGGTATTAGGTGCTACTAGTTATGGTAAAACAGAGCAGTAAGAGTACGGAGGTTCTCCTTTACTTGAAAACCTTATAATAAGGGCTCTGTAATGCAGCTTCTATGGGACCTGCAGGCCACTCACACATGGTCAGTCTACCCAAGAAATGGATCAGGGCTTGTGAAATGAAGGAAATTACCTTCTGGAGGCCCCTGGTTATTTGCTATGGATGCTAAAAGACAAGCAGTGAGTAGGTAAAGCGTAGAAACCTTAAACCCACTAAATATCTTTCCTCTTCTGATCCTCTGGATAACTGAGAGTTACACTGATTCCAGACAATGTGGCCAGCTCTACTTCAGTCCTGGCAAAACAGAAGGAAAAAAGTGTAGGGGATCTCTTAGCTTCTCCCTCTGTCTTTAGCGGTCTTTTCACAGATACTGCTGTAACAAATAGCGCAAATTTTGGTTCTGGGAAGTGGAAGAATATCCTTCCGTGGGAAGCACTGGTGTGCTTACATGGCCTTGTTTTGAAACAACACCCAAAATTAGAGTATGTTTATATCCCTTTCCTGGAGAAGAATTTTGTTAGTTACACATAAATATTTCAAATTTTGAGATCAAAAAGAAAAAGCCCCAGGCACTTTAGTACTCCTATTGAAAAGGTTTTAAATGGCCATTAAAAATTAAAGAGCTCTTTTATTTACATGTTGTCCTTGAGGAGAAATATATTTAAGGTGTGTGCCAAGCATCAGGTAAAAGCGAACTCATCTTCTCCCTTTGTTTGTATTATTGATCTCTGTGTAAGCATCTGACTTTGACAGCTTTGATTTCGTACTGCGTTCAGAGGAAAAAAGCAGAATAAGAGTCAGGAGTGGCTCTTGTGATGATGTCAGCCTCCGAGAAGAATAGATGTCTTCTGGTGGGTCTGAGGGCTTTGGCAGCACATTTGGAGTGGAGTGAAAAATAGTGATGAGTAATACAGTCCAGTGCTATTGTGGCCTCTGTTCATGGAGGGGACAGAAAAAACCCAGATCACAGTGTTTTCATGCTGTTCTTTGAGTTCAGCAAAGGAGTCAGTAGAAATGTCTAGTTAAGGATCCTGTTCTTTGCAAGCAAAAATGGTCATGCCATTCTCAGATCACACGGACACCATGAGTTGCTGAGTAACTGTTCACTTTCCAACCTGTTGTTGGCTTTGGCCTTTGCTTCTACCACAGGGAGCTCGGGAGCTCAATTATTTGTTTTCTCCAGGCCTGAGGACAATGTGAGAATCTCTATCAGAGATAGATGCTCAGCTGTGACCACATGAGTTGTCCATGATGCTTGTGCTTACTGCAAAAAAAAAAGCCCTATAATCACATTGCCCATCCAAAGAAATCCAATATGCATCTGGACAGGGTTTGTTAGAGCCATAGCTTTGATCTACCAGTACCAGAATATTCCAAAACATGTATTTTGGACTCAAGGTGCCTGCATTTTTCCTCAAAACTTTTTCTTCAAAAGAAAAATAAAGCCTCAGTAGTGAATAACAATTCTAGCATCTAGAGACTTTGACACTCTTGGATTAGTACCTTGTGCCAGAAATGTATAAACAGGATTAGCTCTAAACATGTGAACTTCCTGTTCTTGGCACAGGCAGTCTGGAATAGTGCTTTCATGTACCTTGTGTGGCTTTTGTGCACATGCAGCGGTTAAACCTGTGGCAGAGTAATTTTGGGGCTATTAAGTGGTTTAAAACCATTTATAACGTCAAACTCTGTTCACCAGATAAATGGAAATGAACTAACTTGGAATTAGGTGTGCTTTCTCTGAATTAATAACTTCCTTAGTCTCTGACTTGTTAGTCTTTGACTTGTTAGTCTCTGAACAGTTTCATTTTCAAAATTACCTGAACAGGAGCTGTAACATTAGATGTTTCTAAATTACCTTTTTGGACTGTTGAAGGGATGAGAAACCCCAAGTAACAACTGATAGGACAGAAAAAGAAAATGGGCTCAGGTTGTGCCAAGGGAGGTTTAGATCGGATATTAGGAAAAATTTCTTCACCACAAGGGTTGTCAGGCATTGGAAGAGTCTGTCCAGGGATGTGATTGAATCACTGTCCCTGGAGGAAGTAAAAAATGTGTAGATGGTATGCTTGGTTTTATGGAGGATTTGGCAGTGCTGGGTTAAGGGTTGAACTTGATGATCTTAGCAGTCTTTTCCAACATAAATGATTCTAATATTCTATCTCAGGCAACTCTGACACCAGCAAGGTAGATAGGGAATTCAAACAGGGCCCACAGACACTATAAGCAGTGCAGTACTGCAGCTACTTCAGATCAGTCGTTGTTTGGTTTTGGTATTTTGTGTTTGTTGTGTTTTTTTTTCTTTGATTGATTCGTTGATTACTCTCCAGAGATACTGTACCAAGATTTCTATTAAGAATGTGACAGAACAATTCACTGTAGCTCAGTATGTGCAAGGTGCACGTATGAAAGTGTTAATCACACCAGAATTTGAAGTATTTTTCTGCTTCCATGAGAGAACAGAAATATTTAATAATTTAAGTTTTATAGAATTTTTTTTTTATAGAATAGAGGAAATTTGGTGAGGCTAAACACAGTTTCCACTAAAGGGGAGCATATAAAGGCTCCATAACTCTCATTAGCAGTGGGGTAGATGAGACCTGGCCTGTCCAGGTCAGAGGAATGCCATCCTCTCTTTGGGAGTCAAAAAGCCAAACCTCCGTTCAGAGACATACTTTGCAGCACATATTTTGTTTCTAAAATACTTATGATGAGACCAAATGTCACTCTGTAAAGTTGCTGTAAAGGAGGAGGCCATGCCTCAATATACAGATAGTCTTCAACAGCCATTTCAAAATGAAATCTTTGAAAAAATCTAAAGAATGTTGCAATAAACAGAGAGAGAGGTCAAATACCAAGTTCCACACTCAGAAGAAGCAGTGACCACTGAATAACTTGACACGTATTTACATACTGATGGTTACTCTCCAGTAACCTGTCCTCCCTCTTACAGATCCATGTCCCTCTCTCCCATGTGGCCAACTTCAGGCATCACCTGCTAGCTCATTCTGTGGCTGAAGCCTCACCTGGAGATGCCCATCATAGCTTCCCAGCAGCTCTCCTGCCCTCAGATACACATCCATGGCCTTTCCTATCCTCTCCCTTCTTGTATCTTCAGAGCTCTGGCAGCAATACTTTTGTTTGGTGATTTTACATTCCCTCAGGGCAAAGTGGTATGGCTGCATTAATATAGACATGTCCAATAATGATGTTTATAGGCATCATAATTATATTGGCAATAATGATCAGTGCAATAGAACTGAAGATTTTTCAGGTGATCTTACTGCTTCTACAGTCTACTAAGAGAAACAATCTATAACAAAGGTGTGTCAATTCTAAATGTCCATCAAACCAGCTATGCGCCAGCTTTTGAATTGCAGAAATAATACGGTTTTAGCCATCACAAAACATAAAGGCTAGATTCACTTGAAAAATCATTCTCTATCTTCTTATTGTCAGTGCAGTACAATCTGTTTAAGTTAACATTAGCTTCTGTTTAATCAAATTACACAGAACAAGTCACGAAAGGATGTCTGGATTGAACTGGGTGTGTTGAAAACAGAAAGTAGTTGGCTGACTTAATCTATTCCTCCTAGATAATATTTGAGCTCCATATAACATTTGCATTAGAAATTAAGACGTTAAAATCTTCGTTATTCTGCAGTTATCCCAACAGAGTGCTAGACATTTTACAGATGACATAAAGATGAAGTTCCAGTCCTGGAATGCTTAGCATCTAAATAGCCAATAGCCAAATTAAAACTGGGGAGTTAAAGTGACTGAGTCTGGAGATTACCCTATGTTTAGTTTATTAGGGGATTTACCTGGGAAGATAGTCATGTGTTTGTGTGCATAGATACATGCATAGGCATGCACCGAAGCACAGGTGTATAGTCTGTTCTGCTGTTCATATATCCTCTGGGAAGACATGTGTTTTCAGTGACTGTATAAGGGGATAGGGCTGGAACATCACAGGGTCTGGAATCACCAGCAGGGTCACAGTGACAAGCACCAATGGAGAAGGACCAGACGGTGAGATGACCTGACTGCGTCACCCAAGTGCAATGTGAGGGCAGCCAAGGAGTCCCACATCCATCGGGAGGTGCAGAGGCAGCAATGGTTGTGTGTATGCAGCTCTGTGAGCTGTAGAAGAGAGCCCAGCAAGTAGTTTCCTTTCTGGAGACAGGGATATATTCCCACTGTTCATGTTCATTTGCACCAGACAGGTGTGATGAATATTTTACATCCCACACAGGTTCGTCCCATCTGCCCTTGTCAGTGTTTCCTGTGGCGCAGCACGTGTCTCTGGGCAGTTGCAGAAATGAACAGCAGTGCATGTCCTCAGCAGCACGGCTGGGCTGATGGCTGCCTCCCAGGCAGACAGGCTCCACGGCTGTTCTTACTACCACACTCTGATTTCATCTGTGAGGGAAAATAAGCTACATTTCTTCCTTGTTTGTTGTTTTTTTTTTTTCTTGAGAAAAGGGACCTTGGTATATATAGTGTAGAGAATTCTGTTTGGAAAGACATAAAAAAGGAGCATGGTGTGTACTGTATATATTAAATGCTACTGCTAAAGTAAAGAGGCCTAAGTAAGACTGCAATTTAATGCATTTATCACAAATATAGGCAACATCTTGTCCATTAGCTAACAGGAGACAATCACTAATTCTTGTAGAGGAAAGCTAAGATACCTTTATAGACATATATATACGTAGCAGATGACTGAATGGAATCGTAAAATCTTTTAGGTTGGAAAAGACCATTAAGATCATCAAATCCAGCTGAGGTGTAATGCTGAGCTGCCTGCTGTTACCCTGCCTCACGTTTAACTCCAGGCATGAGATAAGCACCAGGGCAGGTCTTCAGATAGGCAAAGCCCCCTGACTGCCCTTTGGAGAGGCAACAACAACCCACAGATAACTTGCAGGTTAGGGAAAGATATGCCTGATAGGTGTAAGTGCCTGCAGAGTTATTCTGTCCTGGAAGGTAGAAGGAAAATGTTCATGAGGGACTGGATATTTTCCATGTATCTCTGCATTTCCAGTGGGGTCCATGTTGCAAAAGAAAAAGGTTTCAGTATTTCCTTCTGTTCTGACTATAAAGAAACAGAGATCACCTCCTTATTTGGTACAGGCTTCCAAATATTTGGCCTGATTTTTTTTTTCTTTCACCTTTTGCTAACTGGTATTCTTAAAAACAAACATATTACAAAGGAACATAATACACTCAAAGCAATGGCTACATTAAAGGGATTAATTTAGAAATAAACATGGAACAGTTGGATATATGCCATATATTTGTGTAGATGCTACACATGTGACTGTAATGCTTGAACTTCTTTCCCATAGTCTTGGAATATCTTCTGTTTCATGTAAAACTTCATTTCACCTATCCTTAGTTAAAACAAGATACTAGAAGTTACTGAGTTTTAGATGCATTTTAAAAAAAAAAAGTTCTGTCTTCCTTCCCCTGCCCCAAAGGCATTTTTAAATGTCGTTTGTAGAAAGACTCCAGATTATTTACTGTATTCCCTCACCACAGCACATTCCTAAACTAGAATGCTCTGCTGATATAACCCTCTGTCTCCAAAATTACTGTTGCAATCCCAGGGGGTGAGAGTGTAAATATCATAACTCTTCTTATGCAGATCCATCAGCAGATGCATTCTGACCTGATGCACAAGAGGGATTTTGTGGCAATGTAGTGGAACTTTCCCTGTTGATGAAAATTCCTGGCAAATGTGAGGTTGTTACAGTGCAAAGCAAGGCTTGAAAATACAGATAGACTATGATTGCTATTCTCACCTTGAGCATTTCAAGACTGTGCCACATCTGCAAAAACCTCTCATATAGACATGCTGACAGAAAAGCAACAGTTTCTTTATAATTGGAGTTCTTATTTGATCTTCAGTTCTTCAGCTGCAATTTCATATCACCATTGCAGTCCATGTGGATTGTGGTTACAGATTTTAGCAGCTAGAGACCCACATATTTGGTTAGTGGACTGCAATCTGCCTTCACTTTTGAGCATATAAAACCAACGCACTCATATATTCCCACTGCTTCAGTTTTGAGGAGTGATGGATGCAGCAAAGCCAGGCTAAAGCCAGCTCTGCCTGGAGCTGTCTTTCATACAATCCTGACTTGTCTCTGTGCAAAGCAAAGCCCAAGATTTCTTCCCTTCACCCCCACAATCCCATAACCGACTGATACTAATCACATGGAGAGTCTGGTTCAGTGAGGGTGTTTGGACCTGTCAATAATCTGGAGTGATTTGGATCAAGGGAGCTGAGCCCATTCAAACAAAATGTGTTGAAATGCAAGCAGATGTTAATGAATAAATGTAAATGCAGAATACAGGTCATGTCTACAGAACCATGGTCTGGGCGTCAGCTGGAAGGGAGCAACTCCAGAAGTAATTAGAGTTTCTGCTGTCAGCACAAATCAGGGTGAGCTCCTATTGTGAACATGTGTTATGAAAACTGTCAAGATCTTTGGGTGAGTAAGCAGAGACATAGCAAGTAGAAGTAAGGGGGTGATAACATCTGTACATTCAGCACTGGGGAGACTGATATGGAATATATGGCATTTAGCACTGGTGCTCACACTTCAGAAACAATGAAAAAATAGGGAGGAAATGGAGGAGAGCAATAAGCAACTGTGAGATCTGGAAAAATCCTTTGCTGTGAGAGACAGAAGAACACAATTGATTTTCTTTGTGAAAAAGGACAATGTGGCTTGAGTCTAGAGCGGAACAATCCCCATAAGAAGTGTTTCTGTGTACCATAAAGCTCTTTCCTCTAGAAGGGGAAAATTTAGCAGAAACTGCTGTCTGGAAACAGAAGTCTCGCAGCTTCAACACGTGAAGGAGGCACAGACCTTTAGGAGTAGAGATGATCAGTTATTAGAACAAACCACTGTGAGAAGAGAAAGCAGCTCCACACCTTCATGTCTGCAGTTTGCCAATAGATGCCTTAGAGGGGATGCTTTCATCAAATATAGTTATAGAGCAGTGTAAAATTTCATGTCCCATGATACAAAAATCATGTTATTTGATTGAAACATCCCTTTGTCCTGAAGTTCTACAAAGATCTGTTGGCAGGAAGAATATCTGGACATACAATATTTCGTGATACAATGGGTGTTAGAGGGGAGATGCCTATTTTGAGGTTGGAGGCCTTTTCAGATAGATGTTAAAATGAGTTTTCCATGCAGAACAGCTTTTCATCACACTCTCTAATGCAGGGTTACTTGCATCTTCTTGTGAAGTTTCTGACAATAATCACATCTCGATTCAGGATTTAGATTAGATGGACCATGACTCAAAGATATATATAAATGGCAATTATTGTGTTCCAAGGATTTTGACATTTTTGCTATTCTTTCAAGTGGAAAATATATCTACTAGATACTCTTTCTGTTTCCTCACAAACATCCGAAAGCATGTTGCTGTGCTTTTGAATCAGGTGCCCAAAGCACAACCTGTCTCTCACTTAACCTCCCTTTAAGGTCTGAGCTATTAGATTCCAGAAACATTCCTAAAATGTTTCAGCTGCAGTCTTCCTGGAATTCCTTGACCTTGCTCTCATTCCTGAGATCTGATTCAAATGCTGCTTCCTACAATCACTTCTCACACATTATAATTTCAGAAGGTGATTTGAGAACTATTTATTATGGTTCCTTCTTAAAATCAGCTCTAACTACAGAGGAATTAGTATAAATTATGCATTTTTAAAATAAGTTCTAAAAATCATCTGAGTTAGGTTTCCTTTGTATAAAAACATCCCAAGGCCACAACCGATAGATTGGATGCTTACTAATATTAGTAACTACTGTTCTTCTTAGCAGAGCACTGAGAATCTTCCTTATAGGAGGAACTTGGTCCATGTAAAGCTGCTGGAATTTGTTGTTACTGACATTAATGTTGCAGGATGTCAGCACTTGTCCCTTGCACTGCTTGGCCTTAAAATACAGCAGCTTGGAGTTGTCATTGGCTTTGGTCCAGAATAAATGAGGAGTGGAAGAGAAGAGATTCCCTGTTTGTTGGGAGAAGGGAGCATTTGTCTGCAAAGTTGATTTAAGAGAATGGCTATCTGCTTCCAGCTACTGAGAGGTGTGGAATTTAGAAACAGCCTTGCAGGGAATGTATTCTTGGGTAGAAGGCAGGTGAGGAATTCAGTGAAAACATGCATTTTTCCTTGTGATCTTGGTGTATAAATGATATTTCGTATGAGAAAACATGAATTCCTTGTCAACAAGAACTAGTTCATTTGGAATTCTCTGCAAATGCTTACTTTGTACTGTTCCAGACATCAAGAACTAAGAAACATACTAATAAAGTATTGTTCTCTCATGCATTTTAATCCATGGACTTACAAGCTACTGACATTAAAATAAATGTAAGGCTACACTAGCAGGAATAACAAGAGTCTGAAGGAATTCTGTTTAGACCCCCACATCCTTTGTATATGAGAACTGAATTAAAAAAAAGAGTCAGCTGGCTGGGCTCTCTCACTTGAGAAACAGAGAACATACAGTCCATGTTAATTTGTTAAATTCTAGAGTAAATATTCTATTCATCTAAATATGCCATAGCATAAGTGTATAATTGAAAAACTATATAAAAAAATGTTTGCTTCCATATGAGTTGCCTGAGGATCATTAAAACCTCATGGTACTAGTATGCAAAATGTGAAACCTTACTGTAAATCCAAGGGAAATTGCCATTCAGGGGACATCTGGCATGGGTTTCAGCTCTAGCCAAATCATCTAGCTGAAACTCATGACTGACTGACTGCTCATGTCTTCAGAAATCTCAAAATCACTGTATTACATTTCTGAATAATTTTTTTTAAGTTAGGTAAGAACAAAAATAACAGCTTCAACCTGGAAAATAATGTACTACATGCGTATGTTTAAAGAGCACTGTGGAGAACTGTGCTACTAACAACAGAGCTGCATCAGAGAAAACTTGCAATGCACCTCCAGCAAGGAAGGTGAAATGTACTAGTAAATGTATTTTCTTCTTTTATTTCTTTGGGCCGCTGTGGTTTTCAGTCTGACAAGATTAGGGTTCAGGGTCTTGTGATAGGACTCTCCTCACAGCTGACAGCAGTGTGGACTCCATTCCTTGTCCTGGCGAAGCTGATCCTGTGCTAGGAAGGTTGACTCTCCTCAAATTCACCACTTTCTCCCTCCTTTAGGTTTAATCCCAGTCTGATTCACTGCACAAACACTTGTGTGACCATAAGGAAGGGAAGCTGAGACAAAACAAATGACCAGAGAGGGGGAGATGAAATGACTTCCTTTGACAGCAGCATATATATTCATTGGTTTCAAGCACTCACGGAAATACAATGTGACTAGCAATTTCAATAAGTAAAATTGGAAAGAGAATTTAGGACTAGTTGAGACTGTTTTCAAATTACACTGTATGCAGAATTGAAGAATTAAGAATACTGATATAAATGGATTGCAGTCTTTGAGGCCCATTCTTGGTTTATTGAAAAATAAATTCAATCTCCCCAGTTGCTGCAATTCTGTCAGTATACTTAACTTCTCTCTTGTAGATATCAAAATTCTGTGGAATTCCATCTGCACGTTCTGTCACACAAACTATAACTAACGGAGTTTGAAAAGAGTATGTGCAGAGAAATAGGTTGTGATAATCACATAAGCAGTGCTGGATGTCCCTTCTGCCAGCCTTGGTGTCTCATCTTTGTCATGAATGATAATTCGTGGCACACCACTTAATCATCCTCTGGGTCTCCTTTTCAAAGTGCATTACTAGAATAGCTTCATTCTATCCTACCTCGGCATTGCCTTAGACAAAATGCTGGCCCTCAGTGAATGCTGCCAAGCAGGCTTCTCCTCACACCACCCTTTGGAGGTGCTTAATGTTGGTGTCACAGCCACCTCTCACTGTTGACTGCAGAGAATGCTGGGAGGTGGCAGTTGCCAATACCTGACTTATCCATCACTCTTGAGAGCTGAGACATCACAGAAGTTGCAGAGTCTCAGTTATGCACCACATAATCTGAATCTGACCTTCCCGTCTCTCCTTATCTCCTCGTTCCTGTAGTCTACTGTTTGTTGTCTCCCTTCTCCACTGCATATTCCTTTGTCCTCTGAAATGCCATCTGCAGAATCAGATGAAGCAGTTTTTGAACTTGTAGTATGCCCCACCTCAGCCTTCTCTCCCCATTATCTCTCTCCATATTCCTATGGTGTTTTCTTCAGTCCTCTTGTTCCTCACTTCTAACCACTGTCTCCAGCTTCCTCCTAGTCTCCTAAGTTTATTACCATAAGAACTGGATATTGTTGATAACTTATTCTAGAACTGGCAGTCCTCTTGCAAACAGCTTTGCATCCCTTCATGTTTCCTGTGCTGTCTTTTGCTCTCATGCCCTCCTCAGACTGTTATCTATTCAAATTAAGTTAAATATTTCTTTGACATACTTCACGTGCTGTGCCCCTCAGCAAGCATTTCCAGTGTTTTATAAAGGATGAATAATATGCAGTTCACTTGAGGATTCTCCTACTCAGTGACACACATAGTACAGTGTTACTACCTTTATGTCCCAGAGCTTTCCCAAGACTTGAGTCTCATTTTTCATTCTCCATGGATTTCCATCTTCACACTTGACAAATCTTTGTGGACCAGCATTGGAAAGCACTATCTCTCCCAGGAAGGTTAGCCAACCTCCATAAAATAGGGAAACATCAGATTACTAATGGTTAGGATTTCCAATCTTCTTATATATGTTAGAATATATGTATAAAACCCTGATGAAATGATTTACTGTTTATTCTCTATATAGCAGGGTGTATCCACTGATACATAAAGACCATTACGGAGTTAAAGACAATAAAGTGTCCCATTTGGGGGCCTTAGTAAATTATAAAATATAGCTGATTCATCCCCATGTCTCCCAATCTAGTTCAGAGAGATGTGAAATATTGGAATTGCTTGGAAAGTAAATAGGAAGTATATTATGTGCTTCATGGAGGATAGTGTTGATTCTGTCACTGAAAGAACAAATTGCTGGCCGTGGTGCCTCTTTACCATTCAGATAGATTGTTTACAGACTAAGCAACTCCTCTGGGGCATTTAGGAAAATGTAGATGTCCTCTTTGGGCTGTAATTACTCAGGAGCTTTTACCCTGTGAGGTACTAACTACATTGTGTTTCCACTGAAGTCAATAAATGTTTTTAAACATGCCCTGTTAAATCACTTGTGGTGTGCAACTATTTTTAGGTTTTAAAATCCATTTTTAACACTTTTAACAGACTTTGTTCCTCTTATACTTGTTGCTGATTCTATACATAACAAGGAACACCTTTCTTTGTGGAACTTATCTGTAGTTTCTGTTCCAATAATGAAATAAAAACATTTTTTACCAAACAGCACAGGTTTTCTTGGCCCCTGTTGATCTCTGTCTTATCTTCTTTCTGCCTTGAAGGGCAATGTGAGTCAGATCTGCTGGGACAGAGTTCCATGCAAACCAGTTTGGCAGAGGCACATTCACATTTTGGATGTGGACTATCAGCAAACTGCATAGCAATATTTTGGTGGCAATGCAGAGAAAAGCAACATTGAATGGATGGGAAAGGCTAGCAAAGTTCATTTCGGCTCATCAAATCCGGTCTCTTCCTGCTGCCAACAAGCAAATCCTATAGCTTCTTCCCTAAAATGATCAAATCTCAGTTTAAAAGTAATTATATTTTCCTCTGTTCCTACCAGAGGTCTGTTTAGGAACATCTTATGACTTAGGTAAGCCCACGTTTACATCCTGTTATTTTATGTAAATTTTTTTTCACCTTTCTCCCTCTCTTAGTGTTCTCCTCCCTGATGTATTTGTAGAATGCTATCGTTTTTCAACTTCACTGTTTTCTTAGGCAGATATGTACTTACTTACATGGCACCCCTCCAGTGGGGTGCTGTAATATTCCCTGCATCAGAACTGCTATCCCCAAAACACAAGTGACCAGAACTGTGTGAGGTTTCAGGTGAGATCTCCCTGTGGCTTTTCATAAAGCATTTAGACTTCCCTCTTAGTCTTCCTAGAACCTAAGGTTGTGTTTGCTCCATTCAGAACTGTACCATAGACATAGTTCTTAGTCGTCCTATGACTGGATAAGCAACACTCTCTTTTTTTTGGCTGTTATTTGCAGCTGTTGAGTTTCCATCTTCTACTTGAATTTCCTGTTATTTGTCCCTGTGACTGGGACCTTGAACTTCTCAGTATTCTGTATTTCTTCTCATGACTATTACTATAGCCCTACATATCATCCAGCTTGACAAGCATTGTGTTTTGCCTCTCCCTTGATGGACAGTGCATCCCAGCACCTCATTAGCACTCACTAATTTTTGACCAGGGTCATAAGTGAACAACATAACTTGCTCCAAGGGTTGACCTTTGAACAGCTCCATTAATTATCTCCAGCTCAATAGTTCTATTTACTGCAACTCCTTGCCATATCCCCCCAAAGGCTCCTCCCTGCTTAGTACTTGTTCATCAACTCCCCATCTTTCCCAGCCTAATGAGCAATATTGGGGTTGGCGGCATATCTACTGGGTCCCCAGTAGGTGGGAATTACATATTGCCCTCATCTAAAAATATAAATTCTTTTGGTGTACAAAGGCAACAGTCTGAACTGGAGTGGGATCTGTCTGTCTTTGGTGTTTTGTTATGCTTGACACTTTATTTTAATGCATTATTCCTCTCAGTATTTGTTCCAAGTGCCACATGCCACTGAAATCAGGCAGATGACTCTAGCATTTTAAAATTAAGAGTTGATAAGTTCAAAAGCGTGGTTTGAACATGCTGTTTAAAGTGCCAGTTCTCACAGAATTTGGGTATAGGAGTTGTCCTCTCCCTGATATGCCTATTTTGCTGAGTTTTGCTCCTCTCTCAGCTATGCTTATTTCCATTTCTATATCCTTAATCCCCTAGGTGTCGATGCCTGCAAGTGTGTGTTCAAAGTCCTCCGCATAGTAACCTACCTCCAACCTGTAATCATGCTCCCACCACCACAGAAACCCCTCCTGAATTCTTTCTTCATTATCCTTGGTTTTGCATTTCACTGAGGAACTACTCTTTAAAATAGTTCCATCTTCCATTTACTTTCTAGGTTGAGTCTTTCCTCACCTTAATGCTACACACCTTGACCTGCAAGATGAGGCTTAATTTAAACTGAATGAGTTTGGGCTCACTTTCTCCAAAAATATCTAATCTGACCAAAGAGCCCAGCAACTTACCCATCATGTCCTTATTCCTTATCAATCCCAAATTGGCTTCTGGGGCCTCAATGCACTCTAACCAGAAGGACAACACATGAGTTTTGCTTAATATAAATTTCACTTAAATATTTTATCTTCCAGTTTAGTGCTTAGACCTTATTAGCTAAACTCTAGCTTAGACTTATCATAATATGCAATCAGCAAATCTCCCATTATTAGTGAAGCGTTTGAAAAAGATGTGCACTTCAATTTAAAAGTACAACGAAAGGAATAATGACAAGGTTTTATTTTCCCTGTCTGATAGTCAGACATCTTGGTCTAAATACTATAGTTCTAATGGCCAGCTCAGAGAAACGGCTATGGTAATTTGTCTCCAAATGGGAATTTTTTTTTTGTCTATGGTAGTTACAAAGTTTCCAGTCAGGATTTGGACTGTAAAAGACCCAAATCACAGACTTCAGGTTGTGTGGCAAAAAAAAAAAAAAAGAAGTTCTACAGTGAGGATAAAAACATTTCACCATTCAAGGAAGTCTCTTTTTACCTTCACTCTGTAGCTGTTCAGTAGCCAACCAAATTAATTTTTGTATGCTGTAAAGAAAAGTTAGATCTTGAACACAAATGTTAAAAATCATACACGTTGAGTGAGATTTTTAATTTGTTTTGGTCTGGTGTTTGATTTTGGTTTGTTTGTTTGGTGGGGGTTCTATGTTGTTGTTGTTGTTGGGTTTGTTTGTTTTTAAATACTTGACTGTGATGTTCTGAAACTCTGGTTGAAGCCCTGGCAGGGCTGAGGAAGAGCAGAGAATAAGAAATTGGCACGAACCAGACAGTTACTTGAGTATTTAAATGTAATTTAACACAGTTTTGCTGTACATTCTTGTTGTTTCCTACTATTTTCAAAATCTCTTTGTGCATCACCCGTTACAGTAGGACATACAATTAAAAAAACACCCTCCTGTCCAGAGAGGCACAGATCTGAGCTTCTTTCCTATCAGAAGGAAGAACTGTTTCAGCTTGAAGGACAATGTAGTTTTTCTGTATGTTTGGTAGTGGCTTGGCTCTCAGGAAAATGGTGGGTCTCAGGTTTAAGGAGTGTAGGGATTTGCTGCACTCACCTTGAGGATGAGCCACTGAACTGTTTTGCCTTTTCCCAGTATTATCTTTAATACAAGTTTTTAGAGGAAAAATTTCCTGCCCAGGAGAGGGGAGGTTGTGTCTGGACAAGAAAATGTGTACCCGGTGGGCACATGGATACAGACCAGACATACGCACCACTGTGTGTGTATATGCAGGTTAGAGTTATGTTAGATAATGTGGTGTACATACACATATACATGGTCAAAAAATTACCCCAGCCCTCGAGGATTTCAGAGGTCTGTGTTTTTGCAATTACGAGGAGTCACTGAGGTCCAGAAAGGTTGATCTTCCTCGAGATTTAAATAAACGACGTCAGAGAAAGTCCTTACGGGGAGATTAGACCGTCTCGGGAGTCTGGGGAACACCCGGAGGGACACCCCGCACGGCCCGCGGACGAACCAGTGGACCCCCCCCGGGGAGAGCAGACGGCTGGAAGCGGGGCCCCGTCCCGCGTCCCGCCCCGCTGGCAGCAGCCCCCGCGCAGCCCGGCGGGCAGCTCTGCTCAGCCGCAGAGCCCGCCGGGCGGCCGGGGCCGCATCCAGTGCGGCAGAGCCGCAGCCCTGTCCGCCGGCACCGCGGCCGTCCTGCCCGGCTCGCGCCAAGCAGTGGATTTGGGAGCGTTGCGGGAAGAGCAATCGCGCCGGCAGCGAGCAGGGGACGCTCGCGTTAAAGGCACCAACCAAGCGGACAGACACGGAGGACGGGGACCACGGTGATCAATGGCTGTGAATGCGGCGGAAGATGAGAAGCCAGAGCCGCCTCGGCTGAGAGCCTAGGCTCACTCTCGGATTTTAGCGCGTTTGGGGATGTCGCTGCGAAGTTTCAAACTCCGTCCCCGCCGTCCCCCACCCCGGCACGTCCCTGCGATGGCGCTGCTGGACGTGCCCTGCTCTGGGCAAGCCTTTGCCAGCCGGACGCTCTCTTTCGGGAGAGGCCCGAGCCAGCGGGCGAGCGGCGGTGCTCCTGCGGGGCGGGGAGCGGGCTGCGCTCCGCGGGGAGCGAAGGCGCCGCCGGCTCCGCTGCTCCGCACCCGCCGGGCCGCCGCAGCCGCCCGCTCCGCGACACTGTCCCTGCCCCGCTCCCGGCTCCTCGACTCCGGCCCCGGCATCCCCCGGCGCCCCGGGACGCTTCAGGTTGACAAGTCCCCTTGGCCGGCCTCGGCGTGCAGGGACGCGACTTCCCTTCCTGCCAGTGTCACCGCCCGGGGCTCATCCTCCGGCTCCGTGCCAGCCTGGCGGCAGTCCGGCGGGTGGCGGTCCGGCGGGTGGAGGTCCTGCCAGGATGGGCAAATGCTGCTCCACGTGTTTCCCCCCCGTTCGGTGCGAGGACGAGACGGTACTTTTGCCTCTTTTTATCCTTTAGTGAAAGGGAAGACAAATAGCCGTGATAGCGCCTGGGTTGGCTGCTTCTGCTGGCGTCGGTGGCGTGTGCGCATCCCGGGTGGCGGAGAGGGGACCGATGCTTGGCTTGTTTACAGTGTGGTGATCTCCCCTTCACCAGGGACAGGTCTAACTGTCGCTTTCTCATGCACTGCAGTGCCTTACATAAGTTTATCCTGCAGTGTAAATGTAAGGGTTGGATGCTCATGAAGAAAGGAGGGACCTTTGGCACCTTCTGTAGCAACAGTCGGCTTGATATCTTGCTCTGCTTTTCATACATTTTTAATAGCCATGCGAAGTACAAGTTATAAAGGAAACTTGCACAGAGTTTTAAAGTTTGAAGAGAGATTATTCAGCCTCTACCTGTCCGAAGGTTTTACCTCTCCAATAATCCTCCTCTCTGACAGAGTATTGATCCTCCAATCTAGGCGAAGTGAAACAAGACAAAACTACCTTTTTTATTATGTCCAGGTGAATCTAAATCAAACAAATTCCCAGGCACCAAAATGGGTCGTGTAACAAATGCCAGTGCAGAGGTAACTATGTAGCTACAGACAGCAGGAAAATAACGTCTACAAGAGAAGCTGTGGGACATTTCAAACACATAGATTTTCCTGATATTCTTCTGTGAATTTGCCTGGATTTTAAGTATGTACAGAATAGTGAGAGAATGAATATATGCAATTAATTTGCTTGATAGAAAATATCTTGGCAGAAACAGATATTTGTGAAGTATATTCTGTTAGAGTTTGACTTTCTAAAATATTCATCTACTACATGAAATGAAAAACTGGTAGTGCCTCCCATTTACTAATAATATGTTCAAATATAACTTGAGAAGTGCTACAAACCAGGTTAAGAAAAAAAAAGTGTGGGTTAATATAAAACTTGTCAAATATAGCAGTCACTGGGCGATATCTAGGTGCTTGGAAACTTTAACCTAAAGAATGTTATGAGGGAGGATTACCTGACAACATGATTGAACAGCAGTGTTAAAGCACCTTTTTTTTGAAGCAAGATTACAGATAATTTTGAACATCAGCTGCTGGGGGATTCAGTTATTGCTTCTACAGGTATCATGTGAAATATTTATTGGTACCAGAGAATTCTCAGTGTATATGATTCTCTTTGCAATTATTATATAAGACCTTGCCATAGGGAAGTCTGAATAAAGCAACAGTGACTAAGCACCATTTGCAGGTCAGCTTTTTTTTTTTTTAATATTTTGAAAGCTTTGGATACAGCTGTTCTGGAGGAATACTTTTAATAACAAGTGCCACAGAGCATCTCTGTGCAGTGCATTTTTAGGAGGCATTGCGGAGAACTGAGAAGTGTTTGTGGAGATATTGTACATACATTTGGACCTTAGAATATGAGCAAACAGGTTAGTTGGCTGGGTGGAGAGACATGTAAATTTGGAAACTTAACTTCCTAGGTTTACTTCCTAGCTGCGGTTGACTTCCTATATAAGTCTGGGCAATTCTCCAATGTTCCTTGCCTCATCTGACCCATTTCTATTTCTACAATAGATCTACTATTACCACCTATTACTACCTATTGTTAAAAAGCACATGGAGGTTTAATTAATTAGCATTTATAATTAATTAGGATCTCTCAGGTAGTTTGTAGTTCTCAGAAGAGACTATAAAGCAAATCTCAACACTTCCTCCCCACCCCACAATTATTCCTAGTCCAAAGTCTCCTTGAGGATATCTTACCTGTCAACTGAAGCTTTGTGCAACTGAAGCAGAGCTTTTCATAGAATCACTAAATCATTGTATAGTTTGGGTTGGAAGACACCTTTAAAGATCATCCAGAGCAGAGACATCTTCAGATGTCCAGCCTCTGCCTCCAAGCTTTCATCACTACTTTTCTTCTAATCTGTTTGGACAACACCAGCATCTTACCCATCCTCAGACTCATATGTTTTACCAAGTTATTTTTCTAGGTCCTCACATGCAGTTATATTTAAATTCTGCCGATTTTTTTTTCTCAAGTACACTGTTAACTTTTGGCCAGTGTTATTTAATTGGATTAATTCATGTTTCCTTCCTATGTTTCTGGCTACCTGCCTGACTACATACCAGGTTTTCTGGAGCTGCTTGGAAATTGCACCAATATAAGTCATGCCTCAGTCTATCCTCAGGTGTTTTGAGTTGAATGGAGAATACATAAGTGACGTTTTCAGTGTCTGTTTCCCTTATTGAAATGCAGTCTGACATCAAGCCTTTCACAGGAGAAATATTGAGAGATCTATGTTATAAAGCTGATGATATGAAAAAGAGTTGCTACTACGTCTTCTGTTCAACAGACAGTAGTTTAAACACAGAGCAAACATTTCATTCTACCTATTCTATTTTTCTTTCTGTCTGAGGAGATGAGGCACATTCCAGACACAAGACTCAACCGTTATAATGGAGAGTTTTGGAATGAGAAAGAAGCTTTTCTTCATCTCTGTCATGAGTGTAATTTTATTTTATGAAAATTACTTCAGCATCAGAGTAATTTCTTGGGATGCAGCAACAGAAGACCTTTGTCATCATTTTTCCAAGAAGTACTGAAACCCATCATTCATTAAAAGTACTTGAAAAATAAGTGCGACATTTTAATTCAAACAAACCCCACTGTTTTGGTTTCACAATTTGGCCAGAAAAAGAATGAATTCCAAATCACATCAAAAGGATTTTTTTCCCCTTTCCATTTAACTGCTGCACTAAAATGCTGGATATTTGCACAATCTCCTTACAGTGTCTCTGACCTTTTCACCTACTGGAAACAGCTGTGTCACTAGTATGGTCACTGAACCTTTTTAAACCTAAGTTGGATTTGGCCCTTAGCTGCTAACTCTCAGTAGCTCAACTCCAACTGGTGGCCTAGTACAGGACCTCTACAAATCTCCTTCAATATGCTGAGCCTGTTAGACACAAAACTATTTGGAGGGCAGCTGCTTACCTTGTCTTCTCTTTCTAATGTTTTGTTGAGATAAATACTAATGAAGACTGATTAACCCAATGGGATATCCTGTTAATTTGGTTTCTTATAGATTTATTTTAGGAAAAGTTTTCCTTGTGTGCTTGTAAATTTTCAAATTGCTTTGTTGTTTTAACATGGGATATATATGAATCTCAGCAGTGAACCTGGTAGCTTTACATTCCAAAGTCAGATCCCGTTTTGCTCTACTGTAATGTTTGGTTTCCTTAGCACTGCCATTCCCAGTTCCCTTGTTACACTGACAGTGAAGTGCTGATTATCTACAGAGCCACATCGATGATAACAAGTAGGGGCTTTCTGGCTTTGCATTACTGTTGTGTTTAGAGTGCCGCAGGAACACGTGCAGTCCACAGCTATCATGTTACACTGACAAAGCAGGTTGCTGTAACAGAAGATGTCAGGAATTTTTGTGAATTCAGTGTGCATCCAGGAACCAAGGAGGCTGATACAATGATTAGCCAAAACTGCACCTTGCTTCTCTTGCAGAAGAGGAAATTAAGGACTCAGGTACTGTTGGTCACTAGAAGAACGCTCTGAGATAGAGGGACTACTTGAGGCCTTGGCACTGAGGCCAACCCTTGCACATATAACCTCCCAGGAAACATAGATATGAAGTCCCAAAGAGCAAACAGAACACTCTAACCAGTACAAAATACAATGCAAAAAGTATTGGCAGGGCAGTCAAATGACAGCAAAGGCACCCGAGCTGTGTCAGTGTCAGCGGTTTGAGATAGCTCCAGGGACTGCTCTGGAAACCATGGCCCCAGCATGGTGGGAGGCAGACTTGAGGCCTGCTGTCCTCATGGATTGGTGTCCATGCTGGAGCTTGAGTTATGGGATAGCATTTTTAAGCTGGCACCATGGCAATTCTCTATACTTTTGGAGAGAGTCCCACCACCAAGTGTCCTCAAGAGTAGGACAAACCTTATCTAAGATAAAACATAATGTAAAAAATAGGGTCTGTAATACTTCTTATGGAGGATGAAAATTCTAACCCCCCTTTTTTTCCCTAGGATGTGTTTTTTTTTAATTGCTTTTCGTTTTCTTCATGTGAATAGAATAGTAACAATCCCACTGAATTCTGCCTATCTGTATGTTCTGGCAATGGTTTGTGCAGAGCTTTCTTGCTTAAATGGCTTTTGTTTCAAATAGTGGGAGCCTGGTAATTTGAGCGGGTGCTCCCCATCTGTACCCAGTCCTGTACCCAGTATATCCCTGTGCACACACCTTCAAGGGCACCAAGTCCTGGCAATCTATCAAGAACACTTCTTAAAATTACTCCAGTAAGTTAAACAGACAGTGTGGGCAGATGCAGTGGTATTCTCTAGCAGGGGAAACCTCATCTCTGTAAGGCTGCTGATTTGGGAATCTGTGTGAAGGGATCTGGTTTTTTAACATACCAGGCTGTATTTATCTGGATCTTTTAATTTTTTTTCCTTAACTTTTTTCCTAATGAGAAAAAAAAAAAAAAAAGCACAAAAAAATGCACATCATTTTATTCTGACCCTAGTGCAGTTGGTTGGGACTGGACACTGCAGTCCTGGCACACAGCCCTATGTGCATTACTCAGCAGGGTATGGAGCTGACTGGAGGAACAAGGCCTTGCATTTCTGATGTCTTCCCATAACTGAGTGAGAAAGATGCCCACATCATCTGGGTCTCCTCAGGCTCTCAAGGCTCTCAGATCAGCTCAGTTTCTCACTCTGTTTACAGCAAACTTTCTGGAAAGTATGTCCATTGGGTCTGGTGGAAATCCTCCCAGAAGGGCAATAGTAAAGGATTAATTTGAATTCCGCATTCCGTTATTCTGGTAGTACCAAAAATAAAGCTGTGTTAGTTCTCTTAACAGAATTAAAAAGTAGGTGCAGGAAAAATAAACAGAAAGATTAAGCTCTGAAATGTTTTTTCCACTTTTGTAATATAGAACTAATTTGTTATCCTATCTGCTGTGTATCCTATCTGCTATGTATCCTGCTGCCAAACTAATCATTTTTGTGTCCTAGATTTTTATGAGCCTTGCTTGCTTATTACTGAAAGATTTTGTTTCTAGGACTCCTTTTAATTCAATTTACTACTGCACTGCCCTTTCTCTTGAACATAACTTTTTTGTAGTGTCTTTTAAGGATTCTTGACCTTTTCTAACCTGGGACATATTTATAGTAGCCTGATCTAGTTTTCCTAATAATTAGTGAACTTCCCAGCAGGATACATTCTTTTATCTTCTTCCTAATATGATTCAGGATACATCTCAATTTAAAGTGCCCGTATGATTAAACCATTATGCTGGGATTTATTGTAGAAAATCAAACTCCAAGAGAGTTTTCCTAAGAATTTTCTTTGTCAGTTTGTACAGCACTGATCAGATACCTTCTGTCAAAGTCCTTTCATTTTATTAATAACACCTTAGCATTGCTAATGTAAATATGTTTTAATTTTCCTTTAGCTAACTCATGCACTTTAATTCCTTAAGTATTTAGATTTCTTTTGAGACTAGTCAAGGAAAGGAGCCCTTGTTCTTTACAGGTAATGAAATCACAGGAATAAATGTGTAAATAGTCGTAAACATCAGGTAATCACGGGTGTCTGTATGGGTATGCTCACCATTTCTAGAACGGTGTGAGTAAAGCTATCTGCTCTGCAAATTTGACTGTGTGAGCATATTATTATGTTTGGAGGTGGTTAAATGCAGATGTAAATAGATTAAAGTCTTTTAACAGAATTAATAAAACAATCTTGCACATGCAGTCCAGCCATAAATGGTACACAGGTTCACCACAAAATGATATAAAAAAACCAAATGTCTGTTTAGACACATAGGAGTAAATAGAGTATTTTGTGCCCTCGTGCATGTGAGTGTGTGTACATGTATTCACAGATATACCTGGTATTTCTAGCCAGTGAGTTGTGGTTCCTAAGCTTGATTTAAAAACTGAATGAATTAATTATAATCCCACTCCCCTCCCCTAAAACAAATCTGAGGAATCAATCTAATCTGCTTTACTAAATGAACATGTGAAAGTGATTATCTGGGATAAACCTGGGGACTATACATACTTGTCTCTCTTTTTCCTTAAACAGAATGAAAATGCCCTTGTGAAAATAAAGGAATTAGGAGTCGAGCTTGCAAAGATCAGGGATGAAGTTGGTAAGTAGTACAAGAAAAGTAACAACAAAGTGATTTCATCACTTTACACAAAATCAGTTATTATTATTTGTGACCTGATCCTGGGGAACCTGCATGCATGTGATGAAGTGTCTTCTGAAGCCTACTGGCCAGGGGTTTTGTGGCTTTGCAGGGAACCATGATTTTAACTCTTTGCTGTGAAGATTTGACCATCACCACATATGCTGGAGCTAGTTGTGCATCATCTTTCCTAGAGAAAATGTTATTCATAAATCCATAGCTTCCATTCTCAAACATCACCCCTGCCAAGGAGAAGGCACAATGATGAAAAGTGGGAACTTGAGACTGTTGCAGTGCATGGTGGCTAGGAATGCATCACTTAAATTATGAACATGTGCATCTTTTGCAGTTCAGATACAAACTGGAGGACACCAAGCTCCGAACTCACTTATTAATATCTCTAAGGTCTCTTCCTGGTGGAGACAGGAAGAGCAACGCATCCTATTTGATCTGTGTATTCCCTCTGTATCTGCATGCATCACTTTTCCTTTTGGTTTCTGATCTAGACAGGGGAGACAGGGAGAGTGTAAAGATACTGCAATTCCTAAGAGAGAAGGTGGGCTTTTGCTGTGGCTTCAGTTAACAGGCTGAGTTCTTTTGGGCTTAAATCTCCCCAGAGTGAGTGTGATGTAGGGTTCATCTACCCCAGGGCAAATGGAGAGGAGGACCACTGGACAGGGGACACCCTGGGTATCAAAAGGTGTTGGAACCACAGATGACTGGAGTTATGAATAGGGGGGACTGCTCAGCTTTCACTGCATGTAGGAGCTCAGTTGCTGGGTCATACAGTAAACACAGATTGTGCAAAGTGGTCAGACAGTGACTTGGCTGGCAAAGGAAGGCTCAGGCCAAATCCCTGGGAGATGGACAGAACTGCAGATCCTCCCTATGCTTCGTCTTCACCTTGCCTAGGACAACCCACTTCAGAAAAGCTGAACACAGCCCTTTTCTGAAGCCCATCAACTTGTGCTCCTTGATGTGCCCCTCTGAAATTATTTGGCTGATTTTCATTTCATGGTGAGCTTTATTGTCCCCATGACAAACATATACCTCAGGAATGGCAGAATAGCATTTGCAGTTATTCCCTGATGCCTGCCTTCCTCCATCCTCTGACGTCCACAGCTATCAAAGAGGAATTGTTGCCACTTTTGGTTGGTACACTGTTTAGGCAGGGCATATCTGAAGCTCTTTGTTCAATATCCACTTCTCATTTGAAAGACCTACCTCAATCTAGCAGGGTGGGTTTGCTCATTTTCATGAGTGTTTTTTCAAGTGGTAGTGACATGGGAAGGAAAGAAAGGTTCGGTGCTGGAGATGAAGAATTCTGCTTCCATTTACACCATGTTTGTACAGCTGAAGTGAATACAAATCCCTGGTGGCTTTGCTGGAGAATGTTGCCAAGGATATAAGTAAGTGCCTGCCTGTTTAGGGGTCACAGAGTAGGATGTTCAGTAACAGAAGATCATGGCACTGCCTGCCCTTGCTGTTGTCCTTGCACATGCAGGATTAGACACCTCCTCTGCCGAGAGCTGGGTCATGATGGGGAGACAGTTTTGCTAAGAATCCCAGATGCTCCAGAAGAGCAGGCTGAGCTGTGCTGCTTCAGAAGGGAGATAGGCTGTAGACATGTATGGGCTTTCTTTCTCAGAAAGGGGAAAGATGGTGTGAGATAGTCCTTTCCTCAGTGGTCCTGTGGGCATGTGTAATGGAGAGGAGCCATTTAGGCCACCTCTTCCTGAGCAAGCCACCACTCTGGGAGACACCAGGATGCTGAGCAGGGGCTGTTTAGGAGTGACACAGGTGGCTGGTCATCTGCTTGGTGAAGGTAATCTTCTCTGTACAACAGATGCAACATGAGATGCAACATAGCCAGGACTCCCAGTAACGATGAACAAAAAGGTGAACATGAGCAGGTATTGCACTTCAGCAGAATGCGAAAAAATTAATCAGCAGTACAAATCCTAGTATGTATCCATAAATATGGAAGATCAAAGTCTGTGTTTTTAGTGAGAGTCAAAAATTGCTGGACAGTCTGTTTTCCCGTGGTATGAAATTATAAAATTAAGTTTTGTGAAACAAACAGTGTTTTAAATCTTCAGAAAAGGCGAAAGGCAAATGTCATGTGCATGAGAGCTTTTCTCATCAGTGCACTTCTTTGCTATCTCTAAAGCAGTTCAAGCTGGGGCTGTGGGTGCTACTGGAGACATGCAGCCTCCCTGTGCTATAGGAGGGTTATTTTGCTCTCGCTATCAGATGAATTATAGGTATTTCTATGAAGAAATTTAGGGCAGATCTACAGAGCATGTTATGCAACCAAGTTGTATTCTGACTTGTCCCAGTCACCTTGATAAGTAGTAACTCATTAATTTAAGAATAACCAGTGCAGTTAAACAGCATGGGTGTTGGTCAGAAATTCCTGATTTCTCATGTGTAAATTCACCATGTCAGACTCACTGATGCAAATGTCTTAATGGATCAATGAAACAAGGCTGGATTAGCCAGAGTTGATACAGGCAGTGTGTCCAACATTTAGTTATTTAGGCAATAGCTGTAATTCAGTTACAATTTAAGTGCTGAAGTGCTTGGTTTTAAAAGCACACAGTCTTTGTTCACTTCAACAGAAACTGCAGGATTCTGCTAAACAAAGCAATGAAGCTGCAAGAGAGAATACACTGTTCAGAAAAGTCAGAATGTAAGTTTGAGGAAAATTCTTTTGGTAGATAAAACCACTGTCGAAGCAATAGCAGTGATAGAGCATATGTAAAATAGCTTAGGGAGACCTGCATCCTTCTAGAGCCAAGCAAAATATTTAGGTTCAGATGGTGTCCGCTTTTACCCCCAGCACTGCTGTGAATGTATCACACCTCGTCAGAAACCAACATGGGTGAAATAGTAAAGTGATTCTCCCTCCCCACTCCTGGGGAGGAATATGGCCTCTATAAACCCAGAGGGACTTGTTATTTTAAGCAATAAGGTTTGCTCATGTATTTTGCCAGAAATAGCAAGGCTAGAAAAACATGAGAAGCAGTCATTCTACACTCAAGACACTGATCTTTATAAATTATAAATATAAGCACTTTTCAGCTGCAACACTGAGTCTCTTGAAATAAAGAGGTTTTGAAGACGGGCTATTTCCCTTCAAGCCAATTGAAATTAAATGTCAGAATTACCGGCTTCTTTGCTGCAGACCAATGGCATGTGAAGCTAGTTGAGAGGAGGTATGAAGATGCATAAAAAAACTAGATGAAGATGTCAAGTTTAACATTTGTATTATTTGTATTCATGAGAATCTGGAAACCAAAGCCTATGTGCCATTTCCTCCTGGATATGCCTCCCAGTCAGAGGACCATAACCTGAGTGTGGTGGCTGTGATTTTGTCTGTGAATCTGGGGTCAAGGGTCAGGAAGAAGAGGAGAGTTGAAGTGTCAAAGAGCCCGCTTCTTATGTCAGAAGCGAACAGTCCCTCTGTGGGGCCACAGGACACCAGCCCTCCGGTTCCCTCAAGATTTTCGCTCCTGAATAGGAGGCTGGGCTGTGGCTCAGACTCTGTGTGTGTGGTGGGGTGTCAGTCTCATAGTAACGTCCACTTTTCCTTCACCCTCCCAGCCCATCCTGAAATGGGTTTTGCTTATCTGTTGCATACTGTAAAAGCCACTTGGTGCTCAGAGAGTAGGGAGGCAACTGTAGCCAGTCTCATTTAACCCAGCCCACTGCCATCCCAGGAAATGCCACGTTATGTTAGTCATTTCCAGCCTGTAAGCAGCAATGGAAATACCCAGAGAGAAGGAGAAAGACAACCAGCATTTAACTCGTCATGGTAGCAACCAATCGTAGTTTTCCTCTCCTTGTCTTGTTCCATGTCAGTAATAGATTCATATAACTTTTCTTAGTGATTTTTTCTTTTTCTACAAGAGTGGCTCACTTTAGCAGTATCCCTATCCTGATGACTGAAATTCACTGTTTTACAGCAACATTAGCCAGTCTTCTGTTCAGGCATCTGTTTTGGGGTCCTTGCTGGTGGCGATGCAGCTGTTTCACCAGAACCACACACTGACACCACAGCAGATTCAATGCTGGCTCCAGCAGGGAGTGCTCTCCTCTGTTGGTTCCTGCTCTCTAGGAGGGTAGGAAAGCTGCAGAGCCTTGGGCTGCATGGATTTTGCCTTCTGCTACGCCTGTTCCAGCAGAGCCACGCCCAAAGGTCCATCTCCTTACTAAGAAGAGATTCAGTTTTTCCTCACCCCTTCGGTCCTCGGCCTTATTTGTCTTAGTCTGAGACTTACAGTAAGGATCATTCCTTCACATTAGAGGTATTTTATATTCAGTATTAGGCAATTTTCCTGAGCAATAGCCCCATTTTCTGCCTCCAGTAGCATTGTTGGGTGAATGGGGAACATGCCATGCAAGCACACTTTCCCTGCTTTCCTCTTCCCTCCATTTTGCAGTTGCATCAGGGTTTGATTTATGAATAATTTTGTGTTTCAGATTACAGGAAGTGTTTCAGATGGACTTTCTTTTGGTTAGAGCATGTTATTTCATTGCCCAGCCCTTCCTATGTGCTGGGTAATCTCATCAGAGAGGCTGGAGAGGGATGGGGTTCATTACAGCTCCAATTTAAAGCTTGAGTAAGTTTGAATTCTACTGAAGGCATAGCTGCAAGCATAACCCCTCCTGCTTTGGGATCCCTTTACATGCCAAAGAAAATAAAAAAGTAAAAGAGAGGGTTTAGAGCTATAATCCACACTGCCAGGAGACAAGACATTCCAGCTAATGACCATATAAAATACAAATTGTGCCATTTCATTTTCAGTATGAGGCAGGTGGGAAAGCTTTCTATGGGCTGCCACTGAGGTGCTAAGATCACTGGTTCACTCTTTTTCTGTAAGGAGGAGAGAGCTTGAAAGGGACACAGAGTTCCTCATAGTACTCCAGAAAACATCAGGATCAGAACAGGACCCCAGTAGTGTTTATCTGTCTGGACATACTGAGCGAGTCTAGATATTGGTGTCCAGTAAGTGTGGAAGGAGAGCTCTAAAGAGGGTGAAAAATAGCTGTGCAGGAAAGGAAATGGTTAGTTTGGGTGCCCAAACTACCTTGCATGGGTGCACTCAACATGAACTGTGAGGACAGCAGTGGTAACTTGGACAAATTGTTGCTATCCTGGAAAAAATGAGAACAGTCTGACACTATGGTAGAAAGAGACAGAAAAACATGCAGGGTGCCAGATATTGAGCAAATATATGGTCATAGGATAAATATGGTTTTGAAGCACTGAGCAGGGAGACAGCTGCTTCCAGTCCTCTTGTTTACAATGCCACACAGGTCTGTGCATGGCACGTGCATTTTGAAAGGCAAAGGAAGGATAACCATGCAAACAGTTTGTTCAAAAGCTGATGATCTTTCTAAATCAGCTATGAGTCTAAACCAGAAAGACGCTCTAGAAACTGACCTCTCCTTCTCTAGTGTTCTGAACGTTGTGGTCATGATGATTTTAATCACTTCTTGGCTGTTGGATCTTTACAAGTGAGTAAATGTGCTCTCTAAATGTGGTCTGGCTGATCTTGTCCATCTTGCATCAGGTCTTCAGTATCTGGATTTGTTGCAACTGTTCTTTAGCAAAGCAAAAGGCTGAGAACAGTGTTTGTGACACAGCTTTTCTTGGACCCTGGGAACAATATAGATGAGGAACCAGATGGGGAAATGGACTGATTATCCTTGCCTTGATGGAAATGTTGGAAAACAGTTGTAGACATGGTTGTGAATTCTGAGACATGACATGGTTGTGAATTCTGAGACATAATCATTGGATTAGTTCACTAGAGTAAAAATTTCACATTTTCTGATTTTCTTCAGTATCAGCCTTTCACTTGTGCTCTCTGATTCCATTAAGCACACAAGAGAGTGGTTTGGATATAAAAGTATTTTAAGCAAGTGTGCATTAATGGATTTAAGTGATCCTTGCTGGAGCTGGTACAAAAGACAGGTTTATGGGGTTAGCAGCTTCTAACAGCTAGAAAATGGGAAGTGTGAGATGCAATCCCTCTCCTGGTCGTCATCAATCATACTCCTTGCATAACATGGGCACAGGGTGCTCCTCAAGAGCCCAGGCAGCTTCTGCCTTCAGTGGAAGTGGGGACTTAGCCAAGACTGTGTCTTCAGAGAAGAAAATAAGAAAAATCTTATACCCCGGTTGAAAGGCTTTGTGTCAAGTGACTGTCTCACATGCTGTTTCTGATATCCAAGGCCAAGTAAAATGCCCAAAACCTCAGTTTGTGGATCCAAGACTGTGCTGGCCAGGAGGGGCCAACCAGTCACCCTGCACATCCACAGAGTTCTGTGTTTTATTTATTATTAATGTTATAGTTATTGTTTTTTGATTCCAGTTTTGCATGGGCTTTTGCATACTCTGACAGTGCCTATACTGAAAAAAATGCATGTGTGTATATGTGTGAGAGAGAGCGGGACAGAGAGAAGCAGCAGCGAGAACTTGTTTCAGGCTGAGATTCATGTAAGTCCCAGAGTCAGTGAGAACCACCGTGCTCAGTGATGTACACACAGGTCCAGTTCCACTGTTTGGCCCAGAGCAGTTCAGAGTCTGACTCCATGGTCTTGTCTCCACAGCCCTCAACACGGCAAGATGGAAGAAACTACTGAGCGAGAAGGAGGAGCTGGAGAGGCGCTTCGAGGAGGAGGGGAAGCAGCTCCGCAGGCAGCAGCAGGAGGAGATGCAGGCGCTGGAGCAGCGGCTGCAGGAGGAATACAGCACTAAGAGGGAGAGCCTGCAGGAGCAGCACAGGCTGCAGCTGGAGCAAGCCAAATTGCAGCATCAGGATCAGGTCAGTCTCCATCTGTGGCCTTTGAAGAGCAGTCCGTGCCAGTACTGCGAAGGTTCAGGTAATGAAATATATTCAACATTCCAACAGGAAGGCACTGGTAATAAATTGATGACTGGAAAAATGTATGACTATCTTCACTGCTGTTTCTCCCTATTAGTTCTGCTGTTGTTGCCACATAGTCTATTACATTGCTATGTCTTGTCTTCACATGCTTCCCTATGTTTTACAGTAAAAATATTAAAGAGTAGCTCTGCTGCCCATACATACTTGCTCCTCAACCCACCTATTTTAGTCAACTGATATGAAACCAAGGCTTAACAAGAACCTACTCAACACAGTTAAAGCCAGCAGAACCATGCCCATTATTATTTGAAATGCTAGTTAAAGGGCAGTACAGTGAAGTGATAGCCCCCATGCAACACATGCAGCATAAACATCAAGCACATGGTGCACTCCAGGTCCCCTGATTTCTGCTCCACCATCCAGTCTAATCTCTTGGACTGTGTGTCCCAAGTGCTTCTCCTTGCTTTGCTTCTGTATCTAGGTAGGAATACTCTCATAAGCAGCTGCTTTTGTCTTATTTTTTAACGGCTGAAGTGAACAACACTGTATCTCACCAGTGGGCACCTCTCATATAGTGGCAGAATATCCTGGTCTGGATTATGTCAAGAGTGCCTTTACCTGGCCTTTTCTTGTTTTGCCCCCAATAAGCACTGGATACAGTTCTAATTTTTCCACCTGCAACTCTCATCCACTACCCAACTCCACAGGTCATGAGGGCTTTTCTCACACATGTATCTGTTGCACTCAGGTGCACTCTGTAATCTGCGCCTTTAGGCTTTAACATGCCCACTGCTGTGGACATGCCACCCAGGCATCTGGTGCAGCACAAGGGCTACTTGTCTGTGGAACATAAGCCCAGCCAATAGGCCCCCTGTTTGCCAGCATTTTGCTCAGGGAAAGGGAGTAGCCTGCACTGAGCTCGCGGGAGAGGAGAGAACCAACACATCACAGCAGAGATGGCAGCCTGCAGTCTTTAAGGTCAACAATACTGCCTGTATTTGATGAACTGTAAAACACTCCTGGGACAGGAGCTGGCACTTGTTTCAGACACCCATGTTGGACAGACACACGGTGTCCCAGCCTGTGCCCAGAGTGACTGCTGCCCTTGGTATCCGTGTGCAGTTTGGTTTGATTCTTCAGTGCAGGGGTGTGAAGGACTCCTGCCGGATTTTACCTTTTTAAATTGCTGGGCCTGCTAGTTGGTATTGATTTTCAGGCTTGTAACATGCAACACAAAGGCTTGAAGCAACTGGGCTTTTGTCCAGGACAAAACACCTGTTTCTGTTAATACATTAATTTTCAAAGATGCCTTAGAAGGTGCTATAAAATAGGTTTTCATATCCTAAATCAGATTTTTCAAAATATTCATCTGTAAATGGTTAGAACCTGTGCTGGGCCATGTCTTTTTGTCCTCATTTTCATTTATGCAAGTTGGTTTTCTTGCAAGGCCTCTACATTTTCTGCTTTTCTTTCTGATATGAAAGAGGTATCATGTTCCCCAAAGTCTTGACAATTTTTTCCTTTCACTATGTCACTGTGTCAGCCTGCCCAGTAGAAGATATGGGCTCTAGCTGCAAGGCTTGGCTCTCCTGGAACACCAGACATCAGCATTTGTGAAGGAATTTGCTCTGAGAGTTAATTTTTTTCTGAGATAGTTTACAGCTTAGCTCTGCTACTTTTTGAAGTGTTTTTGCAAGCTCAGAGGACCACAAGAACAGATCTTGGTTCTTCTCCTCTCAAGCTAATTGGTGCAAGAAAGGGTTCTACAAGTCATTGTAGAACTTGACTAGAAGTATGCTTATTTTTCTCATTTCCTCTACTGTGACTCTATACATCCTCATACAGAAGAGGTGGAAATACATCTTTCCCTCTGTGGGACAAACAGTTCTCTGTCCTCCAGCTCTTTGGTTTGCTCCAGAGCTCTGTGTCCCCTAATTACTGAAGATAACACAAATATTCCTCTCCAGTGCTTTGAAAGTGCTGCTGTGACCCTAGTATCTCAGAGTTTTACCCCATATTTTCAATCCATAGTTCAGCTACCATGATGAGTTTCATCAGGTTTTCCATTTGAATTCCTGCTCCAGCGTAGACCCATCCTGTGTTGAGTGCTCTTGGATCAGAGGAGGCTGACAGACCATGTCAGAAAGCTGCTCACCAATGTTTCTTGGCTAAGGAAATGTAACTCTTACGCTGTACATGAGAAAAGCCTTGTCCTTGACCTATCCGTCTGCATGGTGGGATTTGAATTTGCATTCAAATATGCATTGAAGTCATAACTACGGCAAAATCTTTTTGGCCACGGATCCGCATGTATTTCTGTATTCATGCATCTAATTTGGAAGATAGTCATCCCACTTTCATGGTTTCCAGTCACAACTTAATCTTCCGTGCTGTATTGCTGTAGTGACCACTTAGTTCACTACTGGATAGCTGTTGTTTCTTTGGATATGCAGTTGTCAGGTTTGGGAGGTTCAGCTGTCTCTGAGGAGGTAGCAGAGCATGAGAGCCAAACTCCTCACAAACTGATGATGTATGCCAGTGCATTCTCCTATCTGCTTGTAACTAAGGGGAAAATTGCAGAGTGAAGGCTGCGATCTCGCTTGCCAGTGTTTCTTGCTTGAGCTGCTCAAATCAGGCTGTTTTGCCCAGTGACTTATGAACTTCTCCCATGAGATCCTCCTCTTGATTTTACTGTATTAAGGCTTAAAAATCCCACCTGAGGTACCTTTTGTAGCCAGAAATAAACATGACTTGTGTTAAGTGTGTTGTTGATCATGACTATAGAGTAATTTAGTGGTGAAATTGGAATTAGCATCCAAGAGATCTGCTTTCCAGTGCCAAGTTGACTATCTGTCATGAAAAATTGCAGACCAGAGGTCATGCTGGAAGATTAAAAAGAGTCATTTGGGATGTGGGTATGAAACACTCAGAAGACACAGAAATCCCTATAGATCATTTGGGACATATTTAATTGACTTTATAGATAAATAACCTGCCAAGGATGGTGGCAGTGAGAGGAGACCCCTTCACCTTCTGAAGGGGTTGGAGTTGAGCATAATCATTCCTATGGGGTGCTGCTCAGCTGTGAAGCAATTAAGAGTATGAATAAAGACTTAAGCAAGGGCGAGGTAAAGAACATGGCAATGCTCATGAGGTTTCAGCTTACAGACATCATATTCAGGGACTTAGTGCTCTGGGAAAAATGATAGTTCTTGTCCCATTAGTAGCCCATTGAGTCATCTACCCCTCCACACACCTTTCTTTGCTCTGTCATGCAATATATCAGCAGGCTGAGTCCCAATTATTTTGTGAACAGTTCCTCACCACTGAGTCATCTCCCAGGTTACTATGAAAATTAGTTTGGATAATTTTAAATTCCATGTTAAATGCCTAAATCTCATTCTAAGAGCATGCTTTCTCCAGTATGGATGGAAATTTTGCTTCTGTTGAGTTACCTAACACATGTTTGACGGTTAAAAGCAGTGAAATAACATTTATTCCAGTCAAGGCAAACTCAGCTGCAGTAACTTTCTACCATTATTTAACATACCTGTGAACAAAAAAAGGTTTGAGTCAAGGCACTTTGCAATGAACAGCCATTTCATTGTAAAAGGAAAGTACTCATCCTCTGCCTTGCTAGATATTATAGATACTATTGTATCAAATGTATGGAATAAGACCACTGTGTTTACAAACCCCCGAAAAGCAAATCAGTGTATTGCCTTCAGAAACTGCTCTGGACCACTGACTTAACCTTAACCTTGATCTCCACTTCTCATTGTGTTTTCTTTAATGATGTGTATCAAGGGACCATCATTAGGGATCTCACTTTGCCTTTAGCCAAGTCTGGTAACAAACAATACACTGAAGGAGTCACAAACCCACTGGGTGCACTGGAACACAGGCTGCCCACAGCCCTCTTCCAGCTGCACTCCTCGTTCCCATGATGGCTGTGGGTTGTGTGGTCATTAGTATAATTTAGATTAATACAATGTTGAGATTTCTGAGCATTTAATAAATGCCATCTCCACCTAAGGATTTTTTTTGCCTTTTGCTTTCTTATGTACATCTTTATCACCATTAAGCTAAAAGACCAAAAACACTATCTCAAGGCATCAGCATGCCTGTTTTGTAATGAATAAAACTGGCTCAGGTGCTGGAAGTGTCATGTTCAGTAGTTCCCTTTACTGTTTCCACTCACTGGAGCTCTCTAGCAGTGGCTTGTCATTGTGCCACAGCATGTCTAATCATGTGTCCATGTCTCCACTCACTGTTGTTGAAATAGGTGGAAGATATCACAGCTGTCCATGAAGCTGCAATGTTACAGCTGGAAAATAACCACATAGTTGCCATTACGGTACTGCAGGATGAGAATGACTGCAAGATTCAAGGTAAGCCAGAGATAACCCAACAGCTACACAGCTATTCCAGAGCGGGAATTAATGCTGTAAGTGACACTGTGTAAGCCTGGATTTTCTTCCTCCAGAGCAGATGATACAGAAAATTTGTGTTGGTCTAATGCTTTCATGTGGCGTGAACCTCTAGGTTCATGCCAAGGCAGAGGGAGAGCTGTCTGCAGTGTGTACAGCATCTAACTTTGACCTGAGATTATCTGAGGGGGGTCTCTGGGTCAAAGATAAGACTTTCTCCATACGTTGCTGAAAATAGAGTCCAAATTCCACCTCACTTCACACACATACTTTTCTCAAGAGGCTAATCCTTGGGTATTCAGGAGGCTAGAGCTCACTGGATATCTCTGAATTTAGGTGCTTAAATGCCCACACTGCTTCTAAAAACAAGATTTATAATTTTCAGCAGCAAACGTCTGACCATGCTGAGCAGACCAAAGCCACACACTCATGCAAATCTGCACCTCAGCATTGTTATCTTTATTCTGTGCTACAGTTTTGACACGGGACTCATGCTGCAAACAGAGCTGTTTCCTCCCTACCAGTTCAGTCTCTTAACACGTCTTTGTGAATGTTTTAGCTGACATTGAACAGTTATCTGTACCATCTCCCTCTTTTTTTTTTTTTTTTTTTTAAGGTCTACTTTTTAAGTAGCTCTAGTAGGTTTTCCCACATTTTCCAAACCAAGCCATATTGCTTAGCTCTGCATTGTGTCAATTAGAGACACAGTCCAGAGCATAATATGAACTGAGAACAGTCTATTCCCCTCTCCCATAGGCAGAGAGGGTATCTAGCATGCCATCTGTAAATTAACATATGCGATTTTGAAAGTAATTAAGTAAAAAGCTGTTTTCTTGCTTGAGGATATTCTTATCCATCCGGTTTTGTTGGTGTTTTTTGATGATAAAATTTAGTTGTGGTTTACAAAGGGTCTGGTGGCCAAAGTTCGTGCTCCCTGATCCTGGTGCGGGTATTAAATGCCCTCCTGTGCCTGGAAAAGGCACTGCAGCAGCTGCGGGATAGCGCTCTGTGCAAGACACTGGAGCGCTGGTATCGCTGCTGTTATTGTGAGCAGGGGTTAGAGGGCAGAACCTCATGGGCTTTGGGGTGAAAACACGGCATAGTGTCTGTATACTAAAAAGGTAGGTGCTCCTACTGCACTGAATGACGTTTTGATGCCATTGCTTTAGAGATTAAACTTTATTTCACTTTGTTTTTTTAAACTTCTCGTTATTTGTAAGTCCGGGGTGAGTTATTCTAG
Source organism: Myiotriccus ornatus (assembly GCA_036023395.1). Lineage (NCBI taxonomy): Eukaryota > Metazoa > Chordata > Aves > Passeriformes > Tyrannidae > Myiotriccus > Myiotriccus ornatus. The sequence goes on from JAYRBT010000001.1 coordinate 47,489,923, forward strand.
CGAAGAAGTCTTTAATGATGTTTTTTGACGTCTCTGTCAGTCTCACTACTGGAATAAACCTCAAAGCTCATTGCCATGGCTTTGGGGAGAAGCACTGTCATTTACATCTTTGCACCTGAGGTGTTGGCCGTCCTCTCTATCTTCCCAAAGAAATTGCAAGCCAAGATTTTAAACATATATAATTTAAAAATCTTTGATCTGGGGATACTCACTCTGCATTAGTAAATGACCCATTGTCAGACTGACCCTTTTCAGAGTACCTGAGAGCTGAGACTTTTGAGCAGTTCTGAAATCACTGATTGACCAGAATCTGTTCACATAAAAATAAAGGTACCTGCGACCAGTGCAAGATCAGGAAATCCTGATCTTCAAAACAACTCACCTAAGGTCACAGAGTATATTACTAGCAGTTTCCTACTTTACCTCTATGTCCTAAAACTGTATCCCTAATTGCACTTGCTTCAAGATTTGCATGCTCTGGTTTGACAGACTTCACTTAGTCTGACAATATTTACGTATATTACTCATTCACTTATATTACTATATTATTCACTTAGTCTGTCAGTATTCACTCAGTAATATCATGTCTGTGTAACTTCCCCAGAACTGAATACTGCTCACAAACTGGAAAAGGCACAACTAGAAGAGACTTTCGAAAAGCTGCGGCTGTCACTCCAGGTTAGCAGTTTCTTTGTTTCCCACCCCTGTGGCACCCCCAGCCCCTTTGCCGGCTGCCAGAGCACCAGGCTCTTGCTTCTTACCTGCTATAGCACCTCCTGTCCTCTGCCTGTCCAAACTGGGATCTAGCAGCAAACCCTCAGGATTTTTCCTCCGCCTTGGGTGGTTCAGGAGAGAGGGAAAACCTAAAGGGGCAAAAGGGCATCTGGATAAAACAGTGAATGTTCTTTTGACCTTGCTGGCAAATTTGAGCTCTTCCCTGCTTGGTGGGCCAGGCTCTGGCATCTGTGGTGGCTGTAAGCATCACCTTGTCTACATGGTACCCTCCAGCAGGCACCCCCAGGGCTCAGAAACGCTGACCCCTCCTTGGCTGGCCCTGTGCCTGTGCCTTACACTCTTCCCTGCTGCCCGATAGTGGGAAAGCCGGTCCCATGCTGTAGACACATCTCCAGTCCCACTGGAGGGCAATGTGGTCCCTGATGGGGATTGCCCAGGGTTGGCCCTGCTGTGCAGCTAGTCTATGGCCGGCCAGGGTCAGCCCTGCACATCACATCTCCCGCATCCCACTGTTTAACACCAGGCTTTCAAGATGAAGAAATTTGAAGGAGTGAAGGGCAGAAGTATGCCCATGATACAAGCTAAATTTGAAATTCTTGTGTAAACAAGTAAAGATGCCACAGCAAATAATGCAAGTCCGGTTTGATTTCACAGGCAGAGATGAATTACAATTTTAAACCCTCTAACTAGCACATATATTTGCACTGCTGCAACAGCTTGAGGCATGTCAGCAGTTTTGCAATAAGCACTGATGTAATTTTTCAGCCAAGAAATCCCAACTATGAAAGATAAGAACACAAATTTCACAGCAACTGTGGATTTTACAGGTGTTGTATAGACAAGGGTACAGAAATGCCTTTGGTAGTAATAGAAATATGATTGCTTAAAATAACGTGTTGTTCTGGTGTACAGCTCTGAGATGAAATTACAATCATTTAAAATCCGCACCGTGAATTTATCATTTCTTGTTACCATGTTTGAAGCTTAGAAAGGTGAAGGAAGCAGAGGTGGGGTGTCTACTGCCTCATTCAGACTTTAAGGACTGCACAATCATCCATGTGATATAAATGCCAGCTCTCCTAAGCAAGAACATGTTCATTTTCATCCAGCACAAGGTGATGGGATGATTTAGCATCAGCCACAGGTGTCGCAAGGATTTTGTGATTCTCCGAGGCTTGTCAAACACTCCATTGTATGTTCAAGTGTCCTTACATAAAAAAATACCTCTTTGCTGAGGTTTCTAAGCCTTGTTCAGCTTTTCTGGTAGTTTCACAATGCAGACTGACTTGTATGCAGGTCAATAACACAATTTGTGTATTAATTTGTATGTCTCCCCTCCAGGACCAGATAGACACCCTCACCTTCCAGAATCAATCTCTTAAGGCCAAAGCAGACCGATTTGAAGAGGCTCTGAAGAAAAACACTGAGGAACAACTGAAGGTAGGTGACAACTCTAACTATACAGTCATCAAGATACGTGTTTCTAAATATAACTCTCATCACATGATTCAGTGAATAGCAATGGGATCCTCACCCCAGGGATGGGGTGGATGGTCTCAACTGAGACTCCAGATGTTGAGCTCTGGGGAAGAGTCTTAGCCTAGATCCATCATTTTCTGATTTTGCTTCTTTTTTCTTTATTTTTTCACCCAGTATTTGTAGCTCTGCTTCCAAAACATTTCATTAACTCTATCTAGTGTATCCTTTCTGCTGTCTATTCTTCTTTCCCTTTTTCATCTCTCTTTTTCCTCTTTATCTTTTCACATTTACCTTTTTTTTTTTTTTTTTTTTTTGTGCCTTCTGAACCAACTTCTTTGATATTCCTTCTATTCCCTCTTTTTTTTTTTTTTTTTTCTGGTTTTGCAGGGGACAGCCCTGTCATATGAAATATTTATTCAACTGTTCCCTACTGCATCCATGCTGTTTATTTACAGTGTGTAAGTAAACACGCACTGCAATTATTTATGTGAAATGAAATAACCCTGAAATGACCCTCCAAAAAGAGTTTTCTTTCAGCTTGGGGCATTTCAGGGTGTTCATAGCACAACCTCATGGGCAGATGTATCAACATGGCAGAGAGGACAGAATGAAAATAGTGGGGTGTGCAAGGGGCTCAGTGAATTTTTAGGTGAAAGAACTCCTTAAAAAAGAAGCATAAATGTCTAAAACAGGCTTGGCCATGGGGAACAGATAGCATCAGTCCCTTTCTGCCTCCACTGCAGTATTTAATTTACGTGCAAGAACAAATTCTGCTGTATCACAGTGCTGTTAATGCCAAGTACCACCAGGCAGTTCACCGGAGTGAGTCACACTGGGAAAAATCCAGAGCAGTGAAAGTCAGGGACAGTATTTCATCAGTATAATTCAGAGCACAAATATTGCCCATGAGCTGGACACTAGTATCCCCTATATCCCTACATCCTCTACATCCCATCTGAAGTTCTTGAGCAGAGGGGAACTTTTTCCCACCAGATCTGACCTTTGCTAGCAGGCACTACAATGCATTGGTGCAGGCAAGGCAGAACACTGTAGTTTTCACCTCCACCCCACTTGTCCAGTTTCCTCAGTTTCATGTTTGTACTTTTCCCAAGCCAAAATCCCTGCAGAAGCATAAAACACCTCATGTGGTTGCTAAGCTATGATTAGGAGTGGGATTGCTGAACAACCTGGCATCCCATCCTTCTATCCATGGGGCTGGTCAAAAAAAGGGTATTGTTGGCTATCCAGCCAAAGCGGTATCAAGGTAGACAATATCATAGTGTTCTGGAGTGCTGCAGAAGACCAGAGGTCCAGGTGGTTTTCACACCACTGAGACTCCAAAACCAGTGAGTACATAAAGGAATTTTTCTCTTATAGCTGAAGATGCACTTATGGCTGACATATCCAAATCACTGATATATTTCCTAGATTGTGCGAGCACCATATCTGCACTTGGAAAAAGATTTGAAGAGCTTAAAACATGTTCTGGAAATGAAGAACTTCCAGATTCACCAACAGGAGAAGATGATTATGGAGCTGGAAAAACAGGTGAGTTGTCATTTTTTCCTACAGAGGAGACATCATAGAGGTAATAAAGTAAAAGTTTGGTAACAGCAGATGAACTTAGGAGGGGTGAGTAAACACAGGAGGCTGGGGCAAGACACAGCCAAAGCGTTTCACATCATTGATCTCTTTTGTTTTTTTCAGTCAATACCTGCTCAGCCTGTTAGGTTAGACAATGAGGCGAGAGGTGTAGGAAGAATGGAGGAAGGGAAACTTTGTGGTAGCCCAGGGCCTGCCTCGTAAGCCCCTACAGGAGTCAGGTAGCCATTTGGGGTTGGGGAGAGCATGTGGGGAAAGACTGAGCCATGGTGTTTCTTGCTGCTGCTTATGCAGTCATTTAGGGAGCTATGTATGAATTAGCAATATTTAGCAAGTAACCCCTAGCAAGGCTTACTCTTGGAAAGGTCTCTCCAACACTCCAGTAATGCCTTCCTGCAGCCTATACTGTTTTCTTATCTTTTGATTGTGAGAATCCCTAACAAAGAACTCCCCAGTTCACTATCGATTACATTTTTTTGTTGGAAAAGGGATTCATTTTGTCAATAACCTGCAGTGACGGTAAAAGTGCAGTATGGTGACAAGATGAGGCAATACCTCAGCTGGGAGCTGGGGCAGCTGGCTCAGCACAGCATTCAGCAAGATTTGCTTCCATTTACAGGGAAATTTGAGAACTCTGATGATTATTTTGCTGAACAGATGCTTGAGTAAATGGATGTAGAGAAAAGTGCCTCTTTACAACTGAGGCTTGTTATCTGTGCTCTTTCCAGTGTGCTGCTCCTGGAGCTAAGCCAGCATCTGAAAGCATGCACTGTAGGGTTATACTGGGAAAAATAGAGTTCCAAACAACAGCCTGTAATAGTTCCTGGTCATTCAACTGCTTTTGCTAATTAACCACATACAAGCACACAGTCCTGTTCTTGCCCTTTATCACAGCAAAACACTGTGTCTGCTGTGGTCCAAAGGCACAACTGCTTTCTGTTTAAAGATATACCCTTGTAAGTACCAGAACATCTATATGGCATCTCCAAATGCTCTGAAAGAAAAGGTACCTCGTGAGGGAGCAAGAGGGTGTTCAAATACAGGGTCAGGCTTGGCTCTTTGGCTGCTGAAAGGGAGGCTGGAAATGAAGGTGTCATAGGTACTACTTAGGAAAACTACTGAGGGAGCAGAGAGGGTGCCCATGACAGTGATTCCTCTCTCAGAGCCAGAAAACAGGGCCAGAATCCACGTTCTGCCCTAACAAAATACACTGGACCAGGCCAGAATATCTGAGAATCAGGAGTATCCTTTGCAATTACCTGCATCGACTGGAAAACACTACATAAAACTGACATGTCCTCCATTAAGTGAGAGTTATTGCTAACTCCAGTGCACAGTATTTTGGGTCTTTATAAAAGGCTGTGAAATTCAATAACCGAGCTCACACAGAGATAAGGTTACTCTGTGATATCTTGTTTTCTTTCAAAGTTGTTGAATTCAGCAAAATTCAAACTGCTGGAAAACCAAGAACTAAGGTGATAAACTATGTCAAATTCAAAGCTTGGGAAAAACAGGGCACCTGAGGCTATGGAACATGCCTATAAATGTCTTACTGATGTTGTAATACACTGCTATTGATATCCTCAAACTCTGTCCTTGAACTGTCCTGAATAAAAGCTACCTGTGCTTGGGATAGGATTCATTTCAATTAATTACAGATTAAGGTTAAATGTCTAGTTTAAGCTGGTTATTCAAGCTGACGTTGTCCGCAGCAGTGAGAAGAGTCTCCAAAAGGCAGCCCTCCTCATGTGAATGCAGCAGCAGTCTAAGACTGTTGCTGGGCATCATCTGCCCTGGTGGCTGATGTCATTCCTCCCCATAACTGAGGAATCATAATCCTAAAGGCTGGATGCCAGACGGTTGTGTCTGATGAGGCTAGCTGAGCTGGATGATGTGCATCATACCACCTTGCACTCCATCATGAGATGAAGGACCACTCATGCCACAATGTCCTTTCCATGCTGGGCATCCCCAAGCTCCCCAACTGCCACCAGCTCCCCATCCAAGAACAACAGCTCATAATGCTGGCTCCTTGAGAGATGAAAATTGTGGGGGCACCACTTAGGAGAACCTTTATTTGCACTGAATAAAGCGAAGGCCCTCCTCCTCCTCAATTAGAAGTAAAGGCAAGTTCAGCTCTTCCCCTGCTCAGTGCTCAGCTGGTGACCCCACTCACTTCACAGGTATGATGTGGTGGTGTGAGTCAGACCTCCAAGTCTTAGCTGAAGTCAAGATGACCACCTCCATCTGTCCTCAAATTTTAGAAGTTGCTTTATGGACAAAAAAAGAACAGATTATCTTGGATCAGGTATTGGGTGTTTTTCAGACTTAACAAACCTTCTTTTGATGCAGGTCGAAAAAAATTTAAAACTGGAAGAAAAAATCACCATGCTGCAACAGCAGAACGAAGAACTCAGAGCCAGGATTGAGCAAAATACTGTCATAACAAGGTTTGTGCTGATATTTGCAATGTGTCTTAGCTTGAAAGAAGGCTCCAGATCTTAATTGCCTAAGGCTGACACTTATTTCAGAAGGGGAAAAACTTATCTCACCTTGAAAGTGTGTTTGTGTCGTGTTATGCTTCTTTTATTACAAAATCCTTTTTATATTGGGGTTTGCTTACTTTAACATAAGGAAAGCCACATATCTATCTGTGTATTTTCATGATTTTGACGTGCTGCTGAGAGCAAACTTGCTGGTGGTTCTGATCTCAGTATCAGTGCCCTGAAACCCATTAGTCAGTGGGAATGAGGATGGGAATGGGGTGTTTTCAGGAAAGACATGCTACCGATGCCACTGTCACCAAGGCGGGGTTATCCGTAGGTGGTTTTGTTCATTGGCACTGCCTGTTTGCACTCTTGTCACAACTTGGCGAAGGTGTCAAGGCTCTTTGTGTTAGTTAGGTGGTATATAAAGAGAAGGGTAGGACAGTCCCTGTCCCAGAGTTTATAGTCTGCTATAAGGCCAGAGACCACAGCTGGAGCCAGGCAGAAAGGGTGCCAGAGGGAGACGCTAGAGCTGGTCTTGTACGAACCCTGCAGCTGCCTAAGCAGTCATTGCAGTCAGAAATAATGCCATTGCCCAAAAGTTAAATTTAATTTTTAGCTGACTTTTAAACTGCCGGTGTCTCATCTCTGATTTTAGTTTTTGTCTTTCTAGTGCTTCATTTGTTAATGACTCAGCCTTTTGAAACTGTCTCTGGCATGTAGATATTTTTAAAAGGCAGCATTACTTGCACTAACATTCACATAGGGTGAGGATTATGTTTCCTCTCACCGGATTGTAAATACCTGTAACACACATGTCACTGTCTGAGGTGGGTGTCTGCAGTGTTTCTGTGCCTGGGAAGGAAAACTAGGAATTTTTAAGGTCTGGTTCATGAGACCCGTTTGAGACACCTGCTTTAGGGCTGGATGAATTGTGGCCTGAAAGTGGCAGTCTCTCTCCATGGCTGACAGCAGCCAGAATTCCTGGTTCAGTGCTTGGCATCTCTGCATTGCAGCTACCTGTCTCTGGCTGAGTGAATAGCACCCTCCCTCCACTCCCTGCCAGCATCCAGCTGCAGCACTTTGTTGCTTGGCTGTAACTATGTAGGTACTGGTTTCAAGAACATCTTTTAGGAGAAATTCTGAATTTGAGGTCAGTCTGCAAATTCATCTTTGAGGACAGTAATTTTCAGCAGTAACTATTTGGGGATATCTCTGGGGCAGCCATAGGGACAACCAGGGCTTTAAAGTTGGAGTTATTAAGACTTGCATTTTCCTGGCAGCAATAGCCAAGCCGATTGCTCATTTCTGTTGTACTGGCACTGCCTGGGAAGTGCAGCATGAATGAGCTCTGGGAGCTGCCCTTGCTGGGGAACGACATGGATTAGAGCTGTTTCTGCCAGTATTCAATTCAGGTGCCCAAGCAGCTGTGACAGCCCAGCAGCAGCAAGAGGAGGGAGGGGAGCCAGAGAAAAGCCAGTCTTTGCAGCATGATCAGGAGGGGGCTTCCAGAGGTACTGGGGGGCTGAGGGGTGCACCACACAGATATTTCCAGTTATAGCCAAAAGCAGGTACAAAGGGAGGGACAAGAGCCTTTGGACACAGGAGTTCCACAGAGCCTCTTCTGGAACTTCCTCAAGCACTTGAAAAAATCATCTGATTTCCCAACATTTCAGATCCTCCCTCCAACCAACCAGCATTTTTTTTGGTCCATTGGACTAGGGATGTTTGAAGAATGGTAATTTCCAGCACCCAAAGTTGAACATGACCAGTTCTGGTCTTTGTTGGCATAGCCCACTGATCTCTGGACCATTTGGGTCAAGGGCACGGCTCAAGCACCTTCTCCCACATCTCTATCGTGTTGATGTGCCCCTGCAGATCTCTGTGGGTTTATGGCTGTGATTTGTTACAGCTGCTTAAATTGTTGGGAGACTGGGAGAGAAACACATCTGATCATGTCTGCTCCTGTCCAAGTAGTGCCTTTAGCAGAGGAGGGAGCTGAGCCCCTCACTGTGCTCTGCAGTCTGTGCTGTTGTGACCGGCCTGTTCCCAATACCCAGATGAGCTTTACCAGCCAGTCACACAAGAAGAAACACACACAAAGGCAGGGAAAGCACTTGCTTTTTTTTTTTTCTTCAGCAAGTGCAGTCTGAAACGGATGTACTGAGGCTTTGCGTATAATTTTTATGGCTGTCTTGTTCGACACTGCAAAAGAAAGTAATTCCATGTGCAGCAAGAGTTATTTCTTCAGGGTGAGCTCCCATGGGAACTTTCTCGTGACTCTTAGACTGTGAGCTCATGCTACAGCTGGTTCCCCAGTAGGACCATGATAGGATTTTTCTTCTCTACCAGGCAAGCAGCTTTCTGAAAACTTCTGTCAACTTGTGTTTTAGTCCTTCAACTCTTCTAGCCGCTGCTCCATGGTTCAGAACTTTCAGGGACTGAGAGAAGAAACAGACATAATCTTGATTACCTGAATTACATTTCTGTAGGAATTTAGACTAAAAAAGCAGAAATTCTTAAAAAATACTTTTTAAACAGAATCAGAAATGCCAACCCCACCATCTCAGAGGCTTGAGCGCACCAGCAGCCCATGACATCTGCTATAAGCTTCAGGCTACACCCAGAAAAGTTGTACAGAATTTTTTGTGTGCATCCAAAATCCACACCCAGCTGCTGTTGAATGCTGGAAACACCTGGGGGAAGGTTAGGTTCCTCCCTGTTGATTTCTATAAAATCCTAAATTGCCTGTTAATCAGGTTAGGTACCTGTCCAGAGCTGCCCCAGGTTGATCACATCAGGACCTGGCTCCTGCCCAAGCATAATGGGGCTGCAGAATCCTGGTGCTCCTTCATGCATCCTTGAGGATGTAGGTGTTGTCAGCACATGCCCAAAACACATCCTAATCAGGTCCCATACTCTACCTGCACTGCTCCATTTGTTTCAAAACCAGTCACTTGGTGCAAACTCACTAAGGCTGGTGCCCATGGATATTCCCATACCCCAGCTCCCCAAAAGCCATTAAGTTACGGGACATTCTGAGGAGAACACCTCCCTGGTCCTTGCTGCTGAAGTTTCTCTAGCATTGCAGTCAGGACTAGTGTCTTTTTTGGGACCAAGGAGGAAGGATCTGGAAAAGGACCTACAGCCTCATGAGCTTTTACAAAGGAGAGGGAAGGTCTTAAAGCTGATCTGCATCCTGCATCAGGACAGCTGCTAAAACTGGGAGCCTTGAAAGGGCAGAATCCTTTTCCTTGGCATGCAGTGAGTTGAAAAAGTCAGCAACTGCTGTCTCTCCTCTTTGCACTCACTGACACTCCACAAGTGCTCTCTCACTCATTGCACAGCTTTGGCATCTAAGATGAGAAACAAGGGCAGAGTTACGTCTGACTACAGAGCTGGATTTTCATCCTCAGACAGAAGAAGGCCTAACACTGGGTAGTTCCCCTCTGGTGTCTGCTCTAGCTGCTGTGCTGCTCTGGTAAAACATGGGGCAGCATTGCAAGCACCTTTGGGTTGTGAAATGCCACAAGACAGAGGTGGCTGGAGCCAGGCATCAAAGCTGTGGAGAAAACGGGATTTAACCTGTACTTTGTGCTGCTTATTGAGTATCTGCAGGGGTGCCATTGCTGGGCAGGCCATGTTGGATTGATTTCTATATCCCCTTGTCCTCTTGGTGCAGGAACAGAAGCCCTGGCCAAGGGGCCATGTGTGCAGGGAGCCCAAGTACCCACTGACCCATGGCTCTCGGCTCCATCTGGGGGTGGGTTTGGCTTCACAGGGATTTATTGGCCCATTCCCAGGTAGAAACTACTGTGCCAGTGAACAGGCTGTGCAGAAGCCACAACCCCATGCTGTGCACCTGCTTCCTCCATGCGCTGAAAGTGGAGAGAAAACACTTAGATCGGATTCATTGCATGGTAGCTCTCAGGGAGCCAAAACCAACTTGGCCACAAGCAAATACCAGTGCGAAGAGGACATCTGAAACCACTGTGCCTACCTACATCCCCAAGCCAAGTACCTGGGGCCAGCTCTGAAGTCCTCTCCAGACACCAGTGACCAAGGCTGGGCATGCTTTGCAGTCCTGGTTGCCCACCATGGGACTGATGGTGTTCTCTTCAGCTCCACTCTGTTCACAAACCCATGGTTTCCCAGGGAAGACCAGCACTTTCAAATATACAAATAAATAAACAAATATGCTAGATTCTTCTTTTAGGGTTTTCCAGTTTTTACTCTGTTGTCTGTATGGGAAAATGGCCATTTTTAAAGTGTCTGGAGTGCATGGTCCATGCACAAAGTTCTTGGCACTTTTGCATGCCCTACATGATGCTGGCAGTAGCACATGGCCAAACAGGAAGGCTGGGCTTCATCCCCCCTAAGCTTTGGCAGCCGAGATACCTCAAAGAGGTGTAGAGGAAAGACACAAGTGTGTCTGGAGGCAGAGTCAGACTGTGTGGGGAAACTGTGACTTGTGGAGATACTCTTCTCTTCAGCAGTGAAGAGATCTGGTGACAGCTGTGCCCCAGCTTCAGCAGCTCAGGGGCAGGGGGATGGGATGGGACGTGGCTTGCTGATCAGTGTTGTGCCTGGTCTTGCCTCTTGAGCAGTGCTGGCTGCATTAATGCAACCATCTTTGCCCTGGTGTGCCTTACATGTTGTCCTGCTTCTCTCTCCAGGCAATTGTCAGAGGAGAATGCTAATCTTCAAGAATATGTTGAGAAAGAAGTGGAGGAGAAGAAGAAGCTCAGCAGGACCAACGAAGAGCTCCTCTGGAAGCTGCAGGAGGGAGACGCCGTAAGCCCTGTCAAACTCCCACCTGCATCGTCCTCTTCTTTTTATCACTGCTCATCAGAGAACTCCTCTCCAGCAAAAGTCAGAACCTTGCGGCGATGAATCAGCAGCTGTGTGCCGGAGGTTCCCTGCCTTTTATGCATTTCCAATCTGCAGAATGTTACCATCCAAGGAAGTATTACCATCAACAGGCACCCAGCATTCATGGCTGCAAGCATGTTCGGTAGCTGCATAGCTTTACACTAGGCAGGGTACTCTTATAGTCCCCATATAGAAATTCTTGGTTCTGACGTGTTGATTAGGGTAGCAAAAAAGATAGCAAAAAGCTAGAACAGCAGAAAGTTAGGATAGCAAAAAGTTTAGTTTGATGTGTGAACATTATAAGTATGGTTAGAGCCAAAAGTTGGAAAATGCTCTATTAATGGTTCATCAGAATGAACTTTTGCTGCAGTATTTCAGGTTAGTTACAAATACAGTTCAAGTTGTGAATATTTCTGTATATGTGTCTGTGTTTATATACATGTACGTATTGTACCTTTATACCAATATATAGACCCACACACATATATATGTAGTTGCAGATGTTCTGAATTGCATTTTTTATATTATTGGATACTACTAAGTGCTGATATATTTTCATGACAGTCAGCAGTTTTCTAACTCGTGCCTAAGACTTGTATCTAAACAAAATGCATTTCTGTTTAGACTCCCAGGAATATTTATACCCAACCTAGAAGAAAGTTACACAGAAGTAGAAGCGCCTTCCAAATGACCACCAAGTGGTACTCTATGTAACATGAACACCAGCGAATTTGAAATTCTGAGACAGTACTGCCTTTGAAACCATCACCTTTGCATTGAATACCAGATAAGATACGCATACCATCCACTGCTTTTGTAGCTCTTAGCATTGACATTGTAAGTGGAGATAGGCTAGAGATGAGAAACCTGAGGGGTTTAGCAAATTTGGTAGAAGTTACTGGTTAACGTGGTTCGATTTTAGTGTCTTTAAATCCTAGTCAGATCTTATCTTGATTTACCTTGTCCTGATTTGGATACAATCAGAATCTCTGTTTGGTTCCTGTCCATTTTTTTAATTTCCAGTCCCATAAGCAATAAGGAGAAAATACGTTGTTCATCCTTGACCTGTGCTGGATGAGAGGTTTCCAATATTAGGATGAGATACTGGGCACCTGCTAGGGCTCTAGCCTCCTTCCACCTGAAATGCCAAATAGAGCACAGCCAACTACACGGGCGCAAATGAAGTCAGAATTACTTTCCTTCCACATATCTATATTATTTCACATTGCTAACGCTTACCCAAAGTTACAGAGCACTTTGAAGATTCATGGAAATGAGTGGCTAAACTAACTTTAACTTTCCCATCTAGAAGCAAAAAGCCTGTCACCCAGGCTTCGGGTGACACCCCACCCGAGGGAGTGGTGGGGCCGAGAAGTGGCTGTGGTGGGACAGTCTGCAGAGCCCTCATGGGCACTGCTAGCAAGTAAAAAATATCCCTGAGCATGACTTCAAAAACAAGGAGATCTGTGGGATGCTTTTCTACCCAGCTTGGGGCAAAGAGCCTGCATGCAGGCCTGCTTTGCAGACTGGGGTCAAAGTAAGCAGGGAGACAGTACATGAAGCAAACCCCTGGGGTGCAGGAGTGCTGTGGGGAGGGCGGCTCTCCCACCTGGGTGTGCGTGGCACCAGCACACCCTGCACCCACAGGGGTGGGATTGCACTGCCCAGCAAACTGCTCGAGAGGGAGCTATGCTTCAGCTTTCCTGGGAAGTAGTCAGGATTCACAGACTGCAGCTTAGATACATCTTTAAACACCGTAAAAGCACCTGTGGCCTCTTCCACAGTGTTAAAAATAAAAAAGGTGATTTTTTTTTCTCCTTTTTAGAGAAATTTATTTTTGTAGCAGCTTTTGCATGATACTGTGATACTGAGCATCGTTAGAATAGATCATGCCACACCAGCTACTACTGTTGAAATGCATTACTAGATTTTAGTGTGTCCAGCAAATACAGCCTGAAAGAAAGATAGATACCTAGCACACACATGCACACAAAGCCCCTTCTTGCCAAGTACAACTTTAATCACTTTGATACTTACTAACTACACAGATACCTGCAATACCTACTACATTGTCATCTTTCATCCCACCAATACAATTCGGGTAAAATGAGATCATAGGAGCATAGAATGATTTGGGTTAGAAGGAATCTTTAAGATCATCTGGTCCAAGCACCCTGCCATGCACAGGGACACCTCCCACTAGACCAGGTTGCTCAGAGCTCCATCCAGCCTGGCCTTGAACACTACCAGGGACAGGGGCATCCACAACTTCTCTGGACAACCTGTTCCAGTGTCCTACCATTCTCATTATAAAAAAATCTCTTCCTTATGTCCAATCTGAACCTATCCTTTTCCATTCTAAAACTGTTGTCCCTTGTACTGTCACTAGAGGCCCTGGTAAAAAGTTCATCTCCATCTTTCTTACAGGCCCCCTTTAGATACTGGAAGGTGCCACAAGATCTCCCTGGAGCCTTATCTTCTCCAGGCTGAACAACCCCAAGTCTCTCAGCCTGCCTTCATAGGAGAGATACTCCAGCCCTCTGCTCATCTTTGTGGCCCTACCCCAGACTTGCTACAGCAGGTCGATATCCTTCCTGTGCTGAGGAACCCAGAGCTGGATGCAGCACTGCAGGTGGAGTCTCAGCAGAGCACAGTGGAGAGGAAGAATCCCCTTCCTTGACCTGCTGGTCATGTTTCTTCTGATGCAGCCCGGGATATGATTGGCTTCCTGGGCTTGAAGCATTCATTGCCGGCTCATGTCCAGCCTCTCATCCACCAGTATCCCCAAGTCTTTCTCCTCAGGGCTGCTCTCAATCCATTCATCCCCCAGCCTGTATTGATACTAGGGGCTGCCCTGATCCAGGTGCAGCACCTTGCACTCGGCCTTATTGAACCTCATGATTTTCACATGGACCCACCTCTCAAGCCTGTCAAGGTCCCTCTGGATGGCATCCCTTCCCTCCAGTGTATCAACTGCATCACTCAGCTTGGTGTCATCCGCAAACTTGTTGAGGATGCACCTGATCCCCCTGTCCATGTCATCAACGAAGACATTAAATGGTTCTGGTTCCAATATGGACCCATTAGGGCCACCACTTGTTAGTGATTTCCATTTGGACATGGAAATCAGTGCAACCATCAATGCAAGCCAATTCCATATCCAACTCCATCCATCAAACCTGTATGTCCCGAATTTAGTGACAAGAATGTTGTGTGGGACTGTGTCAAAGACCTTACAGAGTCCAGGTAGATGACATCAGTTGCTCACCCTTATCCACCAATGCTGTCACACCATTGCAGAAGGCCACCAGATTAGTCAGACTTGTTGATAGTTTCTAGAATCCTCCTTTTTACCCTTTGTAAATTGGTTGAGATGATACATCCAGTTGTTACCATGATGCTCCTCCCTACTTTTCTGTGCTAAACACACTAATGCATACTACTGGCCCAGGACAATCTGGCTGAGCCTGTTTTAATTTATTAACCCTTTCCCTCTATTTCTGGTGCTTTCTTTATCACTTTGTTAGTTTAAAGTCATATGCAAGAGATGCTTCCAGCAGTGAATTGGGAGTGGGGCTTTTATGGTGGGAAAACTGGGATTGAACCCAGCTCCACCATCATTCGGTATCATTGCCAATCCTTTTCCCATCTAATTTTTGCCTCCCAATCCTGCCTCGCACTGGATTCTTCCTTGGCATGGCCTCTAGGGCCTGCCCAATCACTAGCAAAGCTGCAGGAAATTTTGCCTGACCAGAAGGGACCCAGTAACCCATCCCTGTGGGGGCTGTTAAGGGTGGCTCCTCCTGGTGTGAGCCCAGAAACACAGGCTTTTTTTCCCCCAAAAAAGGTTATTTGTTTTTCCTGTTTTTCTGTCCTATCCCTCTTTGCCTCTGCATGCTGGAGTAGGTGTGAAAGAAAAGCCCAGGTCACTCAGACAGTGGGAGGAAGGGAGCAGCCCCTGAGTGAGGCAGCCATTCCCAGGGGATGAACACCCCCGAGTGCATGGCCAAGCCTGTAACCCCTGCTCTTGCCAGGGAGGTGTGACCATGAAAGGTGAGCTTGGCATTCCCAGTGGTGTAGGGGCCTTATCTCCAGTCCGTGCTCACTGGCTGTCCCTGCTCAAAGGCAAGCAATGGGAAGTAATGTCTTTTGCGAGGCTGGAGACTTCCCAAATGCCGTGGCCACTGCAGGGACTTTCCCATTTGGTAGGGTAGGACAGCCTTTGGCAGGAGAGGGAACATAGCCAGCACTAAGCAGGAAAGGGTTTTATCGCCTCTGTCTTTAAAAAGAAGCTGTTTGATTTGGTTAATCTTTAATCAATGCAGAAGGGTGCAGCAGCAATAAAACTAGCCTACGGCTGCTCTGGAGGGGCTCCAGAGACAGGCACTGGGAGCAGGCATCAGCCATGGGATGGCAGGAGAGCCAGCAGCAATTTGGGGCCAAGGAAAGCTCCTTTTTTCTGTGGAAAGATACCTTTTGGCCCTGTTGGGATGGCACCTCCAGCAGCTGCCGGCAGAGACGTGTTAACTTGGGCGATGCACAGCGGCAAAGGCTTGCGGTAGTGGCGGGCAGGGGGAGGAAAGGAGAAACTATCAAGTGCAAAATCAGGTATTTTATGTCTGCACTGATGGTGGTTGTGTCCCATGGACACGCTGAGGAGCCTCTGTACAGTTTCCCGCGCAGCAGGAGTTCTGTGGTCCCGTTTACTATGTGGCTAATGATTACAGGAAGTTTGTATTATTTCAGTTACGATGTACAGATAAGTGTAATATATTCCTGATAATAAATATATGCGCCAGTGCACCTGTGGGCTGCCGCATACCGACCAGCATGTCCTGCCGTCTTTTCTGTGCACACAGAAACTGGGATGAATGGAAAACAAAGCAAAACCCCTTTAAAGGGTTACCCTATTAAGGGTAAAGACTGAAGCTGGACACTCAGCCTCTGGGCAGCAGGGGTGGTCGGCTGGGTTAATAGTGAGCCACAGTTAGGTAAGTTCCCATGGATGCATTTTCTAAAGGTGTCTCCAGTATATCTGGGGCTCCCAGATCAGGGATTGTGGTCTGCAGTATTTCTATTCAGGTATCATGCTGCAGCACGTGGTAACAGGAACATTTCTCCTGGTGGTTCAGGCACAGCAGAAAAAAACTGCACTCTCTATTGGAGTGCCAGTTCACTAAGTTTCAACACCCCATCCCCTGTGCCCTCACCCTGCCCTCCCACTGAGAGACATAGAACTGCTTGGGCTTTGCCACAAGGATTAAAAAGGGTCCAGGGCACATCCCACCTCAGAAACATGCCTGGTAACATCCTCCTGAAAGACTTTTCACCAGGCCCCTAGCTTGCTTAGCCGTGGCAAGGACCAGGACTGAAGGAAGAAGCAAAGCAGTGTTCAGGGGCCACTGGTTCATTTGCCACAGGACACGAGTGATGAAGGCAGAAGCGTGCAGCAGACAAGCCTCCTTCTGCTTGGTGGTTTCTGTGTTGTCCTGCAGGCCCTATCCTGGAAAACCCCACCAGCAGAACTCTTCATTCACTATACAGTCCTGGTTTCCTGAGGCAACTAAACTTTGCAATGGGAGCAAAATTAGTATCACCTGGATCAATTTTAAGTTACCTTTGCAGGTTCTTGAAGTCCCACCTAATACCTGAACTGGTAGTACAAGACAGGAGCTGAGTCACCTTACTGTTGGCAGCAACAACCTGCACAGCGCTGTGCACAGACCCACTCTGAAGCAAATTCCCCAAATTATGTAGCATCCCACCTGTCTCAGCAAATCCAAAAGACAGGGCAGAGTTACCACAAGCATCTCCCTGAGCAAGTGCTCCCCTGGAGGTATTGGAACAAGGTGGAAAACAGAGGCAGGCTTGCAAATGAGGACAAACAATAGGCATAATTTATTTGGATATTAAGAAATACATTTTAATGCTGTACCACATAATTACAAGTGAATTTCCAAATTCCAAAAGCATTGTTAAGGGGAGAAGTATTTAGAGTGTTGACAGGATTAGAAGTAGCCACACACCTGTGCTGTGCTCTGGGGGCAAGGTTCACATTTTAAAACTTAAGGCTTTAATTGCTACGTGAACTTGGCAAAAAGACAAAACAAAAAAAACCCAAACTGAAACAAAGATAAAGAAGACAAAAAATAGATTTGATTACTGAACAAGCATTAAAACTACTTATCACACCCATAAAAAATTCTGAGAAAATCATTAAGAAAATAGATCATCAGACAACGGAAAGGTATTTACATTTTGCTTAGTAATTTTAATAATTGAAAAATAAAAATATACACTCTTCCATGGCTTCAGTCAGAAAAATTGCTTTACCAGCTCCTCCTGCCCCTTGCATCCAGCATAGCTGGAACACACAAGTCCTGCAAGGGAACCCTTTGCTTCCCACTGTTGTCCTGAAAATACGACTCACTTTGTCAAAACCACTCTCCCACACAGCACTGGGATGAAAAGGTGCCTCTTGCTGGTTGGAGCCTGCCAGGTCTTAGATGAACCCCATGTTTTGCAATGTGAGCCAAGAGCAAATACCCTGAGAAAAATCGAGGTCTGGCTCTTGCTAGCAGAGATGTTCCAGGATCATCTGTTTTCCAGATGGGTGTCAGACTCCCAGTGGGACCTCAGCTGCAACTGTAAGGTAGAGCATAAGGCAGCCCAGGGGGGTTATGGCAGAGGCATTGCTGCTGGAATGGGAAACGAATGATAAACCATGAGGCGAGTGGCAGCAGGCAGCACAACTGATGGCACCATCGAGGCAGCCTTGCCTTCTGCTTGCTTTTGGGATGCAGGCAGGCTGGCATCCCACATCAGGCTGGCAGCCCCATGGAAAGCTGAGGTGGCTGTGAGGAGAAAGCATCAGTTCACTGTGTACGTACAGATTTAGCCTTGAACAAGTGCAATTTTTTCACAAGGAGAAGGAAGAAACAAGACCTGCTTGGAAAGTCAAGCCCAGCGGACATCACAACGTTATCCAAGGCTTTAGGAAGAGATGCTTTTTCTGCCAGAGGGAAGAGGTTTGCTTTGAAAGGGGAGGGTGTTGAGATAAACGTAGGGAAGGGATTTCAGAGGAGCCTGCTGCATGAAAACCAGCCTCATTCCTGCTCCTCCCCATCAATGCAAGCCCCTCGCGCCTGCCAGACCTGCCTGTCACTCTTTGTTCATTTGGGCAGATGACAGCGATGTTCACTTGTACATGGCTTTCCTCAGGGGTGGATTTAAGAATTTCCACGGGAATTCATTAGTATATAAAATGCAATCACTAAAGAAGCAGATTTTACAAATATAAACATAATATTCTAACATATCACTTTCTGGTCTCTGAGTAAGTAGGAATGGAGGCAGCAGGCAGTGACAGGCACTCTCTGTACACCACAAATAGGAGCTTGTTTTTCTTGAATGGATAAAGAGTAAGAGCATCCATGGCAGGCACTGCCAGCTAAAACTTTACCCTTCTAAAACCCCAGCAGTAAACAGCAGTGTGTGGTGTCAGCACCAGCAGCAGTTCCACTGGTGTGTTTCCCTTCCGCCCCCTCTTCCCTGCTGTAACCAAGCACATACGGCTCTGAAACCAGGAGCAATCTGTTTGCAGCACACCCCAGCCCCCACAATGCCCAAACAGTACTAGTGGGCAGGGGGGGCAGCCCTGCACCCCCTCATGCAGCAGAGCTCTTCGACTCCTAGCACACACACTCTCTGCCCAGAGCAGCATCAAACTCCACCCTAAGGGATCAGAAAAGGGGAGAAAGTGAAGCTGAAACCCAGTCAGTAATGACTTTCAGTGACAGAAGAATGAAACTTGTCAAAAGCTAGTAACTTTTGAACCAAAAAAACTTCTTTTTTTTAGGGGGGTGGGTTGGGGAGGGGGGGGTGGGGAAGAAAAACTATTTTAACAGCAATTTTCCATTGAGAAGGGTTGGCCAGCTACATACTCAGACTTGCTATATAAACGCGAGTTGCAGTCTCAGTGCTGCCAACCTCTGCCCACCACGCACCCACAGTCAGTAGGATCCTTCCAACAGCTTTCCCAGAAGGAAACTTCAAGTGAGCAGGCTGGGAGCAACCAAATATGCTAAAACAAGATCACTCTTTTGGGCCAGAGCCTGCCCCTAAATATCAAGCATGCCAGGATCTGTTTTTGTGCCAATCAAAGGCATTGCTTCTCCATTCCCAACTCTTCATGCAACAAAATGCTCTGCATCTCTACAAAATATTCGCATCATAAAATAATGATTAAACTATTCACAAAGGAAAGCTCAAATGAATGAAAGCATATCATCCACAACAGCAAGGTTATAGCAGCAGTTGCATGACTCCGAAGATACTTGGCTTGATCTATGTTACATGCAGACATCAGCAGGGAGGCAGAAGATGGTAAAACTCCATAAAATAGTAAAAATCCCACTATTCAGCAAAGTCCTTGACATTGTCCTAGAAAGAGGCAGTCAGTCAGACTTGCCTTTCTGCTTAAAAAAATGTACAAGCAAGGGGTGGATGGATGCAGGCAGGAGAGGATGAGGCAGAAGTATGCAGCTGTGTCAAATGCATCACCTCCTCACCAGTCCACTCCCTGGGTCAAGACATGTGAAGAGGAGGCCAGGAGGCCCCCAGGTCCAGCTGGACATAGAGGAAGCAGGTCTACAGAGAGCCAGGGAGACACCTGCACTTCCCTGTCACTGTGCAGGGCTGCAGATTCCCTCCACCTCCTTCTATCCAGTGAGTAGCAACAACAAACAACATCAACAGCAGCACTCGCCACCAGGGAACTGATGGGTTGAAGAAGTCATGATGGAGCAGCGGGAGACAGAGCTAAAGACCCTCACCTCTACCAAAAAATTTATGGCATGTGGCTCTGGGGCTGCTACACATGAGGGCACATTTAAATACCAAATCTGTTAACACAGAAGGGTTTTCCTATGAACCTTCTCAGAGGAAAACCAACTGAAGAAAAATGGCCCCCATTAGGACTTTCTCTTCTTCTACGTGTTGCTATTATATGTCACAAAAGCTGAAACAAAGTAATGGAATATAAAAACCAGACAACACAAATAAGTTAACACTTATATAAAAAAATTTTACATACAGAAAAATATCTGTGCATGTTAAAATAATTTTCTTTGGAAACACAGTTCCAGTCAGAATTCAATCCTAAATGGTCATTGCATAATGCTTTAGTTGCTCAGAAGCTGGTACCCAGGTAGGGAAAAACATCCTGACATTTTTAGTACAATAGAAAACTTTGCTCCCCTCTGAGTTTTCATCTTCTTGCCTCTCACCACACCTTCAGTGTCTTTTGGGAGGCTGTGGAGTGTGTTGACCCTGCCTGTGTTTAAACAAAATAGATTTCAACATAGTGGCTTCTAATTTCTATATTCATCTCTCCCTGCTTGAGTAAGACTTTGTATATGCATAAGGTGCAAAGGCTTGGCAGATGGTCAAGACCCAGTGACTGGAGCAGACCCCAATTTCATTTTTGGGGGCAAACTGCATTCAAAACACACCCTGAAGTGCACCTTGGAGGCAATGAACACAGTGCCTTCACTCCCTCAAATTCTAATCCTGCCAAGAGCCTCCCAGCACACTAGAAAGAAGCCAAGATTAAAACTCTTCAGTGGGCAGAAAGGCTACAAAGTCTTTCTTGGAAACATGGGAGAGACGGTCCACGGTCTGGTCGTGTAATCCAGGAAATGGTCTGATTCTCCTTTTTGCTGCACCAGATGCCTGGTGAGACCCTGGACAAGTCATGCAAAGGTCTGTTCTTCAGTTCTTCAACTGAATGATGGGGAAAAGAGCCTGTTGCTTCATGAGCAAGAGCCATGCTGACAAATAGATTAAAGATTGTCCAGTGTTCAGAGGCAGTAGTATGGAGGACACCTAGGAAAGCATCCACTCAGTCAGGAAAGGGGGTTTCTGCAGTATCTGTTTGGGATGCTCCATCCCTGGAGGCATTTGAGGTCCGGGTTTTGAGCAATCTCATCTAGTGAAAGATGTCCTTGCCCACAGAAGGGAGGCTGGACTAGAAAATCTTCAAAAGGTCCCTTCCAACCAAAACCATGCCATGATTCTATGATTTGTTTTTCAGTACAAGTTGAAGCATGAATTTAAATCAGTGGCATTACATGGGCATGGCTCATCTTCAGGATGCTTTAACAAGCATTTTTTAGGGTAGTGGATGAATTTGGCTGGGGAAAGCTATTAGAGAATTTAAAAAAAAAGAAAAAAATTCGTCTTGCAGCAAAACTAAGACATTGCCAACCAAACACAGCCCGTGGTCTCAACTCCAAATTTCCAACCTTTCACTACAGCGAGGCTCTGGAGATGATCTCCAGCCCCAAAGGGAAAGTTCCCTTCAGCAAGTCAGACCCTAGAGCTTAGCAGTGTTTTCTGGGCTGCATGCTCTGCTGGGACTTGAGAAGCCCCTGCACCTCCCCACAGCCAGGGGGCAGACACCAGCACTGCTCATGTATGAACTTCATGACCCTCAGGATCCTCCTGTGCTTCCCTTCCCAAGGCAGAAATGCATTCCACCCGCCAACACCAAATGCATTCCATGGCCAACTCCTTTGCTAATGCCATGTGGCCAGCACACAAAACTGATGCGGGGAGAGGAAAATAGGGCTTCACTTGCTGTCAGGGCTGGACTCACTTCTGCCAGCCACCCCACCACTGCAGCCACACCACTGGCGATTTCCAAAGCAAAGAGGTAGGACAGCTTTTTGGAGGCACCCATTCCTTTCGAGCCTTTCAAGTATTTGCACCACACAGTTTCCTCACTAAACTTGGTAATCCCTCTGTGGAGTGTACAGGCAGCAGCAATATCTGCTGGCGTTCCCGGTGTGCTGGCAAGCGACCATTCACCTGACAAACAGCGACCACAAACCTTCCCAACATTTCACAGCAGCGCTGTGCTTTAAAGCATATGAGTACATAGTTTAAAAAAAAACAAGTAAAATACAACAGAAACTATGAGACTTAATAATTTAAAGAATGAAAATCTTGCAGGTGCTTTCTTAACCCAGTGAAATCTGGTGTTTGGCGAGAGCCTTTTTTTGTGCGTACACATGGGGTACAGGTCACATAGGGTGTAGGATGGATCTGGTCTAAGCTTGACAGTAGCACTGCAAAATCTGCTCTATGTATAATCAGGTAGAGCATCTGTGTGGAGGTAATTCTCAGGGCTACTGAATGAAAGACCTTTCTGAGGCTTGGTTTCATAGCAGCATTTAAGGTTAACTGCCACACAGAAGCAGTTCTTTTTCTACACACTGGGGAAAAAACCAAAACAGGAGAGGGAGAGAGGGAAGTAGAGAGTCAGCCCCAGGTGAGCTGACAGTGCTGCCAGGAGTATTCCAGAGTTGTGGCTTTTTTCCTTGTGATCCCTTTTAACTGTGCTACTAAACAAACCGCAAGCTGCAGCAGAAGGGTTGGGGAGGCCCACGTTAGACTTTCTTATTCCTGCATTACTGATCAATCAGGTGCAATCTGGTTCAGGATGCCCACCACAAAGCTTCTTTCACTGCAGCTACGAGTTGCCTGTAAGCCAAACACAGTCATTTACAGTTGTCTGAGCCAGCATCTGTGTTTCTCTCCACATCTGCTGACGCTGTGTAGGTGGCTTCCACACTATGCCGTATTCCATAGGCAAAGTAGATGATAAAGCCTGTGGAAGCCAAGGGGAGAGGATACCATTAGCTCTTTGAGGAAACAGAAAACCCTACTCACACCCACTGATACAAGTTACACCAGTGTAAGCCCAGCCATCCTGATCGTTAGCTTCTTGAGGACAGCCACTACAATCCTTAGGGGAAAAAAAGCCCACAGGCACCAGTTTTTAAAAGTCAATCTATCCCAGCCCCAAATGGGGTGCTCATTTGAGCATTTCAGGCAATTCAGCCTTGTCCACATGGCTATTGGGAACATCTTGGGATGCAGCTCAGCTTCTTCAGCTCCAAAACCACAAGCCCCCCCACATGGACAGCAGCTCAAGGCCAGTCAACAAAAAACTCTCTATGGTTTCTTGTGGGCAACAAGACCCGTAAGATGGTTCATGGGTTGTTGTGCTGTCCTCACAAAGGCTCCAGGACCCTTGAATTTGAAACAAAGCTTGAGACACACAGCCTAAATGGCTTGAGTTAAGTCACCAGGGTTGCCCAGGGATGATCAGAATGCAGAATCCCTCCCTGGAATGCTACAATAAATTTACGGTTAACAAAACCTAATAACTTTGAACACAGCATTTTTTACTCTCTAACTCACCCAGGAGCATCCAGACTGCAAACCGTATCCATGTGCCTACGTCTAGCTGCATCATGAGGTAAACATTCACAAAAATACTCACAACAGGAAGAAAGGGCAAAAGAGGTACCTGAAAAAGAATGAGGGATACATTACATCCACAGGGATGGAACAGTGGGCAGGAAAGAACATCACATCCCTTGTATATGGGAAGGGTGATGGTTGTTACCAAGTCTTCAGCTGTCAGATCTGAGAAAAGGCAAGGTTAAACCCAAAAGGAGGACATCAATCCACCATGGGAGAGGGATGTAAACAGCGCTGTTCATCTGTTTTAAGAAGCTTGTTTTGTGGTCTGTAAGGAGGCAAGAGGCAAATTTTAGCAGTAATATTAAATACTTGTGGGGTGAAGGAGAGGAGAGGAAAAACCAAGGAGAGCCAGCTATTGAAGACCAAGAGACGAAGGTAAGGGGAATGTCAGAGGAGGGATCTAAGGAACTTCATTCAACAGATAGCAAGGTAATTTAGCAAAAGAGAGAAAATTATCCCAAAGCAGAAGAAAACCAGCAAATATTGCAAGAGATGACTGCAGCTGTGCCAAGAATGCCTTAGTGGTCTGAGAGTCAAAGAAGAATGAGACAGTAAAGCCAAAATGCCAAAGTAAGAATATAAAAAAAATAGCACTGGCGTGTAAAGATAAAATCAAACAAGGTATTATGACAATAGAAAACACTGTGAATATGGTGGAACTAAGAGGAAAGTGAACTTCACTCCTAAGGGAAAAGGAGATTTATAAGAAGAAAAAGGCTTGTGGGCCCTTCTTGATCTAAGCATTGCCCCCCAAAAAATTTATGGTAAGCATCTGCTCACATTATTAGAGAAAGGAGATAGACACACAAATTAGAAAAGAGAAGAAGAATATTTTTCTAAATTTGGCTTTGTCAAGTCAGTAGGGACAAATAAAATTTCCCTAGGTGGGTGAATTATGTACCCAGCTATTGTAACAGTGATCTCTGAACTATTAATAAGCATCTCTGAGAGTTCTTGGTAGAATTGTAAGGTCTCTGAAGTCTGGACAAGAGAAAAAAATTACTTGTTAAAAAATACAGAAAAACAACTGGGGAACAAACAGGTCAGACTTGGATTTCCAGAGTGACTTAAGAGAAAAATCACAGTCGGGTTGTGAACGTCTAAAGAACAGCAAGGAGATAAGTAACAAGGTTGTCAGGCATTAGAACAGGTTACCCAGGGAAGTGGTGGAATCATCAGCCCTGGAGGTATTTAAAAGATGTGCAGATGTGGCATTGAGGGACAGTTTAGTGGTGGATTTGGCAGTGCTGGGTTAATGGTTGATGAACATAAAGTTCTTTTCCAACCTAAATGATTCTATAATTACAGATTGAGGAGTGATAGGTCTAATTTCTTTTTTCTTGGACAGGGTAGTGGCTGAGGGAAAAAAAAGGGGATAAAATACCTTGAGTGAAAGGTGAAGAGACTTCCTCAGAAGTGAGTTTAGACAATACAGTCTAGATGAGAGTTCCTAAGTCCTCCTGGACATTTCTGTTTCTACCTCTGGGGCCATAACCCCCAAAATGAGCTGGAAACGCTACCTTGGACAACTCTGGTTGGATTAAATTATTAAAATCAGTGAATTTACTGAAAAACTGTATTTGAAGAGCAGTCACAATGAAAGCAGTTTAGATGATGGAATTAGAATCCAAAATTAATTTAATAAATTGGGGAACTAGCCTGAAATCAATACTATAAAACATGATTTGCAGGATTATACTGGGGAGAAAAACATCCCAGTGTTTAATATTGAGAAGATGGTGTACTTCGTCAGGGCAGGAAAATGACATTTCTCATACTTAAGGCAGTTAAAGAGAGAATGGTCATCCCTTAGCCTCCATGGGGACTAAGGAAGACATGAAAGTTCACTTTCTTAGAGCCTTTTAGTGAGTACCCCTCTGATCCTCACACGCAAGTTTGCTTCTTGGGTTCTTTCTCCTTCTGTATCCGTGATCTGACGTGACCCTTCCCAACTATCCCCTTTCCTCCAGTCTCTGTCTCTACCCTATCTTATAACCATCTGCTTTCAAAAGCAGAGTCTGCCCTTCCCTTCCAGCCACACCTCTGCAGCAGATTCTGCCTTTCCAGCTTCTCCTGGATGGAAAAGTTCACATCATGCCTCTATTTGGCCAGGTCTACCCTTCTGATACAGGCCAACATGCACTTCCTCCTCCAAGCACCTCCCAAAACAGCTGTTTTTCAGCTACACGTCCCAGGACACTCACCTTAAAGGAGAGTTTAGTTTTGCTTTCAGGCTGTTTCCATATAATGCAGCTGACAATGAGAACAAGGATGACAGCAATAATCCACACATATATTGCAATATTTGTTATAAGGACAGTCAGGATACAGCTGCACACAATAAAGAAACCTGTGAAAAGACACAAAAGGTCACTGATTTTTTTTTTTTTTAGAAACAGGAGTAAACCAACAACAACCCACAACCAGAATCTGAAAGGTTGGCAAACAAAACAGCAACTCATGAAAAAACTAACCATAACGGACATGTCTTTCCCCCTATACACCCACACATCCCCCATTTGTGGATTTCTCTTTAAGTCAGAAATTTAATCTGCAGACCTTCAGTTATTCTGGCCATTACAAAAGCTCATCAAAATCACAGCAAGGAGGTGAGTTTTCCCACCACGGTGAGTACAAAGACCTACCAGCTCTGTGCTCCAGAGACACACTGCCCAGTGCTTACCAATGATGAAGGTTGAGATGTTCACCACCGAGCCAGATAATTTGGAAGGGTCTGAATTTGGGGGAAACAGTATAGCTTTGAAGGAGCACTTCTCCTCTTCCTCTGGCAAAAATCCAGCCTGTGACTCACTGGTGCTAACAGACTCATTGTTATCCGTCTCCTCTGTTGACCTAGCCATTTGGTATGCCAAATTAGGTTGCTCTGGCTGGTACCTGGGGAAAAGGAAATGACACAAAGAGCCAACCAGTTTGGCACAGGGTACCAACCATTTAAAAGCCACATGCATAGTCATGGCTGCTACCCAGATCACTACAGCACCAGAACAGGCCCACATAACATCTGTACCCTTCTGTTTCAGGGGGATATTTGAGGAATAACGTCATAATGATGTAAGCAAATATCGTCGGCTCTTGTCACCTACAGCTTGGTTGTAATGTCAAGTGTTTTAAAGCAGACAGTGCTCTTTCATAAACACTGTCATCATTGTCACCAAAACATGATGAGCTGATAGAACTGGAGAAGGAAGCGGCAGAGGGACAGACAGATAGTCATGACCAGGCTGTTGTGTTATCAGTGGCAGTTCAGCTCTTGCCTTTTGGACAGGAGGTGGTTGAGCAGATATCGCACACTGCAGAAACATTCCTGGTGCCTCGTACTCCTCCATCCCAGTATCTTCTGCTACCTTGTCTGCTGCCACACAGGGAAGGGAAGGAAGAGATGGTTGTTGCCTGTGTGAACAGCACATTCAAAAGGGCTGTGACACACAACCAAGTGGATCCATAAAGAAAAACCACTCTTCCAGCCTCGGCTCTCTGTTACAGAATGTTTTGTCTGTGACTCACCTCAAATTCTGACTTAAGGACTGGGCCATTTTGAAAGATATCTTAAAACTTCTGGGGATGTGTTTACAACAAGGACATTTGTGAAACACTGCAAATTGAGAAATGCAGTGAAATCCTTGGGTCCAATCACAGCAAGAAACTAGTGGCAGGATCTTACAGCTTTGGAAACAATTCACCTGCTACATCATTAGGCAGTCAACAGGGCAGACAAATCAGCTGCCTGGGCCACTGCAAGACAGGCTGTCAGCTCTGCCAATCCGCGATGGGGGAAATGTCCTGCAATAGGTACAGCAACTGGCAAAAACAAATTAAAAAGCCATTTCTAGCTCTGAGGAAAAGATTGGGCTGGGAAATCAGGAAAAGTAACAAGGGCAAGGAAAATTGGCAAGGATTTTTAAGGGGCAGAGAGGAGAGCACAAACACAAAGCAATGATACTACAGTACAGCACTGGCCCTTCACCTGCTGCAAGACTGTTATTAGTTCAGTGCATTTGCTGTGAGCTTGTAGAAAGCCTCCATCTGACTCTGAATAAGTCACTGAACACACAAATGTATTTTTCAATAACATTATCTTCACAGTACAGTTTTCAGTGGTAGAATGCTGTCATCAGTGAGGTGCCAAGCACTGAAGACACTCAATTTTAAGCTTAGGTTTGGGAAGCTATGGGAGCTCAGCACTTCTAAAAGACACAGAGGCATGGATCCTGCAAACACATGCTCAGCTTTTTTGCTGCCGCTGCTGCTAGACTTTATCTTGAATCCCCTTTCAAAAATAAGACAACCTGAAAGTGTATTCCCAGTGAGAACAAGAGTGGTGACAAGGACCACACATCTCTCATCCCTATTCATTGGCATATCTTCCAGGGCATTTAGACTTGACTGCAGCAGGAGTGGCACGGACCAAGGGTTAACCAAATTCAGAGGACCCCACTGCAGATACAACTAACACAAT
Organism: Myiotriccus ornatus; assembly: GCA_036023395.1. NCBI lineage: Eukaryota > Metazoa > Chordata > Aves > Passeriformes > Tyrannidae > Myiotriccus > Myiotriccus ornatus. The sequence goes on from JAYRBT010000001.1 coordinate 47,517,907, forward strand.
CCCCCATGAGCTTAGAGAAACAAGCTCTTCACATGCTTATAGCTGGAGATGCTCACAGTTTTACTACGTCTATAGAAACTATGAGGGCATGTGATCACTGTGTGGATTTCTGTCAGTGTGATACAAGAAAGGCAGTTTCTACATTCCTACCTCAGTACCAACACACAGGCTGCTACCAAGGAGTAAGCCAGGAGGGTCCCGATGGACATGAGGTCCACAAGATCTTTCAAGTCAAAAAGAAAGGCCATAACAGCTGTAGAAGAAGAAGGTGAGAGAGAAGAAAAATCAGTAACATGGCACCACATGCACATCTCAGGAGTGCTAACAATGATGCAGCACACGTGTTACTGCCGCTAAGGGCTTGGCAGGGGAGTTCAAGATGTCCTGAGGTGAGGAGAGGCAGGTCTCGCCACACGAATACCCCAACCCCCCACATGGTGTCCCAGCACAGCCTTGCTAGCTGAAACAAAAGGAACCACTTACTACAGCAAATGCCAGCCTGTTCGTCTCATACAGGTATGTTCACCCAAGTACCAACAATGAGCAGCCGTTTAAACCACAACCTCATTGTTGGAGCGTCCCAGTGGAGCCGCAGCACCCCTAAAGCCACAATTATCTTCTGGAAGTAGCTAGAGGGGATAGAGGATAGGCAGCACATTGCTGCCTTGTGTCTCAGCAAAGCTGGGGTGAAACCAAGCTTGTGCACGCAGTGGGACCAAGCATCAAGGAGGGCATCTTCAGGTAGCATGTCCTGTCATGGGGGTTTTCTGAAAAAGTTACAGACTGCCATCTCTTAGGGATTACCCTGCTTACACACCCTCACCAGGCAACCCCAGTTGTACAGAATTTTGTATAGGGGCCTTCCGAAGGCAAATAAGCAGAGAACAAACATCAGGTAATGCAGTCATAAGAAGTACAGGGACCTCAGAGCTGAGCCTGGCCCAGCCTGCCCTTAATGCATAACCTGGAGCGCGAACAACCAGCCCAGCATTCAAACTCAGCTGGCAAGGGCTGTCCCTGCAGCTTCATGTGGGTTTTGGTCCTAGGCACTATGGACCACTCAGATGAGATCTGAAGGGACTGCAAAGCACTTTTTTATACTTTATATGGCTCTTTTTCCTACCCCACCACAGTATGGACCCAAGAATACCTGAAGAGAAAGGTGTGGGAGAAGCAGCTGGGAGGAGGCTCTGCGAGTCTCAACAACAGGAGCTAAGCCCTTTCACAGGAGCTCAGAGCCCAGAGCAGCAGTCCTGCAGCAGCTCCTCACCAAAGGTGCCACATTCTTGTACCAATGGCTCATCCCAGCGGAATGCTCATTGCAGCCAAAGGTAAAGAGGAAGCAGCAGGCATAGTGAGGAAGGGGGAGACTGCAAGAACAGGGTAAGCCGCTCATCCTTGCTGTTTGGGAGGTTTAATTCCGATATTTCTGGGGGGCCAGGAGAAGGAAGCGGAGAACAGGATGGCTGCCAGGTGCAACTAACTCATTAACAAACACCAGTGCCACAGGGGTCTTCTGCCTGTCTCCGGCTGCTTTGGCATCTTCCGCAGACCTGCTACCCACACGTGGTGTCTTTAGCCAAGCCAGGCCAGCAGCCACAAGGATGCTGGGGCACCACTGCCTTCCACCTTGCAGAGAGTTAATTATTTTTAAGGCCTGCAGAGCACGCAGGGAGCAGATAAAGGCAATTCCTGGCATGAGACAGGATGGCAGCAATGAGCTCTGAGAAAGAGGGACATGCACACAGGAAGCTACTCATGCTCACCCAGACCCTCCAGGGCATGCCCTGGAAACCTAGGGCACCCTCTGGGATGTCGTGCTGTGCAATAGATCCTATTAGTAAGTGGGCTAAGAGTCAGGCAGACTTATCTGCCCCAAAGATGAGCTTATGTCTCCTTTCTTCACATTTGTGCAAGTCTTTTGATCCTACCTGCAACAGCTCCTGATGTCATTGTTGCAATTCTCGGAGTTTTTCTCTTCTCGTCGACTTTAGCTAAGAATTTAAAGAGAAGTCCATCTTCTGCCATAGCGTAAATTATTCGAGGCATCGGAAACATGGAGCCAAGGAGACTACGGATGCAGGAGGGAGAAATAATCTACTTATATCACTTCCTGCTGAGCACAGGAACACAAGCAAAAGCTAGTTGATGCCAGTATACATACAAGCTTTCATTCATTTCAGCTTCTCCTTCATGGGCCCCCTTCGAATGCCCATGTTACTGATAGCTGGCAAATGAGGTGCAGCTCTATGATTTTGGACACCTAAACTTACCCATGTGGTATAAAACCAGCCTGACTTTCAGGTAGTAAAAGGGCTGTAACTTCTATGAGCCTCTAGAATTGCTCACCTAATTGAATATGTCCTAAGTTGATCTGAAATGGGCCTCTTGAGTGCAGAGGAAGATGACATTCTGCCTCCAGCCTGCCCTGCCTCCCATCCAGATGGCTGTCCTGCAGATAATCTGCAGACAGATGGCCCTGGATACGGTAAGCTCCAGAAGATCCACCCTGCACTACCTGACACAAGTCTGCTCTCCATCCACCATGCCAGGATGTCCACTGTGTAGCTGCCTCCATGATTTAGTCACTCAATCCCTATTTATATTCCTGAAATATACCTGCTGGGTCTTCTGTTAAGATGGGAGTTTCTGAAGTGATACTGGTCACGTGCATCTCTGATATCTATCACAGGGTGAAATCCTGGTCCCTTTGAAGTCAATAGCTCTGAATTTCATGCCTGGTCTCCGCTCCATGTTTTACAGGAGCTGAAGACACATGTTTGCCTTGAGAGATGCAGAAAGGAAGAGCAGTGTCTTACCTTGTAGAAAGAGCACACAAGGAACCGACAGCCACTGCATAATTGGCTCCATCCCAACCCACATATTTAAAGGCATTAGGTAAAGGGCTATTGGTATCCAGCTGGTAGTAAGGCATCATGAGAGTCAGGGCAGCCGACACACCAAAATAAGCCACAAAGCAGATGAGCAGAGATGCCACGATGCCAATAGGAATGGCCTTCTGAGGGTTTTTTACCTCCTCACCTAAAAGAAAGAAATTTAAATATCAGCTAAATGTCAAGCAAGAACTTTATCCCAACCTAGGGCATGCTGGCTGGGGCTTTCAAAGGTTTTGTGGGCACTGAGGTGCTCTTTGACCATAATGCTGTCAATGGACTGCTCTATCCACTTGGCATACCACAGCAGTTTGCTCCCATTTCTCTGCTTCTGTAAATCCTTCCACATTTGTGGAAGCCTTATAAACGCAGGCACAGAAACAGTCTGGATTAAAAACAGTCCTTTTCCCAAAACAGATTATCTTTGTATACTCCTTCTATCCCACTGATGGTACAGACCCAAGAAGAGTTCAATGATCACAAATGATGGAACAAGAAATTATTGTGCAGTTGTAGGGAAAATCCTTGGATGACCATTTCAGGAGCGTCTCTACCAGAAGTAATACACCGTGAGCATGGTGCCATAGGTGCCCAGTTCCAGGAAAAGGCAGGAACACCTGAAAATCATATGGGTCTTCAAAAATCCCTCTTGAAAAAAGGACCCCCCATACTTTTTATTGGAAATTTTCAACAACCAAGTAGGGACAAATATGTAAAAAACCAAAATTCATCAAAGTTCAGGCACTGATTAATTACAAAACAGATTTGTGCCTTCCCTGTACCAAAAAGCTGCTCTGAAAGCAAGAGCTCTCGAGGTTTAGTGTTTCAGGAGAATGAACTAATAAACACAGATCCATACACCTAGAAGTCAAAGGCAGATGAATGTGTTTCTCCTACCAGGAGAGGCTCTAGGGCTGGCTGGAGTAATGGAGCCAGCACTTCTGGAACTCCTTGCTTGGAACAAGAGGCAGTATTGCTTCATCTGTCTTTGTCATGATTTCCTTCTTCGTCTGCTCCAACTTTGAAGCAACTCAATTCATGCCAAATGTGAAATCAAGGATCATCTACTTTCTACAGAGAATTGAGAATCTTCTTAGCCAGAAGAAATATGACAATGCTGATGGTTTCCCTCTCTAAATGAGGTATCTTAACCTTTACAGATAAAAACTCCGTCTGATTCTGAGGCACAGCTTTAGGGTGCAGATGACTCCCCAGAGTCTTCCTCTCTCTCTTAGGCTCTTCAAATACTCCAAGCTATCAGAGCTTCTTCAGCTAAAGGCCCTGAAGAACCCTATTCCAAAATAACCTGTTGATTAAAGCATCACTTGGAGTTAGAGGCTCAAACTCCCAGTTCTACCAGGTATCTAAATCTGGGCCTTCCCTGTTTGCCTAACTGGTAAAACTGGACATGATGGACCATCAGTGACCATCTACAAGATTGGGCCCTACAGGCAAAGAAGGAGGGAGGAAGCTCATTGGTTACACAGTTTATCTGCCTGCCACAGCAGCTAGAAGTCAGCACTCAGGCATCCAGGGACGTGGACAAATTCAGCACTTTCACCGTTAGGAGCAGATGAGCCAGAAGTCTACTTTGAGCTGAGCTGAGGTTCAGAGAGGCAACAAATGTGGTGTCCTGAATTCCCTATTATCTGTGCTCTGCAACATTACTGAAAGTCAGTCTACCAGCAACCAGGTACATAACCACAAAGAAGACATCTTCCCTCTTACCTGTGGTAGCAATACAGTCAAATCCCACAAAAGCATAAAAACATGTGGCTGCCCCTGAGAGGACTCCATTCCATCCATAAGGCATAAACCCTCCAACACCGTAGAGCTTTTCTTCCTGTGTTTGACTAAAAGGCATGGCACTGGATTAGAAGTGATCCTGCCTAGGTGGGAGTAACAAAGCTACTCACATAGCTCATAATTAAATTCAAAGCCGAAGTTTGAAGGAACAGGCTCTCTCTTTCCCATGCTAGCATACAAATACCAGGCAAAATGCTAAGCCCTACCTGTTGAGCTTTGGACTGCCCTGCAGCAGGCTGGGGAATGCACAGAATAAAAATGGTTCGTGGTTCGTTCCCACCACCCATTTTGTGGGGTGGATAAATATGTCTTGGCTAAGACAAGGAGAAAATAGCATGAATATAAAAATTCTCTCCTAATATTACTGCATGTGTGTAGATACACATATTCATTTTAAAAGAAGCTTTTGAAAAAGCACAACATGTAATTCTAAAAGCTGAAGACTGAGAGACATGTAAACCATACACTTTTCACTTAAGAGGGACTTGGGAAAAAGTGTAGGTGAGAGAGGAATAGAAGGGTGCCGTGACTTTCTAAAAGCCATCCAATCCTCTATTCTCAACTTCAAAATTCCTTGTGCCAAGCCCATATTCAAACTATGCTTGCAACATTAAGGGAGAACTGGAGCCTGCATCCCTGACACACCAAATGCTTTGCTGAGTCTTATCCAAAGTTCATTAAAGTCAACATACAGACACATGCTGATCACTGTGCACTCTGCATTGGGACCCCAGATCCACGAGCCTGTGTTGAGTGACAAATGAAAAACATACCCTTCAGTTCAAGTGACTTAAGTCACTTTTTCAGTGAAAAGCCTTTGTGAAGATGAATTAAGGCAATTAAAGTAAACCCCAAATCTGCAAGTCTTATCAGGTGTAAGCATTTGACCTCCCTTGCAGAAACTCTGTTGAGACTTAGATGAAAACTGGCTCACAGAAACAGCACAGCTCAAATATGGATTACTCTGGAAATAGCAATAAAGTAAGTAAACCCCAGACAGATTTTACAAAAATACAAAATGCTACAGGTCAAAGAGCTACGCTTTGAAACTATTGCACTAATTGCTCCTTGTATAGGAATAACAGCAGGGAAGGAGGGGGGACCTGTCCTATAGAAGCACTTTGTTTACAGCAGGCTGAATTTTGCAGAGGTTAAAGGAGTGGCTTTTACACAGGCTAAATTTGACCCACACAACATTTATGAACAGACTGCGCCAAACTCTGCTTCCTTGCAGGCCAGCATAAAGGGTTACACAGCAAGCCAGGACTGAGTTGATGTATATGGAGATATTTAAAGGCCCTCATTCTGTGTTGCAGAGTCTCAAGCAAAAATGAATAGTTTTGTCTTACTAGTAAGCCTTGTAAGCTCCTTAATTTTAATCCTGTATAGGACGACAGAATTTTGGCCAAGTAGAAAAATGTCATTAAAACCAGATTTGTGATATGCTTACTGCAATGCATTAAAATAATCTGCAACTTGCCTTCATTTTATTGAGGCATTTGGAACAAAGTCTCCAAATGGTACAACAATGCCCCAAGGATACTGCCCAAACATACAAAGAAAGTACACAGCTACACTTGGACATGGCTTCATATAGGAACCAGAGCCAGCCTGGTGTAGCCTTGAGTAGGAGGTTGTCTAAAGAGCTCTTTTCTCTCAAATTTGGATGTCATTGGTCATGAGGCTAGAAATGGTTAGTTCTGCAGCACGGCCCACACTGACACAGCCTATTCCTAGCAGTTTTGGCCCATCAGTACAGACTGCTTTCAGCAAGCACCCACCAAAGCCAGCTTTGCCTCCAAGGTATTTGGCAAAGGAGGCCGCCATCCCATTCACTGGTTTTCTAATTCACCCCACAACCCTCCCTACAAGCTTGCTATTGAAAATGCACCAGCTTCTGAGATAAGAAGAAAAGATCCAACCTACTTGTCTCCATAAATGCTGTGGCTGGTATTGTAAATGTCCTGTTCAGTCAGATGCCAGTTTTTAACAGATCCTTTCACAAAACCAGAGATCACGACGAAGCCAAGGACTAGGACGTTGATGCAAGTGAACACTTTGTTCACTAGTGCAGATTCTTTCACGCCAAAGATTAAAAGCCCTGGGGAAAACACGACAGTCAGGTATTTTGCCACCAGCAGCAGGCACTGGGGGCTCACAAACATAGCCCAACTCTGTTCATGCTGTGCTCTGCCCAACTTACCACACCTCGTTTCCCCCCAAAGCCAAGTAGCCCAGGTGTAACTCATCCAGAAGTAGGATGAGGACTCCAGCTCAGACATTACTACTGCAGAATGTGACACATCTTCCCACCCAGCATGACCATGCGGCACGTGCTGCTGGTAAAGTGCTTTGCTAACACAGCTAAACTTCAGCATATTCAACGCCAGCTCTGGTCACCTCATGCTGCTACACTCTGCCACCTAGACACAGCCTGGAACTCCACCCACAGACCCAGAGAAAGCACCAGAGGTGTTTTTTTATGAAGGAACATTGTCTTAGAGTTCTTGACTAAATGCAGAAGTTATGAAAAACAGTGAACTTTCCTTAGAAACAGGGGGAAATACAAGCAGGGACCAAATCCAGGAGGATTCTACTTTTAGTAGCTATTTCTAGTGCTGAAGGCACAGAATCTTGGGAATTCTGCTCCCATTTAAATCAGCAGGAGCTTTGCCAGCAAGTTCAGCAAGACCGTGATTTCAGCCTGGTCTTAAGACAATCTATCTGAAGAAGAGCATGATTACAGGCTTTGGCAAACACAATCTCACTGAGGCATAGCTTGGCTCCTCAGAACAACAAGCTCTCATAATTTGCATTTGCTCTTCAGGTGCCCAGTTTTTAAGAACTAAGAATCTAAGGCTGAGGAAGAAGGTAACAAAACTTCACACGGGTCTGAGGGAGAAGACAAGAACAACACGGTGACCTTTTACTGCTACTCCTTTAAAGGACTTCAAGGAGAGAGGAGCATCCTGTGCACTCCCCTTTCCTTCTTTTAAGACAGGAAATAAGCTGACACAGCCATATCAGAGAAGCATTTCAAAAGACTGCATACCTGCCCATGAAAACTTGTAAGGTACCTAGTAGAACTCTGAAAGTCAAGATAGTGCAAGTAGAAATAAACTTGTGCTGCTTGTATTTGGGATTAAAGCTGCTCATTCAGCAGCTATTTTTTAGAAAAGAATGGCTTGCATTTTTTATTAAAATCAAGGGAATTTGCTTCATGCAGGGGCATAAAGCCATCGGTAATCTGTATAATTTTACACCTTGGTATTGTTAAAGTAAGGAGTCCTAAATTTTCTAAATTGTATCTGAGATGAAAGACCAGATTCTAACTTGAAATTAGAGCAATTAGAACAATTACACACAAATGAACAATGAGGAAAATCTTCTCACCCATTCAGATGTAATCCTGAAAACAAAGGGCTGCTATTGACTTCAGAAGCCCTTGATATAGTCCTAGATCCAAATGCAAACCCAGATCTCAAAGCATCCCTTGCTTATTGCGGCCTGTGCTCATGAGCACAGCTCAGGCCATGTGAATGCCATTCTGATCAGTAGGAAATGTCAGGATAACCTTGCTAGTGTGGCACTGCAGCTTCTGGTTCTGCAAACCACAAGGGAGTACATAAGAAGCATAATCTTTCAAATTCGCCTAAACTTGGTAACGCTTTGCAAGATCCAGTTGGAGCAGAGGTAAACATTCAGAAGGATTTTGATCTTACAAGTTTTCAAAACTTTTCCAAATTATGATCAAAGCCTTGGCACATTTTTAGAAAAATAAAAGATACCTTGACTGTTTATTACACATTTATTTCTCTGGAGACTTGTATTCACTTCTGCAAACTGAAGCCATATATATTTTTTAAAAAACAAAACAGTAGTATATGAGACCGTAACTGAGTCTGTTGTTTTATTCATCGCTTTCCTATCTCAAGGCAGCAAAAACTGGCAGATTATCAAAGGGGGAATAAGGTTAATAGACCAACTGTATGAAATTCTTGTGTAATAGGATTTGTGGAGGGAAGGATTAAACTTCCATACCTGATTGAGGATAACAAGTCATCTTTTCTTTTCCTCCTTATATAAAATTTGATCGAAGGTTTTAAAAGTAGCTCAAAAAATATTGAGAATTCTCCCCTCTAATTAAAAACCTTGTAAACAGGCTATGCCCTGTGCTAACTCCACAGCAGCTATATAGGTCAATCAACACTTGTAGGAAAGAAAGTGTCTCTAATATGTTGTCCAAAATAAATCAGGACTTCACGCCCACTCCAAAAGCAAACAATGAAATTACAGGAGAAGGAGGTCCAAGACTCACAACCCCCCAGTGTTTCACCTGTTAGAATGATGATTATCACCACGGCAAAGATGTCTGGGTATTTTGCTAGCACTCCAGGGGCATCCATCGTCATGTACTTTTTACAAAATTCTTCAATGTGCTTCCCTATGATTTCATCAAATGTTGCGCTCCAGGCTCTGGCCACACTTGAGGTTCCTGCCAGAGGACAGAAAGGACAGAGATCATCCTTTGTGGCTGGCACATGTTCCCAACTAGGGGCCTCTTGCAAGGCTTTTTAGCATGGAGGGCCTCAAAGCAACACTACGTGTGCTCCCAGGTGCTGGGAGTAGCCTTTTTCTCTGCATATACAGCTCACAGCCTGTGTTCATGCCTGGCATCTGCTCCAATGGTAACATACACAGGTGGTGGGTCTCAGACTGATGCTCAGCTGACAAGACGAAAAAAATCGGTTTAGTTTGGCTTCTTCATAAGCCTCAATTTTGCCTTATATACCGCCCAGACCGACCTTTTCCTTACACACCCAGCAGCCTGACCTTCCCCCAAACTTGGTAATTTCTGTTACCAGAGAGGTCCAAGTGTCGTGCTGGCAGAGGACCCTGGCAGCCCCAGCAGGGTGACTGCAGGCCAGGCAGAGGGACCTCACAGAAGCCAGCTGCCCTCCAGCAGCACGACGCTGGAGCACCAGAGCTTAGACCACACCACTTGCCCAGCTCTGCACGCTCTGCTCTCTGGTGACTTTCAGGTCTGCTCTGACCTCTGGTGCTAGAGCATCCAAGCAGGATAAAGACTCAGGCACAATTTACAGGTTATCTGAGCATAAGTCAGCCTACTGCAGGATGGTGGTGATGATCCCAGCAAGTGCCATGACTCCTGCCTGCAGCAAGTGCTCAGACTTTGCCCTCTGGGTCCGCTGTTTGCTGCGGTTCTGAGAGCACCCAACCTCGTGCAGCTTGCTGGCATGAGGACTGAACCTGTAGTCTTAAGACAATCAAGTCAGGGACATTGTCTGGGCCATAAGAGTCATTTCAGAGAACTGAAATAGTAACAATGAAGAGCTACCACCAGACAGTGACGGCATTTTGTAAAATAAGTAGGTTTGGGTAAAAGCCAACTTCTCCATCTCCTGTGTTAAAGTGGCTACCATCATACTCCCCATGTCTCATACAGTACACTATATATATAACTGCACCTAATTGTGTGATATAATTACTACTGTACATAATTACCTAATTAAAAAAAGAGGTTCGCTTGGTTTTGGTTTGCAGAGCAGTTCCTCAGGGGACGCCATCAGGGGCCCCCTTCCACCCAGAACATTTTGTTCCAACACACTCACCTGTGTGTGGGTGTTCAGGTCCCAACTCCGGCACCTGCAATCATGTCAAACAATGTCTGTGCTCACCTACAGCTAAATCCTCTGCAGCGGCGGCGGCGGGCAGCACCTGCAGCACAGCTGGGAACACTCACCGCCCCAATCCAGCTTTGCAACAGCATAAAAAGAGACTGCAGAACAGACCTGTTCGGAGACTCTTCTGTTCACTGAGACAGCAAAGTGCACAGTGTGAACACCTTTAATGAGGTGGGACATCACTGCCATCAATTTAACCTTGAAAAATTCCAAAAGTTATTGTATACCACATTACAATTTTTCAGCTTAACTCTGGCACGATTTGAGGAAAAATACTATTTTAATGCTGATTTTTTTGTCCTAGCTCTAATATTTCATGTTCTAGGACAGAAACAACCAGCTCCTGCATGTGTTAGATGCCAGTTGCCTGGATGCCAGTTCCATGTAGCTATCAGCCATTTACTCTGAACTCTCTGTAACCAACAGCCTTGAGGGAGCAGGGGGAATCTGACATTATTCCAACATCACAGACACCTGGATAATCTCTTGCTGTTGCTAGAGAGCATAGTGCAAAGACATTCAACTTGTACCCAGGAGGACTGGGTCAGCATAACCTCACCAGATTTGATCTGGCTCCTGCCTACAGCCCACCACCCCCAGGAGAACTGCTGAGCTCAGGTGCCAGACTCACAGCAGGAAGAGGCACAGACAGGCTAGAAGGTCACCAAGTGCCAGAAACCCAGCAGCAGCCACTCACCAGGGATGTTGTTACTCATCAAACTCATCATACTACCAGCTCCCACCAGCTTCCAGTTCCTGAAATGCCTCCCACAATCTGGCATGGCTCCCCAAGCCCACATCATCCCAGAAGTTCAGAGAAGATCCTGGTCCTGGACGCCTTCTTCCTTCTGTCTAGATCTTAACTGATAAGTTGCACACCCATTTTTTCCTCATCACCCACCTCCAGGACCTCACACCAGCCTTTCCCCAAGCCAAGTCACTTCAATTAATTAAAAGCTATTGGCCACCCATCCCGGGATCCCAGGATTTCTTTTCCACCCCCACGATACTTTCTGAACAGATGCCTGAGAACTTCAGCATAAAAACATCAAGCAGGCTGAGCCCCTTAGAGATGCAAGCTCAGTTTCAGTGGCACTGCTTGGCATTTTCTCAGCACAAATGAGAAAAAAATTGGCTTTCTGCCCCTCTCAACCCCTGGCTCTGAAGTGCAGCATATGCCTGCCAACACATCTTTCTCCTCCACACCCTTGAAGCTGCAGGGAGTTGTCCTTGCTCACAGGAGGGGCAATTAGCACTGGGAAAAAGGGTGGATAAGATAGAGACCTCCTATAGCTCATATCCTCCCACAACTGTTTTTCCTCCTTAGCCACCCTTCCTCACAAATTATGAGGAAGCCAGTTTGCAAACATACATTTTTGACACAGGAGTGAAATAAAAGCAAGAAAGTTGTGTTCGAACACGTTAATAGATCTACTTATTTTTTACTGAATTTTCTGCCTTGTGATAATACACTAAGCAGCCAACTCTGAAATAAAAACTGAGGCAGTCATTCAAAAGCCATTATGACAGGGCAAAAAAAAAAAAAGTCTCAGAAATACCACTCTGAGCCCAGATCCTGAGCATATAATATTCAGTAGGCAAATCTTTTCATCGTGCATTTGCAGAATCGGGTTTTGGGACAGCATCCACAGTTATGTCAGTCATTTAGGTCATCCAGTATCATGGTAGGAAGGGACCCAAAACCAATTAGATGAGGAGCACGAAGGAGACGATTTATCATTACCTTTCTGGAACAGAAGAAAAATCACCAAGAAGTCTGTTCAAATTTTCTACATGTAGCCTAAGCAGAGTCCATTTTAGAAGTCTGGAGGAAATTATATGCTCACTTTTTAAAAAAATTATTTTTATCCCCTTCTTGCAGTGAATGTTATTCACAAAAGAACAGCAGGACTCTGATTTCCTAAGGAGATGAGTTTAATGATTCTGACTTTTCATCTCTTTTTTTTTTTTTTTACAAAAAAATAGGAAAAAATAAAAAAGAGGAGGAGGAAAGGAGGAAAATGCTTCAGGTAACACACAGAGCAGAGCCAGCACGACCTCAGACAAACAGCTGCTAAGCCACTATGTCGTTCTTGATATGATCTTACCCTCCATGGGAAGGTGAATTCCATGGAAATTAAATTCCAAAGTAATACTTACATATCCCATAAAATGCACAAAAAAAAGACCCCATTCCTTTAATAATTTAGCATACGATCAGTTTTCACTTTAACTAGTAAGCTTTCACTCTCAACTGGCAAGTCGGTTGCAGCCTTAATTACAGGCGTGATGACAAGCAACCTGCCCAGAATGTGCTTGAAAAGACATGAATCCTTAATTAGCAAAGTGTGGCTTAGTTTTATTGTACCAGCTGAGTTGTACAGCGCATGCTCTGCTTGAGCTTCATCCAGGGCCTCTCCTAGTGGGAGTCAAGGGCTTAGAAGGGATTTGGTTTGTACTTTCCACAGACTGTGAACCTGCAGATCATCCTAAGCTTAATTCTGCAGCCATTCACAAGACGAAACTCTGATCTCCAGATACTTTAAATAGATCCCAAAGGGACCAGAATTAATCCTTGATCAGCTGTGCGTACAAATGCTCTGTATAAAAGCATCTTTCCATCTGCAGCTCCTTTCTCAGCACAGGGAACACGTTTTTGCACCCTGGAAAGTGTGCAGCAGCTAGAGGATGCCAAAGGGATGAGGTGGAGACTCAGAAGTCACAGCAGCACTAAGCCTGCATCAGGACAAACCCTCAGCTGGCAGCATACCACTCACATCGCTGACTGACAGGAACCAGCAACAACACACCCCACAGATGAGTCTTGAAATCCTCCATGAGTGCAAGAGTAAAGCATCTGTTTTGTACCTGTAGCACAGGCAAACAAGGCTAACCTTACCAACCAGGCTGCCACCCTGAACTAAATCTAGGGTGTCGCAGCCCACCCACCATACTTACCGATGACATAGGAGAGGATTAGATTCCACCCTGTGATGAAGGCCCATAGCTCGCCCACAGTCACGTAGCTGTAGAGATAAGCTGATCCCGTCTTAGGAACTCGAGCACCGAATTCTCCGTAGCAGAGTCCGGCCAGCACCGAAGCCAAGGCGGCAATCAAGAAGGAGATAACAATGGCAGGTCCCGCGTTTTCCCGTGCCACAGCTCCAGCCAGTACATAGACACCAGCACCCAAAGTGCTGCCTACACCCAGAGCCACCAAGTCAAACGTGTTGAGGCACCGTGAAAGCCGACTGTCTTCTCGAGTGCAGTCAACAATTTTCCGGCGAAGAAGCTGGTTTCCAAAATTGGTAATTTTCTGACACTCCATCTTTGTGTTTGAGCCTGCAAGAAACATGCTGCCATCATTATCTATCTCAGAATACCCTCCCAAAACAGCATCACTGCAGAGTTACAGTGCTACAGCCCTGTTACGTTTCAACAAATGAAACAGCCCACTTTCCACCTTTTTACATGGCAAAGTGTCTCCTTTCCCATTTTACCTAGACCTAGCACAGGCAATTAAAACAAACAAACCCAAAGCACTTTCTGCTTCTAGCTCCCAGCCATGTTGCAAAGCCTGTGTGATCCCAAGAGAGAGGAAGAACTCCAGTCCAGCTCCTGTGCCAGTTCACAGTCACCCAGTCAACACACAAGCGGGCAAGCCGAAAATGCAAAGTCCACCTTTCAGGTTTCAGAGGGGTTTTCCTGTTCTAGGCATAAGACTACTTTAAACGTGAATGTCCCAGTTACCCCATTTACCACACTTTGATTCATGCTGCAGAGAGCTTGTGAAGTGCACAAAACAGATACTACTGGGATGAACTTAAACCTGAGGACGTTGTAGGGGCATACATTAATACGTCCCAACCTGACTGGTGCTCAGTCTGCAGGAAGAGCTATCCCAGGATAAATTCCCCTATCAGATGTATTGTGCGGACATCAGATTTTCAGAAACAACTGCTTTGCTCTTCAAATTTACAGGCTGTGTGGACACAGCCTACAAGGATGAGCCTCATCTTCCATCTCAGACAGCATGCTGTAGCTCTGAGAGCCCAACACCAATATCCACACCGCACCATTAAGCCTGGCTTCAGCAACAAGGCTTTAAAGATGTTTCTTCGTTTATTATGGAAAAGGTTCTTTTATTTAGATGCAATGCTGGACTGAGGTGTACACTTTCCAGCAGTACGCACTGCACATTAATATCAATACTATGATGAGAATAATGTGTAGGCAAAAAATATTACTAAATGCAATTTACAGTATGGTTCAGTGAGACTGGTACTTCATCAGCTCCACAAAGACCCAGTGTAAAAGGTGGGAAAATACATGCTAAGAAATTTAATTAACTGTTAAATCCATGCTTCAGTTTTGTCACCATAACATCAACTACAAAATCAAAAATCCTCTTCACTTTTCCAAGACACCAGTCCTAAATCCTGGCTTAAATCCCTTTCTCTTGGCTTTACGCTAACCCTCTAACTATGGGAAAGTAATTACAACTGCAGGAACAGGGCTGAGGATTTACAAGTCCCTCTGTGTTAAGAATTGTCTCCCACCAACAGCTCTCAAACATGCTCCCAACAGACATGGATTTAGACAAATAGAGAAAGGCAGGTTTGAGGCCAATCTTATAAAAATCTCGTTTCACTAACCACGGGAGTTCCCAGTGCATATAGAGAGGGAAAACTATCTTCTCCCTTCAGTAGGAAGACAGAACTAAGTTTTTACGTAAGTGCATTCATTTATCAGATTGTTCACACAGCCTCCTTCCCACTTGAACCTTACACAAATCCATTTCAGCCAGGATTGCTTTTGGCTGGACACCTGCCCACCCCCCCTAAAGCTGGGAAAGGACAGTCCTGAACTCTGAACTGGGTTAAACATACAAGAAGAGTATAGCACTGGAGCATTCCCTATGAATTTTGTTGTTTTCTAGGACAACACAAGTCCTAGGTTTTGCCTAACTCTCACCAGAGTGATGCAGAGATCCCACTGATGCCTCCATCCTGTGAAGACCACGGCCATGGGGCTAACTCACCCACTCAGCTCAGTGGTGGTTCTGGTTTACATTCAGCTTGGAGCTCCAGGAAATGGGAAGAATCCCAGTGCCATGCACCAAGAAGAAAATGCTGCAGAAGATACCAAAAAAAGCCCTCCAAATCAAAACAAAGAAATCCCTGTCACAAACTGCCGCCAACTATGAGCGAGATACACACAGAAGATGTGCAAATGAATTTATTTTCCAAAGTCAGTGTGAAAGGCAAGATCAGTTTGACTCAGAACCAAACTCTGGATTTCAGGACAAACACGAGTTTATTCCAAGGTACAGAAACATCAAGACATGCCAAAGGACTGATGAAAAACAGTTTACTTCTTGCTAAGTCAATATTTGTGGCAAGGTTTAGACATTCAATGGCCCGAACAGAAGAGCTGGAAGAAGCATAGAAGACTACAGGGAAGACACAGCTGAGGCTATTAATAAAGACTGGAAAAGGAAAGAGGGTAGAGAGATGGTCCAGCTCAGGGAGAAGCTGAGCAATGAGCCAGAGAGGTTTACAGAGATGCAATGTAGGTGGGCAGGGCTTGCACAGCCTTTGCACAGAGCCCTGATCAGGCCTGGATGGCCCCCTGTGGCTGAGCTGGACAAACAATAGGGAGAAAACTCAGAGATTTTCCTGAGACATTTAATACTTGGTGAGGCTACAAGTCCAGGCCTCCCCCGATCTCAGTAATTTATGCAATGTTTCATGTTCCTCAGGATTTGCGCCTCCAAGTTGACATCAACCTTGCTGAGCATACTGGGTTTCATTCTACAAGGTGCTGAACACTTCTTACACAGAAAAGCAAAGTGAGGGAGGAGGGTTGGACCATGTAATGTACAGAAGGAAAAGGTTTGTGATGTGCACTCATTCATCAACACGTGGGTTTCTGTGATCCTCACACAATGGGAACAGGGCTGACCCTAACTGCTAAGTGGCACTAATGATATGCTTGCTTGCTTGCTTGCTTGCAGAGTGTAAGTGACCTACTGTCCCCACACACTGCACAAAGCTCCAAGGAGGACACGTTCTGTGGTGGACAAAAGAAAAAGGCAGAAGTTAGGCTGTGAAGTCTGACATTATCTTTGCCTAGGCAAGTGCCTCTAGGTGGAGGTGGACCAAAGTACCATGCAGAAGAGAGCCACTCTTCCTCCTCCTTTCACCACCATTGACACCCAAGGAGCTGTGGTTGCTAAGCCTCTTTCAGGATTTGGCTCAAGGACTTTTTGGCTTCAAAAGCATGCTACCTAATAATAATGGTAGATCTTTTACTTCTTACATAGCCATTTATCTTAACCAAATCTGGTGTCTTTCAAAATAAACATGACTTAGTGGTCCCAAACCAATGGGAGTTTTAGGCATGCATTGAAAATGGAGGTGTTATCTGGTACTCAATGCCCTCCCCTGTCACACACATCATAAGAAATAATTTCTTTGGCAACAACAGGGCTGGGGAGGGGCAATGGCCCCAGGAGAGAAACAGCCCCTTAATGCAGGGATGGAGAATCAGGGCATGAACTTGGCAGGCAGGCTTTTGGGGGGCAGAGGGATGTACAATTTATTCTTTAAAAAAAAAAAAAAAAAAAAAAAAGTAAAAGAAAAGTAGTGATTTACTTCAAGTTTATGTATCACTCAAAAATATCCCATAAGAAACGTATTTCAAAATTATTTTGTTTTGAAGCTCCCTCTGGCATATTACAAGTATTCACAGCTGTACTACAGCTATCAAGAATAAAGCAGAACTGCCTCTTATGGATCATTTGTTTAGAAGAGGGCCTATTTAATTACGACAGACCTGGAAATTAAGACCAGCATCCTGCAATCGGCTTAATGCCAGTGAACAGTATTTTTCTAGCTCATCTCCAGATCAAGATATCAACTTCTCCTGCCCCAAAAGCCCCTCAAAGTCTGAGCATCTCTGTTGTGAATAAAATGCTTCCTACAGCTGCAGGTAACAGCCAGTGAGCTGCGTGCAGGGCATGGTACCCACACTGCAGCCATGTTCTCCGGCCCTTGCACACAGAACCGGTGTTAATCTCACAGAAAACTGATCACCATTTTAGGCACCTAGGCACATGTTTTCACTGCTTTTGAAACAGCAGGTACCAAATCAACCTTTTACTTTCAATTATATTCACTGTAGCTTGACAAAGAGACCTTCAATAAAGGCAAGTAGGATTTTTTTCAGAAGAACAATCTTTTGCTTTAGCAGGATGCAGTACAGGGGTCATTACACCTTTGCCCAAAACCTTTCCTCTGTATCATTTGTTATCTTTGCAATTGAATCAAAGGGTGATCTTGGCAGAGATTATTATTTTTCCCTTCTTAGAAGTTGGATCCAGCTGTGATCTGACTGTTTCAGACAGCGATCCTTGCCTTTGAAGTGAGGAAACGTGTTCTGGGCTGGTTCCTCTCACTCCCACTCCCAATCCCACTTGATACGATGAGCCATTTTTTGAATGTACAGTTAGTATTCCCATGGTATAATGCAGCTCTGGTAACATAAAACAATAGAAATTATTCTAGAAATGCGGCCTGATGGTACATAACCACCTTCCAATTGAGGAAACTTGATCTGGATGAACGGCGGTTAGCTTTGTTGTGCACACGCCCAGCTCTCAGCCTTGCTTTAGCTTTGGTTTCTCCAGTGAGAAACACCAAGCTGCAAGCCCCGACCACTTAGACCCTGGGTAGGAAATGCCTTCACCCCAAGGCTTTGGGCACCTCCATGTTTCAGCAGGAGCCAAGGTCTTTGAGAGCAGTGGGAAGAAATGACACACTTGGATAACTTAGCAAGGCAGACCCTGGGGCAAGGGCCACATCCTCAGGTGAAATCCTGTCCCACTGAAGTCAATGGCAAAGCTTCCACCGACTTCAATAGCAGCCAAATTCCACCCAGTGCTACTAGTCCTTGTCTTTTATTTACAATGCATTTTATGTTTGTTACTTTTGTTCCCTGTCCAAATTCTTGTGCCTTGACTGTATTGTATTTTTAAATAAAATAAGATATTCTTCCTCCTCTTATCTAGTGGTTAACATATCTATTATATCAGCTCGATAGATTTCCTTCCCCATTAACAACATTTTTAAAAACAACATTCTTCAAAACAAACCCATAAGAAAATAAGCAATCTTGCATGCGGTTAACAGCAGAAAGTAAACCATAACAAACATCTGCCCACTTAAACATAAAACACCATGTGTAAAAATAAGCTGACAGGGCACCGTTTTACATAAGCAGTACTATCACTTCCTCAACAATTACAATTTGTTTCAGCTTCTGAAAAACCACTCCTTATCTATTTCAAGGCATTGCTGCTCCTGAGAATTTTCTTCTCCATGTTGCAGAAGAGCATAAAATTAAAGCTGATTAGGCAGAACAAGGAGTTTTCTAGTAAGGAAAAAAGAAAACCTAAGCCTAACCCTGCTGCATGTCTAATGAACTCCTCAGGCACCTCCTTGGATGAAGTGTGAGCAGAAATCCCCATTCAACATTGTCCCACATATGCTTATTACGAAACATGGAAAGTGTGGAATTGTGGAAAATGTCTACTGCCATCAGTACTCTTCTCTCACAGAGAAGTCATGTCCTGTGGAAAGTCTCAGATTTGTTGAAGACCAAAAGGATGCTGAGGAAAAATATCTCCCATATAGCTGTATCATCACTGCTACCCGTCTGCAGAACAAAGAGCTTGTGCACCACGCTGGTATACTTGCAATGTGGAATGGTTTCGACCCTGTATTTTTAGTTTAAACACAGTCAGCTCCTTGAGCAAACAAGTAATGATGACAACTTTTTGATCAACACATGGGTAACAAACCCACTTGGGAGCTCTTTCCAAAAGGCTGATTTTGCTACTTCCATCCCCAAGGTAGCATCATTCACAGAGAAGTCCTATGCAGAAAAAGAAGAGGTGGAAGACCTCGGTTCCTACTACTGCTGTGAGCATTACAGATATTTTTGGGGTGTCAGATTTGACTGCAGACTCCTAAATGCAAAGAGATCATGTTGTAAGGGATGAAACTAGAACCACTGAAAGTTTTTTGAAGCATCATTCAGAAAGCCAAAAGTCACCAAGGCACGTAAGTCCTGGGTGCAATCCCTTACAGTATAAAGCAGGAATTGTGTCAGATACGTCCTCCCAAAATATCTTGCCTTGAAAATCTCCAATATTTTGTTACGTTGGTCTGAAACAAGCAACAGAGAGGAGACAAGATGGCTACAAAAGATGTTGAACTTTCCCAGCAGACATTTGAACACCTACCTAAAGACTTTTAGAAACAGAAGCGAAGGATGTGACATCAGCCCCCAAGGTGCATCTGGCTGTGTCCCTGAAGCTGTTGCAAGTGTCCCCACCAGCTGTGCTGAGCAAGGCAGGCAGTCTAGAGAAGACACACTTGGGACAAGTGCTGAGAACTGACTCAGAGGCCGTGACAGTAGCCACTTGCAGATGCCAGCCACCAGCAAAAAGGCTGACAAAAGTAAAGGCATGACCAAGCATTCACATTATGCAAAGCTGGAAGGTATATCACCATAGCGGCAGCAATGGCAAGGAGTCCAAGCCAAAAGCCACCAAAGCAGCTGTAATTCTTTGCTTTTGTTTCTCTGTGTGTAAAGAGACGCTGTCTTGATGAAGTATTTTAACCAGACAAGGAATGTATTGTCTGTGTGCTGTTATACTGTTCCCTCCTTGATTATCATAATTTTGTATTTTTCTTTTTCACATTGTGCCTATGTATGCATATATATCAATATACATTAATCTAGATTATATCACAGTACACATATATATGGACATTATTGTTATATTCTTCGCCAATTTTGTCATTATAAACCAAGACCAACCACTAGCAAGGCATTTGCTACTCAAAAGAAGGAATCCCACCCAGTTAAATATAAACTCACACTAAATGAAGAGAAGGGCACACACATGTGAAGCTGTAAAGTGCATACAATATGCTGTCTTATTCACCTGCTTAGTGGCACGCTGCCCATATGAAGGGGACCATATTACTCTGCTAAGTGCAGATCCTTTAACACGACAGCAGAGGTGGTACTGGGGGACCAGCACACTGTCTCAGATGGCTGGGCAGTGCAGGTTTCTGTTCCTCAAGCTCCTGAGGGACATTTCCAAGGCAGTATCTCCCACTCCTGTCCAGGTGTCTCATAACCTGGAGGATTTCTTTCATTGGAAGAGGAGCAGTGAGGTGCTCTCTCTAATCCCTATGCCACCCACTTACCAGCAATCAGTTACTGAAGTGAACACCAAGTCCCACTGGACCCGAAGAAGGTGCTGATGCTCTAGTACCACCATGGGAGAACGTCAGGGTGCTGCATCTCACACGTCTGCTTTCCATACTGTTGCGGCTAACGGCTGTACTGAGGTCAGAAAATCAGCTCCCATCCCAAGACAACTTCCAAGATGGCAAAGACAATCCATTTCCCCAAGCCCAGGCAAGAAGTCTCAACTTCCCCAAAACTTCAAAGCAGGCAAACTTCAATGTTTTGTCTCAATACCTGCATAAAACTCTATCTGGGTTATTTGTGATGAATGTATCACATCAAAATCCATTTTGAAGTGAGCAGTCATTTTTGACCAAAACAAAGGAGAGCGGTTCCTGCTGTGAAAGTCATGAGAAGAATGCTTCAAACTCCCAAAATTCAACCTTCAAAATCTCCAAAATGGAAGTTGTGATGCCCTTTCTTCTGCACAAAGCTCCAGCTGTGACTAACATCAAAACTGGCACACAGCAAGCCATTCAACAGATAAAAGGTTGGGTAGACATTAATTCCCCCCCTTAGCTACTGCAGAAACACACACTCTATCACACTTAAATTGGAGTGAGGAATTTGATGTTAAGACTGTTTTCCAGCTGCGGACACAGTGAAAGGCTAGGACAGGATACCACCCAAGTGTTGCAAGAACAGGATAGAGAAATACCTTTTAGACACAAACTGGATACAGTGCACCCTGCCTCAAAGTAGGGAAGGCTCAGGTGCAGCAAGACAGCATGTTTGTTTCGGCAGGGTTAAATCATGAAATCAGATCTTCCTCTCCCCAGGCTACTGCGCATCACCCCGTAGCTGTACCAGGATAACCACTAGGGAATTGTGCTGAAAACGGCACCACTGAAACGAACTCAACCCGGTGCCTACAGCTGACTGGGTAGCAAGCCACAGCAGACAGTAGCCAGGGTAGAGGAGTGGGATGCAACACAATCCAGGATGGATTCCAAGCCAAGAAGTACCATCCAGCAAAAGGTGCCTTCAGTACTCTCAGCCCTGTTAGTCCACACTCCATATTTCAGCTACTAAGGATCCTCTGTCAGCTCGAAACAGCACCCAGATGTTTGGAGAAGGTTGGCATCACATTTGCTATCCACAACTCCTCAGAGATCAGAAAGTTGAAGAAATATCTTCCTGCATAGCCAAAGGACATCACACCTCTCTAAATGCATTAATCACTATTTTCTGATGAAAAAGCATCTAACTGAAAAGTCTCCCACCAGGACTAGAACAGTCTCCTTAAACAGTTCCTCAGCATGACTTCAAATTACACTTTGTAAGAAAATGGCTTGATTTAACTCTCTCAATTTGTCATAAAACCCAAGGGGATCTCCACTGATAATTAAACTTCCCAAATGAGAGTCTGAGACAGATTGCCAGGGATTCAACTGAAGTGACCCATAGTCTGCCAGGGACTCAGCCTAGGCATCGAGCAGAAAGAAACTCGTGCTCTGGGAAACAATATCAAATAAGTGAGTTTCTCTCTCCTTAAAACCAGATAAAATGAAGACAAATCTTTGCTTAGCCAAAACTCATTCAGCCATTTCATTCTGCATGTTCCAGTCATGGTCCTTGGACAAGAGTCGTTGCAAAAAGGTGGGAAATGTCCCTTAAAGGATGAGGAACCAAGTCAGACAGAGACAGATGTTGGTTGCTATTAAAACTCTAGTGGGGAAACAAACAAAACATTAAGAACCCCAACCTTCATACAGAACAAAAACATTATCCTGCACAGTCATGGCACACATCCAATGACACTGATGGAAGGAAGGAAAAGACTTCTCTGTCCTGGCAAAATGGCGGTGTTCAAAGGACAGAGGTGAGCTGCGTAGGGATTTTCAGGTGTGTAAAAGGGGCAAATCAAAATGGGTATAAATCAGCGTATTTTGCTATGTCCCTGAGCAGTGGGGAGCAGGTGGAAGCCAGCAGGTAGGTCACGGTGAGCAGTGGCAGCTCCAGCTAGAGGCAGGACCACGTGGCAGCAACACACCCTGGTCACCCTTGCCAAGCAACCCATGGAGCATCCTGCCAAGTGACAGGCTGGACCATGGACCTGGGTTTGGCCACCCCCATGGACCAGCATGTCTGTAGGTCAGATATTTCTCTAACAGGCACACTCCAGCACTGTTGCACCAGTAGTGCTGTCCCAATTAAAAGCTTCCTCCGTTCCCATAAACAGATACTGACTTGAAATAAAGGATCCCTTGACTAGGAAAGCAGGAACGTTTGTTTCTCTGCATAAGGTGGAGGGGTTTGAAGAGCTTTTACAGAGGAACTGATCTGTAACAGACCTCAGAGGAACTGCTCATACAAGGGAGAGCTCAGCCTGTGCTGGGCATGCACTTGTTTGGGGAGGAACAAGAGCAGAAATCCTCTGTGGTCAAGTCACAGGACTTCCTTGCCTTATGACAAGATGATTCCAGGCTTCTGAGAAAGGTTTTGCTATCCTTGGATAACTGTGTATGCAATTTAAGTATTCAGAGTCAGGATGGATGGGGCTTTGAGCAACCCCATGGCAGGTGAATTGGGCTATATGGATCTTCAAACATCCTTTCCAATCCAAACCATTTTAAGATTCCATGAAACATCAAAGTACGCTACACCACTCCTTTAGGCTTACGCAATCAAAACAAAGTCATTAGAAAGTAATTAGAATACATTTATTAATTTAGGAGTATTTCCAATGATTTGCAAGCCATTCAAGTGCTTGCCCCAGGCAGAACTGCCGGCCTGCACTCTCAAGCGGCTGTTGGATGGTGACTCAACATAGTGGAAGAATTGAGAAGAACTTCCCTTTTCTGAAGAAGCCAAAATTAATTTCTCATTGAACATGCCAGATGAACTCAAAACATTGTAACTTTCTGAGAGCACGTGCATGACTACAGATCAAATACTAAAGCTTTCTTTGAACATTATTTACACCATATGAAAGAGAAGCCTAGTGTGAAAGGAGCTAAAACTTTTGCTTTTAGTCTCAGTACTCCCACATTCCAGCCATAACTCAAGGGCTGGAGAGGGATCAGCTCCTTCCAAGCCTTACACGTTCATCATTGCAGGCACAGACAAGCACTTCACACCCTCTTTGGCTGGTGTGTGCAGCCACGTACTCTCTGGAGCAGAGACGGTGCTGCAAGGTGTGGTTCTTCCAAGTAATTCTCACTGGAGTTCCTCAGAAGGGCCTTTCCATGAGAGACAGTGTCCTGAGCACACTGGAATAAAAGAAATGACTGAATGCTGATCAAACTAGTATTGCCCTTCGACCAGACATACCCCACTAACCAGGGTCACTCACTGCTGAAGAAGAAAACAGTGCATGATTTGGATGTGCCACCGATGCCCCAGCAGTCTGCAAACAGCATGAGGAGCTCCCCCAGGACGAAGCCCTAACTGAGGCAATTTGGGCAGCCTAACCCAAGGCAGAGGGGCATGCTGAGCACCAATGGTGTGGCCACACTCCCAGTGTAGCTGGGATATGGCAACTTGCTGATGGTTAATGACCCCCTTTCCCTGCCAGTCCATGATACATGCCTCACTGGGGACTGTTGTTTTGGGATGGGAATTGGGTTGAGAAGGACAGTCATGGACCCTGGCTACAGGCTACAGGATGTGTCCACATCAGTGTAGTCTAGACATACACCAACAGAAAAATGGGAGCTGAGGATGGTGCAAGGCAGTAGAGCAGAGGAGATAAAGTAGGGGTCTGTGTGAGGGACAAAGAGAGGGAAGGTGACAAAAGCCACCTGGCACCTCTCCAGGTTCCCTCTGGGAACGCAGCTAGCACGTGCAGGGATGACGGACACCACTTACCTCCCAGCCTGCAACAAAGCACCACGTGTTCACTTGTCCCTCACCATGGCAAGGTTTGGAGGGCAGACACTCCTGGGCGGAGATCAAACCATCCTGGCCATGACTGCCCACCCTGGTTCTCCCAGCCTGGCCAACACCGCTACCTGTCTTCAGGCTTAAAACAAGGTGCTCACACTGTATCATCTTCCCAACTTCTCACACTGTATCATATTCCCACTTTCTTCCCCTTCCCTGGCAGCTACCCTCTCACCATCAAGAGCGGAGAGGGTGGCTAAAAATGAACTACTGTTTAAGAGTACCAGTGATTCAGAGTTTGTGGGGTTTCTGCAAGCACTACACTCGGTTCCCATGGCACCTTCGCCCACGCTGTTTCCTGCTGCTAAAACTTCACGCTTCATAAGTCGTCGCCCACTTTCGTTTCGGTGTTTGACCCAATCCTGCCTGTCTTCTACAGCTGCTGAGTGCCACACCCCACTAGTAAAACCCCTTATTCAGAGGGACAGGAGAGTCCAACTAATTTAAAAAAAAAAGGAAGGCATATAAAATGGGATTACTAGAAGTGTTTTGCCAATAATCCCACAAGCCATCACAGTAAAGATTTCACAGCTCCTAACTTGATGGATTTAAAAAAAAAAATGACTTAAAAAAACTGCATCTATTTTAGGCATTTAAGTCATAAGTACAGACACGGTAAATCATACAAATATGATGTTTGATCAGTATGTCAGTGGGGTAACCAGCCACTCCTGTCTTCACACAGAGACCAGTTTTGATATATTCTACCCAAATAAATCTTACCAGAAAAGAGGTGAAACACTGACGTGCAATTAAATGTTACAGTGAGGTAGGCAGAAGGTTCTTTTCCTTTGGGTAAATACTCTTTTCTTAGCCATGAGTTCACCATTCAGCTCCTTCCTGCTCTCTGATAGGAGAGCTATTGTCTAAGGAGAGTTCTGCCTCCAACTAACCCAAATGCTCAAGGCTGCAAGGCTGTTGACAGGGAAGCGCTGGAGAAAAGAGGTGTCCAAGGCACAGGGCTTTTTGTACTTCTCTCAAAACTTTTATCAAAAGCATGACAAAAGGTTTCCCACTCCTGTCTGGGATCAAATCAACACTTGCTGAAGTTTGTGGGGTTTTGGGGTTCCCCCACACAAAAAAGCAAAGATGGCACTGACCAGCCAAACTATGAGTCAGACCACAAGCCACATGTTTCAGGTCTCACTGCTGCAATGCCATGCAGAGGGATCCTGCATTCCCTCAACACAGGGCTCCACACTGGCCAGCCCAAAGAGGGATTTGGGCAGAAAGCTCATGGATGTGAGAGCTGAAGGAGCAGAGAGAGCAGGGGTGATGCAAAGATAGCAGGAGGTAAAAAACAGAAACAGTTGGCAGGTCTGGCCTAAGCCTAGGCATGAGGCTGCTGCAAAATACAGTGCAGACTCATCCCTGTTCTGCACAAGGAGAGGCATTACCTTGTAGTCAGCCTTACACTTTATTGTGCCGTCTCTGTGGCAGAAAACCAGCTCTCACAACCCACGTCTCTCCACGAAGAGAGCTTGTTCTGGTTCCATGGGAAGCAAAAGTCAATTTACAGAAGAGATTACTCCCGTGAGCAAAAAAACCAGATTTGCCATCTACTTTTTATTTAACCCCATCAGCCTAGTAGTTGCCCAATTTCTAGGCTAAAATCTTACTCAGGTTTCTGAATTTACTGGAATTGCCACTTGCACCTCACTGCTTTTCATGCAGAAGCCTGGTCTGCCCCAAAACCTGCACCCAGAGCCCAGAGACATGGGAGACAGAGATATGAGAAGCCATCCACCACAGAATCCTGCCTAGAGAAGTTATATTGCTATCCTTAAAAATATTTGTGTCCCTATCAGCAAATTACAGTATTTAGAGTAGGTACGCACTTTTCATTGGGAGAAAAATCACTAACATCATCCAGTCTGCTAAACTTTTTAAGAACATTATTATATTTTTTCCACACCATCATTCTGGCATCAAAGGAAATCACTCCTAATTGTATTTATGGGAGTACACAGGGAGACCTAAATATGACAGTCTATGTCGAAATATATAATGCAACACCTCTCAGAACTCGTACACAGTGCCATCTCTCCCATGTCACTTACCTAGAACAAGAAACTTTGAAGTATAATAAGTCCTGCTGCTGCTAGGCACTTTACTGATGGCAAGAAGGAAACTAACTACTGGTTGTAAATATTCTGATCGGCTCCACTGCGCTGGGACTTGCAAAGGAAAACAGCTGGTTTTAAAACAAAATAAGTGAAACAAATGATAAATAGCATTTTGCCCCCAAGGGTCTGAACAGGAGCATGAAAAGCAAAGAGCTGCTCTTGTGCTTTTGATGGTGCCCTGCCCCATGCTGTTCTGCTCTCTAGGTATCTCCTTCAAAGGAAAAAACAGGTTCAAAAGTATTCTAACATCTGTGATGGTTTATCTGGAGCAGCCAAAGCACATCAGAGTGGCTTCATTACTTATACAAGTTTCTTTGGGGAACATCCTTGTATTTCTTCACGTGTCAACCACGTTATGAGGGGTAGGATTCCTCCTGATTTGCTTCAGCCTATTCCAAAGAAGACGTTTGGACTTTAGGGTATCACCTCAGCCCCCTCTGTAACCACCTGGCAAAAACAGGCATCTCCAGGTATAAACTAATCCCTTTGGAGGAGAGATGGGAGCTATGGCCCTTCAGAGTCATCTGTTTTCCCTAGCTACTGCAGGGCTCTAGCAGATATCTACAAAAACCCCACCAGACTGATGCTCAAGAGAGACGGCAGGACCATACCTAGGGCCAGCTGAAGCTGAACCACCTCAATGAATTTCAACCAGCCTTTCTTTGAACAGTTAATAAAAAGATGTGACTTTCTGAGTTGTCTTTGGAGCTTTAGCAATTCAGAAGTGCACTTCTTTCACGAGAGCAACAACTCTTCCTTATACTTGTGTTACTTAAAAAATAAGAGTGCTTTCTTGGGCAAAACTTTGGATTTCAGGACTGTCCAAGCACTGATCCTTGAACCTTCAGAGCAAAGCATAAATATTTTGCTTCTCTTCTTCTCCTGTTACTTAGCTGTTACATTTTTCACTCTATTGCTTGTGTTGGTACCTTTCCTGAACTGAAAAGCTGCTAGAGGCCAAATTTCCGCTCCAATCTCACAGAAGTTCTCACTTCCAAAATCCCAACAAACACCTATTGTATTTCTCCTCCAAGATGTAGCACCTCCACCCTAATCCATTATCCAGCTGATGACCTCTGGGTTTTGTGCCACCTTCTTACTGAGTTCCAGAACATTTTGCTCCTTTCCTCCAGCTGATAGCACAGCCTAATGCACCTGGAGGCAGCACGGACAGATATACAACAGTACAGCACCTTTGCACTTCAAACCTGCGTCAGCCAAGTGCTGTATTTTTCTCAGTGGCCTGCTCTCAGCTTTTGGAAGCTATAAGCACACAAACCAGCTTGATGCACAGACTGTCCCTGCAACGTGAGACAAAGAATAAAAGTCTTCACATGTATTACAGGTCACCCTGTTTTGTGAACTTTTTGGAGGGGAAAAAAAAAAAGCAGCCATGCAGCAGCATCCTTTGCTTGGGAATTATCTCACACGGGTCATCAAACAGCTGTCAGGCAGTGTGCAACCCCAAGGAGAGTTTAATCAGCAATCTAAGGATGAAAGACTATATTCTAGTTACCTGAGCCAACTAATCCCCTCTGGAATATTTTCTAATGATACAACACCTTATTTACTTTGCTAGCTGAAACTGCATTATAAAAGAGTCACTTCAATAAAACAACATAATTCTACAATGTCAACGCATTTTTTCCAACTAGTTTAGTTTAAGAATTTTTCACCTGACAAAAGCAAGCTCTTCTTCAGCCTAACAAAACCGTTCATTTATCAAATCACAGTAATTTCTTGTACAGTACGCTTACTTCTGCTGTTTACACATCCAAATAAAGCTCCCACATCAGCATTCCTAAATGAAACTGTGACTAGTATTAACAGCAGACTGATTTTGTTATGGTTTAAAGCTTGTACTTTATCCCTTCCTTTCTAATTTTTCAGAATCAGTTTTGCTTACTGACTCCAGATTTCACAGTAAGCAGTTTGGGGAAGCAGACCCTTCAGAAGCAAGTTCTCCCAAGCCCTGATCTCAGCATGCTTTACCCATAAAATTAAAAGGTGATTTTGCACGGTATTTCTTTTACAGCAACGGAAAGAGCACTAAACCACACCCCGCAAATACCCCACAAACTCAAAGCAAACTCACCTTTGGCTTAATCAAACCACTGAACCGATGTGGTCCACTGCCAGCACTCAGAGCAGCACCTTTACCAATGCAGACTGATTTTCTTACAGTTCCAAGTGCACCAGCTGCAGAGGTAAATGTCCCCAAATGCTTAGTACAACCACTGCCTTTTACCTCCCAAATACCATCATTCTCACTGCTCTGTGCACTGAGCTATTTGTACAGCACCCTGAATCACTTCAAACACTGCTAACCCAAGTTAAAAATATTTTCTAGAGAAACACCATACTATTTACTTTGCCAGCTGAAACTTCAAAGCTGTAACCTAGTTGCTAACTCAAGTTAGCAAAGACCTACCAGTGAAGCAGCCTGTGCTTCCCAGCCTCACCTGAGCTGACACAAATCTGAGGGGAGCTCTCTCAAGTGTATCAGCCACCAAACTGAAGCAGTAATTGCCTCTGCAGCTGGGATTCCAGTGAGCAGCTGCCAGAAGCAAACTTCTCTGTAGGTACAACTGCAGACAGAGACAGTGTGCATCTACCCTACAGTGTGGTTCTTCTCACTTATACTAAAATATCTGGTAATGATTTATAATCAAGCCCACATATATCTGTCTTAATCATAGCATACACTTCTCTTTTAACAGAATGAGTTCCAGGAATACATAAATTACCTGAATCAGAACAAGGGACAAACTCAGTTAAACAAAAAGCTCATTGTTAATTTTTTTTTTTAAACTCCAGAGTGGCTTATAATAAACTTTCAGAAGTGGATGACTGAAATAGGCACTAAATTTCGATAAAAGCATAGCTTGCCCAGTAATTACGGATAGTAATTAACTGCTAGTCCTCAAATCCTAGATAACAAGTGAAATCCTTATCCTTGTAATTTTAAAATTAAATGGGCCAGCAAGACCTACAAGGAAAGAAACAAATTACAAGGATGCAGAAAATAATGAGGCAAAAGTGAATTGTGAAATCCGTACAGTTCAGAAAAACCTGTTGGAATATTTCTCTGGTAATCTTACAAAAGGGAGCCCAAGAGTTATTCCTCATCTCAGAAAGAGGCAGGAGAAAGACAAATAAGAAAATACAAAGCTGAATACTATCATTAAATAAACTAATAAATACTAAAATTAAGTAGACTAATAAATTTAGTGTATCAGTAAATATTGCAGTCACATGGATATGCCAGAAAAGGGGTCAAGACATGGCATGGAAGACACTGAGGAACAGGTAAGATTAAGAGGAAAATTTAATGAAGGATCCTGCTCAGCAAAGAAGCTAGCAGCACATTTTTTCTACAGTAGTTACTGCAGCTCCTGAACACACCTAAACCAGGCCTCTGTGAAAGAAAGTTTTCTGAACAGTTTTTTACTTGAGAAAAAACAAACACACAAACAGGAACAAAACCAAACAGAAATGGAAAAATATACTTGGAACCAAACACTTCACAGTATTCTATTTTGGAAACCCCAAAATAAGGCACTTCTTTACCAGATACCATTCACAGGATTTGTGACTCCACCACCTTGGTGATCTCCAGCAGAGTCAGGGACTCTGGCAAGGGCAGCAGGTGCTGACCGAGCATCAAGGGAAGGCAGCTCCAGCTAGTGATGCCAGGGCAAGCAGCATCCCTAGATTTCTACAGAACACACCAGAAGACGGAAGCCTCAGCTCCTGATCCCTCACACCCCCAAACTGCCCAGGAACCATAGGCATTGTCAAGAATCTTGCAACCAGTGAGCGCATCATATGGCAAGTGACTAGTCCCAACGTTTTGTTTGACCATCAGGTTCAGCTATGCCTTTTTCTTTCCTTTTTTCTTTTTTTTCTGGTAGGTTTTAGTAGCCAGTGACATTTCCACAACTGCACTGAGGACGGAGTGCTCAAATACCAAAACGAACCCACTCTTCGCAAACTGCCGTAACTCTTCCCAAAGTCACTGAGGCTTCCGAAAACCTCACAAATTTGAGATAAACACTTAGACATTTACACTTCCTTTTACAGTCATTGGAAAGGACATGTCATGTCTCAACTCATTCGCTTTAGTGTACTGGGCTGAGATGAATCACATGCAGGGACTGTCCTGGCTAACCATAAAAAGAGCTGGAACTGAGTACCTGGACATGGATGACTACATCTGCTCAGACAAATGCTACCTTTGACACCATATCAGAGATTTGCAAGGATAATGAAGGGATAAAGAAGAAAAAAATCTAGGATACTGCCAAACCCACTGATGCACACAGAAGAGAAGACCCACTCTGGGTTACTAACTGTGGGTCAGCATTGTCTGCAGCTGAGCCCAACCAACTCCGCCCAGAAGCACTTAACTAGCTCTCCACACCACACAGCCTCACTGTTCCACTGGTCAATGCCACTTATTTCTCCACATATATGGTTATAAGCAGGACTTCTTAGCTCATCTTTCAGGATAGGCAAAGGGGCTCTGTCACACCCCTAGCTGTCATTTGGCACCACGATGGTACAGCCCATAAGTCACCACGAACAAGCCAGCATATACCTGACACATCTGCAGACACAGTAACTCACCCCCTTTTCCTCCTGCCCCACTCCACACTGATCCTTTTAGCATCAGTGTTATGGGTCAAGAAAAGAGAATTAAAGGTACCACTTTGCTGCTCTCTGAAAGCTGAGATACAATTTCAAGTGACATTTCTGAAAGGCCACTAAAGTGTCATTAACCTGTCATGGCGGATCAAGGTTGAGGAACTCAGCAGATCAAGAGTGAACAAAAGGTAGAAGCAGCAGTAATTGCAACAAGATCTCTGCCCTCCTTCACCAAACCGTATTTTTCCCTCTCTTCTTTCCCATCTGAGACTAAATAACCATCACCACTCCTTTACTTCCTCCCTCCTGCACACACCAGGCCATCAGCCATGCTCAATGCCAGTTAGATTGGCACTCACTCATGTTGTCTCAGAATCATACAATTTTTAAGACCAGAAAAGCACTGCAAGATCACTGAATCCATCCTTTAGCCATGTCACACAACCTAAAGCACAGACACAGAGTTCAGGCACACCTACATATGAGGATGAACGCTGCCTGCAATCTGGCAATGGATTACACAGGAGAAAGGAGGAAGGGAAAAAAAAACAACAAAGGGAGTAATCCATGTTTCAATAAAAATACTACTCAGAACTGGTTACTCTGGTAACTGGTTTAAGTTACAATTTTCCTCTTGTCTAAGCTAATTGCTTCCGTACAGTAAATCCTGCTCTCCCCACATGGAGTCAAGAGCATATTGTATTTGTGCAATCACATCTCACCCACTCTCACAACTAACTGCTTGAATTAGAAGCCTAGTAGGCCTCAGGTTTCTGTCAAAGCCGCCTCAAAACAAGGAGTGCCACTGACAAGCACAACCCTACAAGCAGCAAGGCTCAAGACTTTACAAATATCAGCAAAGTGGCATAGATCAGGGACTAAACACCCAGTAGTTCCTCTGCTCACGAAAAGGCTTTATTTCAAAGCCAATGAGACCATTTAAAGTGGTCTGTGTGACAGGCATGTGGCCTGTCCCTGTCAGATCACTCAAAATGCAAGATACTAAAAATACCTGAATGCAAAATAACTTTCAAGCAATGAGTTTGCTCCTTCTTTGTGCCAGGGTCAGCACTTGCAGCTACGGAGCCTGTGTAATTACACAGCGCCTCCTCTTTTGTACTATATGGAAAACTTGTCTAAAAAACAAATCAGTTGGCTGCTGAAGGCAACAGAAGTCCACAGAGTACCTGATCAGAAAGGTACATTTCCACCTGGGTTTTTTTCCAAGTCTTCATGGTATTTGCTTCTAACTTGGAGAGGCAGAGACAAGCAAGCATCAGCGAGTGAACAGCTTCAAAACTGAAGAGCTATCCCACTGCAGAGGGTCCCAAAAGACACCTACACGTGTGACCACATCTGCACCACTTGCCCCGCTGGCTTTGCAGAGTCCACAGAGGTGGGCATAGGGAAGCAAGGTAGGGTGTCCACTGGTTCACGTCATGCTGGACATCACCACGAAGCTGTTGCTCAAGCACAAAATGTAACACTTGCAAACGACCACACACAAGTGACAAAACCACTTAGCTACAAGCCAACTAACTCATAAAGCTCCAGCACCACGATCACCTCAGCTCTTCTACCCAGATCTGCAGCTTGGACACTCTATGGAGCTGCAAACCTTTCTGTCATGAGTTTGTACACCACCTACAAAAACACTGGCCTGTTCAAATCCAAGGCTTTTAGCAGCTGACAACACAACTAACTTGTTTTTATTTTGTAATAATAATTTTGTATTTAGTCCCAAACTTCTGGTCCAACCTTAGCTATATATGAATAGCTTTTATCTTTCAGGTTTTTTAGTCAGTTCCCCCTCCTCTGGTTCTACCCCATCTGCCACAAACATTCACATGTATGTATGTAAAGAAGATGAGACCCACGTATCAGTCACGACAGCTGCCTGCAAAATGCTGACAAACCAAACGGAGACAAGCCCCTTTCCTGGTCACAGCACGCTCAGGAGCAGCAGACTGTGGCAACTCACAGGGTACGAGGCTGGCTCCAGCACTATGGATGGTACTGGCATTTTTTTGTAAATTCTCAGTCTTTTCTGAAATTTGAAAAAGGAAGCAAAACACAGTATGACAGTCACTCGAGAGCTACCCTGGGCATGGAAAGGCCATTAGGGACATGGCCCAGGGTTTCTCCTTGACAGCTGGGCCTTCACCTCCATCACTGCATGTTCCCCACGGCGCTGCTCGCCATCACAGAAGGAAGACAAACAAGAAAAGAGATCAGCTCGGGAACACGCACGCACAGATCTGAGCTTTCCAACTCTGCCCTGGACCGCTGCATCCCTAGCAGAGGGATCGCGTGGCCGGAGACGGCGGTGCCGACTTTCGCGGGAGAACCGCCGATGGTGGCGGGTCCCATCCCCTCACCAAGCACAGGCCCTTCCCGACGGCATTCTGGGGGATCCCGCCCTCGGCAGAGGGTCTGCGACACCGCTCCGCCAGCCCGGGCTGGGGGACAGGGGAGGGGAGGGGGGCGCTCAGGGAGGGACGTGCCGCGGGAGAGCGCGGAGGGGCGGCAGAGCTGGCGGGCGGGCAGGCAGCCGACCCGCTCCGCGCCGCTCCGCGCCGCCCCGGTTGCATCATGCAAAATGGACGCACCGCGTGGGGCCGCCGCCGCCGCCGCCGACCCCGGCTCCGTCCCGGCCCCGCCCCGCACTCACCCGTGCCGAGCGAGGGGCAGCCCGGCGCCGGCGGGCTCGGGCGGCAGGCGAGGCGAGTGCACGGCGTTCCCGGCTCCCCGCCACCGCTTTAGATCTTCAGAGGGGGCCCGCCCCGCTCCCCGCACCAATGGATTGGCCGTCACGCCACGGCTCTTCCGGCTGGGCTGGGCCGGGTGGGAAGGGACCACTAGAGGTCACCTAGTCAGACCTCCCAGTTCCCACTGTATTTGAATCTTACTGGGAGCAGGCAGATGCTCTCTCATACATGCCTTTCTTGATACACTGGCAGCAGTCCTAGGAGGTGCCACTCGGTATGAGGTATTTGCAGAATGGCAGAATCCTCTGTCCCGAAGGCTCCACAGTGGTGGTTGTAGAAGAAGCTACTTCGCACCAGAGAGTCCGTGGATTGGATCGTGGAATTCTACCCCTGGGCCTCTCAGTCCCATCTGGGGATGTATGTTGTATTTGAGAACAGTTATGCTCAACCTACACATTTTAGTCATCCTTACATTTGAAACTAACAGGATGTTCACTAATCATAGAACGATAGAATGGTTTGTGTTGGTGTCACAACATGCCACAGGTGACGATAACACAGAGAAGTCCACAAAACTCAAGAATTTCATGAGTTATGTACGCTCAGGTTCAGGTGGGAATGCATAGTACCGCCCCTGGGGGGTGGAGTTTTACACTGGATGATGTAATACTGTGAGTCTTGGGATACTTCAGGGCTCTGGGATGGTCGAAGTCATTACAGCTTCCTATTATGTCAGTGCAGTTGAGTCCATTATGGCTCATCAGCAGAGATGAATGCCTTTAGGCCATGCGTGAATGTCTCGGTCTTCCCATGAGGGGAGTTATCACAGCAGAGTCATTTGTGTTTGGAGAAAGAAACACTACCCCGCCTGGTAGGGTTTGCCTCTTTCCTTATCTTAATAGCCAGCTTGTAGGCTGAGGTGTGGGGTATGCATGCCCTCAGCATCTCGGTTGACACCCTGCACATTGTTAGCAAAGCACTCTGCTGACTGAGCCATCAGCATTAACAGCCCAGTCTCTCACGGGAGGGGGAGAGTATGCAAATGAGTCTGTGGGCTGTGGCCTCCTCCCAGCCCTCTCTACTTCCCCTTAAACCTGAGATGACTAGACAATAGTACCACCTTTCTCTTACTTCAAATTCCCATGAGGAGGCTTAACTCACAGTCCAATTCCCTGAAATCCAGGAGGCATGTTCTGGTGGGGAGTGGGCTTCGGAGATCTTAGTAATGTTTAAGCCATAAACCATTTCAGTCTCTTACAGCTGGAAAGGACCTTAAAGATCATCTAGCTCCAACTCCCCTGCCGTGGAGGGAAACATCTTGCACTAAACCAGGTTGCTCAAAGCCTCATCTAGCCTGGCCTTGAACACTGCCAGGGATGGGGCATACATAGCTTTTCTGGGCAACTTCTTCCAGTGCCTCACCACCCTCACAGTAAAGAATTTCTTCCTCATGTCCAATCTAAATGTACACTCTTTCAGTTTAAAGCTATTCCCCCTTCTCCTGTCACTGCTAGCCCTTATCCAAAGTCCCTCTCCAGCTTTTTTGTACACTCTTTCAGTTTAAAGCTATTCCCCCTTCTCCTGTCACTGCTAGCCCTTATCCAAAGTCCCTCTCCAGCTTTTTTGTAAGTCCTGTTTAGGTACTGGAAGGTGCTATAAGGTCTTCGCAGAGCCCTGTCTGAACAATCCCATTTCTCTCAGCCTTTCTTCATAAGAGAAGTTCTCCAGATCTCTGATCATCTCCATGGCCCTCTTTGGGACATGCTCGAATGACTCCATGTGCTTCTTTTGTTGGGGGCCCCAGAGTTGGACGCAGCACTCCAGGTTGGATCTCACGAAAGCAGAGTAGAAGGGGAGAATCACCTCCCTGAACTACTGTCTCTTTTCCTTCTCGTTTGGTTGCATGAGTGACTTGCTCCCTTCCAAGTTATTCGGCCTTATAATAATGACAGCTGGCAAATGAAATTATTAAAAGATAATAGCAAACAGGTATTTCCATTTCAGTGGGAGAATGTTCTTTCCCGCTGTGACCAGAGTGATACTCTCATGTTTCATTATTCCTGATTTATTCCATTTATTATTTTTTTTTTTGCTTGTGCATTATAGAATTCAGCAGTAGTTCAGGGACCGAGGAATCAAAGGAGATGCATCAAACAAAACTGATGCAACAAGAGCTAGGCCAAGAGGTCGCCTTTGAATCAGACAGTGGATTTTAAAGTCCTCCTGACCCAATTTTATTCCTGCAATGCTGAAAACAAGGAGAGATGTGACTGCCAAGAATGGAGTGACTTAAGATTTCAGACAGTAAAATAGCAAGTTACTTGCTTTAATCAAATAGAGAACTCACTTGACTTTGTGTTTCATTTTTCATTTAAATCCAGAACCTTGTATAGGTTTATTAAAAAATGTCTCTTAATATCTTGTGTGCTGCTAAAATCGGAGTCCCATGGCTGATTTGCCTTTCTCAATGTCATTGCTGGAAACTATATCCATTCAGGACAATAATATAAAGAAGGACTTGGCAGCCTAACATGCAACTGAGTAAAGGCCTCTGCGCTCAGACCAGTGTTCCTAATCCTCTTCCAGACTTATGGAGGCTCATTAGCTCAGATGCCAACTGATCAAATAGCCCCCACCTTCCTATTAGTACAAGATGCAGTTACATAAGAAGCACTCAGAGAACTATCATAAAACATTAGCACTGATTCAGGTAGTGCTGGAAGGGCTTTCCAAAGCAGCAACTGAGCCCTAGGAATCCCTCTGACAATTTCACTGCCCCAGTCACAGAGCAAGTGCCACATTATCTCTCTCTTGCTCTCCTTTTTCACACAGCAATCTTGCACTCCTCTGAGCCTACGGCTCTGCTTAAATGGGTGGGTATAAAGTGTCATGCATCCTGCTATCTAGAGAACTCTCTGAGCAACTCAGACAAGAGCATGTTAAAAGGGTCTAAGATTAGGTTATATACAAAAAACCTCAAATATACTTTGCTGCAGTTCTCTACCAATTTAATCAAAACCCAGTTATCCAATGGTTAATGACCCCAAACAGTACACAACTGAGGTCATCCAAGATGTCCCGATAGCATCTGAGTCATTTATATCATCCCAGTCTCAGAGGCTAGACTCGTATTACTAAATAGAATGGGCTGTGTCCTGTTAATCTGTCTTTGAGGGCAAGCTGCCCAGCACAGCTTGCATCCATTCAGCAAAACCTTCTTCTTCTCCTCCAAAACAATTCCATAGCAAGGTGACCACCTCCAAACTGCTCACTGGGCAGAGCAATGCCATGCTGTCCCATGAACTGTGCACAGACATTGTCCGAGAGAGGACTGTCTTGCACAGACCATACCTGTAGTGGGAACTGTTAAACACCACGGACAACTGAGGACTGGTACACCATCCTAGACCCTCACCATGTTTTATTTACTAAGATAAGTGAGGCTGAAGCTTTGTTATGGACCTAAAACCAGACAAGACAAATTTTGGAAAGGTGGCTTTTGGCATTTTGTTGTGAGCAACTCAAACACCACACCAGTTTGTGTTAGATTTTAGTCCCCAAAATGTAACTTTCTCTCCTTGACTATAAAAAAGAATAAGACATCTTCCTCAGCATTGTAAATTTTGTTCTCAGAGCCAAATTAACTTCCTGGCACTACAGCCCTGTGTAGCCTCCTAGGTCTGGCCCTTGATCTAAGTGTGATCCAAATACTGTGTTTGATCTCAGCCTCCTACTCTGTGCACAGCAGCCCTACTTCCTCCTTTTTGAATTTTGTTTCTATTTATATCATTAACAAACCTTTACACATTTATCTTCACAGATCTTTGCAAGGTCTAACTCAGCTTGACTTTTGGGCTGAATTCCTACAGTTTTTGACCTTCAAAACATAGCTGCATAGACTGACTGACCTCTTTATCCGTTCCCATAGACTGTTTACACCTAGCATCCTTCCTCAGACAGTCATTCATCCAGGTAACTCTGGAGAACTTCCTCATTCATTTTCCCCTTGTTGAACATGCAAATTCCAGAAAGATTTTCTGCCTCTAATGCAAACTCTCATACTCCATCATATGCAACCTCGGAGCTTGTCAAACTGGTTAACTCCAGTCAGTACTTTTCTTAAATTTTTTTATGTTTTCCCTGTGGAAAAACAAACAAACAAAGAAAGATATTCATCCAGAAAGATATTTTTTAACCTTTTCCCCATTCCACTGAAATGCTATCAACACTCTGATCCAAGATTTTTTACCGTAACTAGTTCTTTTATAATATGTTCACTATAAAAACTACATCCCAACTACATCTCCTTTTGCTTGTGGAGATACAAAAGTGTGATATCATATCCCTTTGTTCTTGAGTTTGCAGTCAGAACTTTAAACTCTTGCATATTGACAATTCACAGTAATACTGATTCTTGATATTACAGAGACATTAAAAGTCTGGGGTTTTCTAAAAGAGGCCTCTAACACCACCCTGGTTTTCTCCTTACCTATCCTTTCCCACAGGATTTTGACTCAACATATTGTTTTCTTTCTGCTTTGTCTCAGCTTTCTTTATTATCTATCACTGTATCCTCATTCAGTAGTGATCAAGAAGACAAATCTATCATAGAGGATCATTGGTAAAGGAAAACAGAAGAGTACAGAAAGCATTGCTATGGCTCTGCTATGCTCACACCTTGAGAACTGTGCCCACATCCAAAAAGAAGATACCAGAACCTGAAAGATTCTTAGAAGAGAAGGATGAACATTAAAGATGTGGAATAATTTACATTTAAGGAGTGGCTGAGTAGGCTTGAAATGCTGAGAAAAAGATGACTGACAGAAGATATGCTAACAGAGCTGTGAAATTATGGCTGGGAAAGGTGGATGCTATGAGGTGACAGAGGGTGTTCGCTTCTCTTCCAAAACAAAAACCAGGAGCTATCAAATGCAAACAGTGCTCAAGATGCAAAATGTGTGCAGAGGCAGTGGATAAGTGCTTGGCAGAGGAACCCAACAGAGCTACAAGTAAACTATGTTGGACTTGGGAAACCCCCTGAACTGAAAAGAGGTGAAGATTGGGAGAGCATTCCCAGGGGAGTACAGGAAATGTTGAATGGCTGGCCAAAAGTTAAAGCATGATAGTATGGGCATTATCCAAATGCCTCTTAAACACTGATAGGCTTGGGGCATCAACCACCTCTCTAGGAAGTCTCTTCCAGTGTTTGATCACCCTCTCAGTAGAGAAATGCTCCCTACTGTCCTGTCTGAACCTCCCCTGGTGCAGCATTGAACCATTCCCACGCATTCTGTCACTGGACCCCAGGGAGAAGAGCTCAGCACTTACTTCTCCACATCCCCTCTTCAGGAAACTGTGGAGAGTGATGAGGTGACACTTCAGCCTCCTTTTCTCTAAACTAGACAAAGCCAGAGTCCTTTGCTGCTCTTCACAGGATTTCCTTCCAGCCCTTTTTCCAGCTTTTTTGCCTTCCTCTGGACACATTCAAGTACCTTCACAACCTTATTAAATTTTGGGGCCCAGAACTTCACACAGTACCCAAGGTGAGGCTGCACCAATGCTGAATACAGCAGGACAATCGCCTCTTTTGTTCGGCTGGTGATGCTGTTTGATGCACCCTAGGATGGGATTTTCCCTCCTGGCTCCCAGAGCTCACTGACGACTGACTTGCATTGAGCTGCTGCCCACCAGCACCCCCTGATCCCTCTCTGCCAGGTTGCCCTCCAGCCCCTCCTCTCCCAGTTTATACTTCTGCTTGTCATTACTCCGCACAGGGTGCAGAATCCAGTATTTGGACTTGTGAATTTTATCCCATTAATCACAGCCCAGTGTGTACAATATATGTACATCCCTCTCAAGGTCTGTCCCCACAGGAGAGCCAAAGGTACCTCCCAGTTTGTATCGCAGCAAACTCACTAATGGTGCACTGAGCTCCTACATCCAGATCATTGCTAAGGTTACTGAACAGGACTGGCCCTAGAATTGAGCCATGAGAAGCAACACTGGGGACTGGTCATCAGACAGATGTAGCCCCATTCATTGCAAAGCTCTGAGCTCTGCCTTTCAGCCAGTTGGTCACCCAGCACATTGTGATGTTTTTATGTGCCATCTTCTTCCATACTCACATCTTGTTTCTGTGGTCCTCCTCTTGCTCACAGACATCCCTTGCACCCTCTTCACAAAATCACAGAATAGGTAAAGCCGGAAGGGACCACAGTGGGGCATCTGGTCAACCCTCCCTGCTCAACAAGGGTCATCCTAGAGCACATTGCACAGGACTGGGTCCATATGGTTCTTGAATACCTCCAGTGAGAATGTCTTTTCTGCTGCTTCTCTTTTCTCCTCAGCTCAGTACTTACTTTACTCCACAGTAAACAGGTTTTGTTATTTCTGTGTTCCTACCTGAGTTAGAGACAGTCTCTTCTTTAGCGGGACCAAACTGTGACGGTAGGGCTCCACCCGTGCATCCTCTGTACAGCAGGAACTAATGGCTCTGCATCATTTCCAGCCTCTCTTGGTAACCCAGGCAGCCCACGATAGCCAAATTCTTACTCTCCCTTGTACTCAGGTGATGGTTTCTGAGTACGTGACCGAGGTCCGTGAAAAAAAGCCAGGCAAGCCACACTGCAAGCGAGGAGGTGGTGCCTGCGACCACCACCGCTAAGTACAGCGGAAACTATCAGACCGCACCACGCCGCCATCAAGGGCGCGTTCACACCTTGAGCCCCCGGGAAGTGGTGAGGCAGGAGCAGCCTCCGTCCCGCCTGCCGCCCGACGGCCATCCCGGGGACCATCCCGGGACGGGCCCGCGTCCCGCCGGCACGGCCCGCGCGGCGGCCCCGGGCACAGGCGCGTTCCTGCGGCGCCCCCGCGCGGCCCGCCGGGGCCCTGCCGCCCGCCTCCGCCGCTGCTGCGCGGCGGCCCCGCTTCCCCTCACCGCCCTGCCTGCCTCCGTGGCCGGGACGCGGGGAGCCGCCGCCTGACCCAGCCCGGGAAGAGCGGCTGCTCCGCGGGGCTCAGGCGTCGGCTGGCGGTGCTGGGGCCTCACCGTGCCCTCAGACCGCCCCCGGTGTCCGCTCCCCCGAGGGCGCCCGGCGTTCTGGGGGGCTCCTGCCACAGCAGGCTTCGATAGCCGCTCTCTTCCCTGGCTTCACCTGCCGCCACCGAACCTTCCTCGCCCCAGGGAGTAACCAACCCCGCAAAGACATTTGAGGGCCTAAATCCCTCGATTTTAATGGGATGTTGTTACCTATACTTAGGTATATTAAGACTCTTAGGTCTTAATTTCTTTCCACATTCTCCAGGCAGTGTGGAATTTCCCACTGGGCTGATGGAGAAACTCCCCAGCCAAAACCCTACAAACTCCCCTTTATTGACATGAAAATAAGGCAAAGTGAAAACCCCAACCATGTAGCTGTGGGGCCCCTTCGTTCTTTAGAGGTGGTGGTTGTGTTTCTCCACCAGAAATTATGTTGCACCCATGTCACAGTGCAGTAAACATCTAAAGGGAAAACCATTCCCACCCAAAGACTGTGCTCTGGGGAGGCTGGGTTGTTTGGCTGGCTTAAACAAGATGGAAGCAGTTTGGAAAGTACTGGTGGGGCTAATGCAGTCTCCCAAGCCTCGGCCAGGTCAGATGCTGAGCAGGGCGACTGCTGAGCCCTCCTGACCCCTCCAGTGGGAACAATACAGTGGGGCACTGGTGTACTCAAACTATCCCAAGGCTGGCACTTGGTGCCGTGAGAGCAGCCTCTCTGAATGTGGCCTGGAAGAACTCTCCTGAGGGAAAAGCATCCTCCTCCGTATTCAGAGATTCCCGAATACAGCATATTGCCTGCAAAAGAAACCATTACTAGAGCTTTCAATTGAACTGTCTTAATTACACCAGACAATGCCTGGACTTTGGTCTTCCTCCATTTGACATATGTGTGTCTGCTCCTCCACAAAAATTACACCCCTCTAGAAAAATCCTTTTGGTCTTCCCATTGGTCTGTGAGGAGTGGGGTCATTGCTCTCCACAGCTCCAATTCTTGCCCTTTGCAGCTGAACCTCACACACACAAGCCATATATTATTTGGGCTTACCAATTTGCAGTCTGTTCTTAGTTCCCAATTTTTATCATTTGGGGGGGGGGGTGTTGTTTGTTTGTTAAGGGTTTTGTTCGTTTGCTTTGAGTACTTTTGTTAGCATTCCCTTACCTCGACCCTGCTACCCTTCAGAAAACCCTTCAGTTTCCTGAAAAAGTAGGTCCTTCCAGATCCATAATCTGGCCTAGCTCTTGTAAAAGACTTATGCCACCTACCCTGAGAAGTGTCAGATTGTCTCCTCTGACACCTCCAGTAAACATTCCACCCATGATCTCAATTCTCTATTGCTTTCTTCCTTGCTTCATCCTTCCTTCTAGCATCACCCTGAGCACACCAAAGCATGCCCACAATTAAAATCCCTGCCTCAAAGAGACTTAGGTGGCCAGTACTTTTCTCCACGTCTGTAGATCTACCATGCCTTGAACCAGGCACCTTCTGTTCTTGGTCAAAAACAAGGCACCTGGAGTTACCAGATCACAACCTTCAGCAGCCTGGACCTTCCCAGTCTTCCTGGTTATCTTAGTTCATATATGGGCAAAACGAGCTTGTATCTATCATTGCAGTCCCCATCACTGAGGGAGCATCATCCCTCCTTCCTCTTCATTGTCTGCAGTGGTCTATGCTTCCTGACACTCTGCGTCCCCTTCTGCTTCCGCAGCTACATCTCAGCCTGCATTTGCCTGGGAACAGCCCTTGGTAGTGAGCAGGGGTGCCCTCAGCATTGCTGGAGGTAGCCTTGCAAGGACCCTGCTTCTGTTCTTTCTTGAATCTTTAAGGATAAGCTCAAAAGCTCCAGATCAGATTCTCTCCTTCAGGTGGCTTGTTTAGTCTTTTCCATCCCGTCAGATCCAGCATTTCTTCTGTACTCAATAACCCTGCCACGATGAGACAGTTCAGGCCTATATCTTTTCTGATTTAAAGTCTCACAGTCCTTCTGATGCAGGGTAAACTGGTGTAGACTGGATGCAGTCTGAAACCAGTCTCTCCCAAGCTAGCGTCTCCGAGATTGATTCCTTCTGTTCTGTTCCTTCCCTCAAGCTGCACCATACCAAGGCAGTGAGAAGATATGGACATCTTTCCCAGATATGAATATGATTCCTGTATCTCTGCTCACTGCCCTTCCCATGAAATTTGTGTCTTATGCTTGCTCATGCGTTTTCTGCAGCCCCTGTCCTCTGTCTCCCTCTCCTGCTCTGAGATGGTTGCCTACAATCAGGAATTCATAAAGGAGCATTTTATGCAGTCTTCAGGGAGAAAGTGCTACCCTTGCAGAAAACTTGAGGATGACAGTGAAAAAGCAGTGTGGAATTATTTGCATGTGATGATTCCTGTTTATGTTTGCCTCATGTGGCCCATTCCTCTTCAGCCTTGGAGACTTTGGACATTCTTAGTCATTTACTACCCACTTCTAGGTTTGT
Organism: Myiotriccus ornatus; assembly: GCA_036023395.1. Lineage (NCBI taxonomy): Eukaryota > Metazoa > Chordata > Aves > Passeriformes > Tyrannidae > Myiotriccus > Myiotriccus ornatus. The sequence goes on from JAYRBT010000001.1 coordinate 47,561,509, forward strand.
AATATGGCTTTCTTTTAATGCACAGATCTTTGATGCATTCTCTAAGACCTTATGGATTTTGGCTGTTGTTTATGCTTTTTTCCCAGAGGAGTTACTGTGTTCCACCCCAGTTTTGGTGCTATCCAGAAATTCCCCGGCCTTCCCCTCCCACTGGTAGCATTGAATACTTTTCTGCATCCCCCAGTCTCCCAGTAAAAAAAACCACACTGGTTTGAAGCAAAACAAGAGGCTGCTCTTTACCCTGTCCTTTCAGATCCTTGCTGTCTCTGAAATGTAGCAGCTTGGTGTTCACTGTCTCCAGCTTCACCCGCTGTGTTTCCTTAGGTTCTGGCAAAGTTCAATGGAGTCAGAAAGTACCTAATCACCTTATGCAGTGTTTTCACCCAAAACAAGTCTGGTTCTCCTGGTATTTGGAAGCCAAAGAAGTGTTATGTGAAAACATGTCTGCATCACTGGAAAGCCCATGCCTGTGGGGGGCCACCACCTGGCCCACGGTCTTGACCTTGAGCGGGGTTCACTGGGCCTGACAAGACCATTACTGTCTCAGCAAGTGCTGGCCCTGTGTCACTCACTCAACTCAGGAGCCGTTCCATTCCTGCCCAGTGACACAATGATTGCAGATGTCCTGGGACTGCAGAAGCTCATGACACAGTTCGGATCACCGCTCATCAGTGACCACGCATAGCACAGACAGGAGGAATACCGGGCTCCCGTCCTTCCCTGCAGTCACTTTCTATGGGGTGGCAGAGAATTGGTCATAGAAATCAAGAGTGGATCCCACTGCCTGGAGGGGGGCTGGATGTCCACTGAAACACCCTTTTCTCAGAGGTGATGGACTGATTCCTGGTAAGTTCAGTGTTATCAGAAACAGTAGCAGTTTTCCTCCTAAACAAAGGAAGAGTTTGACTCTTCGGCTGTCCCTGAGGACTGAGATGTATGGCAAAGGTAGCACAGAGGATAAGCAAGTCTGGGAGAGCCAGCTGGGAGGCTGGCATCAGCTCTGGGTCTGGAGTGCCACATCATGAAAATCAGAACAAGTCTGCAGCATTATAGGAGCATTAATAGTCACAGAGACTAGTCACAGAGAGAAGGCCTTTTGCCCTTCAAGGGAGAGAGCCAGGCCAGGAGCACTGGAGCTATTAATTGAGCCACAGAGCAGTCATTTGTACATTTAAATGATAGAAGACTAAATATGTTCTGCAATCAGTCCTAGCGAAGGACACTGATGGGGACAGGCTCCTTTCAAAGCCTGACATCCAGCTGCTCTGGACTGCCTGACACAGCTTGCAAGCGCCGCTCTTTCTTCCCGGCTCTTGCCAGGCTCCCTTAAAGAGGCAGTTCCTCATGCCTTTTTCTTCCTCAAGCCAAAGGTAATAGCAAGTAAGAATTGAGATGGTTATAACATATAGCTTCCAGCATAAATAAACAACCTCACTGATTTAAAATGTTCTATTGATTTCTGAGGTGTATGTGTTGGCACTGGTGCTGAAATATCTGCACCCTGGACAAATTTGTCCTCTGGCTCTGCCCAGAGCTACATCAGCCAACTGAGTGTTGCCCTTACAGCAGGACCTCATGTGATTCCTTGAATTTCTCCCACAGATGAGATTTGTCTCCCATTTTTTCAGTCTCTGCATTATGCAGCTTCCAGGTGTTGCTGTTAAGGAAGATGAGACACGTTTTTCTGTAAACCTTTCTATCTGGCAGGACAAACATATTGCAGCTGTCTTCCATTATCATCACTTTGCTTTAGCCTAAGTGTTCCAGCTGGTGTCAGAGCAGCTTGGTGTGTTGGCACAATCTCTGATCCTGTGTTTTCCCAGGTCTTAGTATAGGAGATGCAGAATAAAGGGGTCTTGTGTCAAATTCTTAGCCCAAATGCAGCATCAACTTTACCAATATTTGATGTGCTCTTTAAAAGTCCTGTGAGGGTAGTCTCCGTCCCTCCCTGCAGTAAGAAAAACAAAAGGTGGTTGGTTGGTCTGTTGAAACATCTGACCTGCTGAATGAAAATTAAGCAGTGGTTGGAGACAAGCGTATCTCCCAGAGTGCTGAATGTAAAAAAACATGTTCTGTCTTTTTACAGCCTTGCCAGAGACCTGCTGATGATGGAGTGACAAGTGTAGAGAAATATCTGGCATCTAGTATACCCTTAAGAAAACATTCCCTTTGCATGTAGTGATATCACTCCCTTCCAACACATTTACAGGAATCCTTTAAAATCTCTCCATCAGAGAATTCTGCTCTCTCACTTCTTTCAGTTTCCTCTCTCTTTGGTGCCCATTGTTCCTGTTGAAACTCAGAGTTTAAGATTTCCCAAATAATAAGGAGACTCTGTTTCCTGCACATAAACATTCCTGAATGTAACAAATTTACATTCACTTTGGTACTTAACTGAGCTTGCATTTCACAGCCCTCCTTGGTAAAGATCAGTTTGTGTAGTCTGTAGGGTTTACTGCATTCTTGCATTATCTGTGCTGTTGCTTACAGTGTTAATAAAACTGATTTTTGCATCACACCAATTCAGGTAACTGTATCCAATTTAAAATAAACAAATATCCAGTGGGGTTTGGGGCTGAGCACCCATGCGTGCTCTGGACCTGCTGGTGATCTCTGTCATTGCTGCAAAATGATTGAACCGCTGCAAGTTTTGCACCTCCTTCCAAATGACAAGCGTCATCTCTGTTTGTGATGTCTGCCACAGAGCCTGCAGCTCCTCGTGCTGTGCCTTTTTCTTGAATGGCTTCCCTCTTTCACTGGGGGTATTTTCCGTTTTATTTCATATGTGGTACTGCGTGTTGTTCAGTAACCACACAGAACTAAGGCAGCTGACAGAGGTTGCTCCCTTCAGTGTTAACTGATCATTAGCTTGTGAGCACTGTGTAGTGGGAGCCTCAATACAGCACCAAAGTAGCTCTGGCAACAGCCTCTAAAACACTGTTGTTGCTGCAGAATGCCCAGTCACAAGTCTTCTCTTATTATTATTCTCTGTGTGTTCCTTGGATTCCTTCCCCCTTTGCAGCAATACCATCTTTGCACCCTCCTGCCAGAAGGTGCTGGAGTGTGGGTTTTGATTTATTGGCTAGTGGAGAAGGGTGGTTGCTGGGATTTTTCCCAGAAAGTGCGGCACTTCCTCAGGCTGTTTTGCTAAAAGCTGACTAGAAGCACACTGAGGAGACCAGAGCAGATGGGCAGCTTTTATTTAAAAGAGAAAATGCTCTATGGTGACAGTGGGGAAACAAACTCTGGAAGAGAATGAGAGAGTTCTCTGAATGTTCTCCACAGGAACCCAGCTCTAACAATGGCTCCAAGGTCTGGGTACTCCCACTGCCACATACTGGCTCCAGAGCAATTCATTTGAAGGCTGGAGATGATTAGACCAAATGGAAAATAAGATTCAAGCAGTTTAGCCAAGAATCAGGCTGACAAACAACTCTTAGAACAACTCTGCTCTGTATTTGATGGGCCAAGGGCTGAAAATATATTTTCCTTCAAGCTGATGACTTTGAAAAAGCAAAAACCTAGAATGCTGAATCTGGCAACATGAATTAATATTTCATGAGAGGCAGGATTTTTTTTTTTTTCTCAGTGCAAGGTTGATTCAATTGGTGAAACCTTCACAGCCCTGCACACCCCAGCACAGCGCAGAGAATTCACCAGCAGGTTTCATAATTAAATGTTGCAGGAATTATTTTTATTTTTTGCTGTGAGAGATATCACTGAGTGTCAGAGAGGCTGTAGCTTGACACTGATTTGATGCCAGGGAAAGCAAATACAGCAGATACACAAACCGAGAGCACCAGGAAGCAGCAGGCAACATTGCAGGGTCCAGCTAATCCCCTAGGAGACATCAACCATGTTATTACTTGATGCCAGCAGTTAAGGAAGTGTCAGCATTAACCTGCATCTGCAGCAACTTTTCCAAACAAGCTAAAAGCAGTCTGCACTAACAGTAAGGCAAACCCAACTAACCTTTGTATGCATCTGGTGCAGTGGTAGCTGCCTTATTCCAGTGGCTCAGGTGATGAAGGACACAAGGGCAATCAGACACACATCTGCCTCCTCCTGGGAGAAGTGGGAATAAGTCACTGGAATAGAGAGATTTCACACTGGGAGAGGACAGTCTGTTCCAGGACTGCAATTGGAACAGATACTCCTGAGAAGATGTACAAATCTTTTCTGGCTCAGCACAAGCCCTGCCCTGTTGGCAGGCAATTGTATGTACCAAAGAGGTTCCTGTAGCCAGAATCAGTATCCAGGACACCAGCATGGTTCGAGATGGTGTCCACACAGAAGGACATCTGTTGAGTTAAAACCTTTTAAACAGTGCTGCTGAGCTGTAAGTTAAGTGAAAAACTGGCCATGACAGAGGCTTAATGAGAATCCCTGCTCAAGCTGGCAAGATAAAGGCAAGCCATGGCTGGCCAGCAGGCCTCACACAACTTCAGTTCCTGCAGAAGGGCTGCCTTACAGCACACAGCCCTGTTCAGAGTTGAATGTGATGTTTTGTTGTCACAAGACTTAAATTAGTGATGCTGATGCAAACAGACATGCCTAGCAGGTTCAATGGCACTCAGATTCTTCTTTCTGCTCCTTCCTCCAGTTCCCCCACAGGAGACTTGGTAAAAATTAAGAAAATTATCCTTTCTTTATAGGCTATTTACTATGGAAGCCTATCTGATATTCCTCTGTCCTGGTTTAAATGAGACAAGGTCTTTTGCTGAGGATGAGTTATAAGAAAAAGATTCGAACTCTTTCCTCTAAGCAATTATAAATCCAAAATTAAGAGGCTCCAACTGAAGGAAAAACAACTTATGGAAAAGGAAAACTAA
>JAYRBT010000001.1:47566440-47580873 GCA_036023395.1 Myiotriccus ornatus
TTATCTGCCCTGTTTCTAGGCAACTAATAGTTCAGCCCTGGCTACATCTTTTGTCCCGCTAAGTATCTTTGATGGCCTGGGGGGGAAGGGAAAAAATTCTGTAGCTCTCTAGCTAAAACCACGACACCTCAAAATGAACCTGCACAATAAAGCTCAGGAAATGTGATAGGTCCATGGGATGATCCCAGCTGGTGAATTGGTTGTGTGCCTCCATGCTGGTAGCAGAGTCCTCTGGATATGTCTGACAACTTAGAGATCAGGAAAAGCTGGAACACAACCTCTAGGCCAGGCTAGCAGCCAGGCATGCACTTGGGCTGGTAAACTTGGTGCCAAAAAGATGCTAAAATCAATGGTATCACTCCCTCATGTCTGAGCAGTTCTCTAAACACCTAGTACCTGCATTTGAAGATGCAGGCTCAGATATTTGTTCTTTGAAATTTCTTTTGCATCTAAAAGCTTTGGAAAGACAGTTAGCCACCCACTGTAATATTCATCAAGTGTGACCTTCACCGCATTGTACTACATGGCTCTATTGTCTGGATGCTTTGTGATCATCTGACCAAAATGCCATGACTGTTTCAGGAAGCCATACTCACACAAACACAAGCAGATGTGGATTCACAAGAGAAAGCATTCACTCCCATGTCCATTACTCCCCTGCCAAGAGCTGGCTGAGGACATCTACAGAGCAGCACCGTGGAACCAAGCTCTTATTTGGGGAAAAAAGGTGTCCCAAAATGGTTGGCACCTTGCAGTCGTTGAATTGTGGTGCTTTGACTGAAGTGTAGAAACGGAGGTGAGGGTGAGAATAGGGGGAATTATGTTCCAAGGTGATCATTAGCTCTGTTTAGAGCTCACCTGTTTTCTGCCAGTACAAATGTGCCAATGCCATGACATGGAAAGAGGGGATCTTCTACTGAGAAAGTAGGATATGGTGAGAGTAGGCTGATGGCATATGCCTCAGGAAAGGTGTCCCACAGAGAGGAAAAACATCACCACAGGCTTCTGTGTAGCTCACAGCTGACCACAAGTAGTTCTTTCTGACAGGTTGTCCTAGTTTGCTCCCATGGGGAGTGCAGTGAATCCAGATGTGTATGACAAGGCAGTAGCTTGTGGTCCTGGAAGCCCAGGGGAAGACTATTGCCACAGAAGGTGCCCTCTCAAGAAGCCCATTGCCTGAAGCCAGAGGCTGACACCTGATAGTAGAATTGGCTGCTGGCTAATTAGGACTGTGTTACCAGATCAAAAGTTGTCTGAAATCTGCTCAGCAAAGCAGGCTGATGAAACATGATCAAAGGAGTTCTGCCCTTCAGGACACCGAATGAGTCTCGGCTAGGAATGCAGACAAAAGTTCACCCATCCTCCTGGAGAGCTGCTGATGATGTACTTTCTGCTCATTCAGGCTGAAACATTCCCAGGGATGCACGAGGAATGTCAATACGCTGCGGAGTGCTTCGTTTGTAACCATGTGCTGCATTAGGGCCTAGACCTCTTCTCTGAGCTGTATCCAGATTTGCATGTTAGATGTCTGGGAACAACAGAGGAGCCCAAACTGTTCAGGCAATCAGCCCTTTCCAAATGTCCCTGTCAGTGAAGAGGAGCTGACCTGTTTCACCAGACCAGCTAATGATATTGTTTCATATCTGACTGGTATCGCACAGTTCTGGGCTAGCCACACTTGGTGGGGTTTATCCTAATACTGGTTTTAATCCCTTAAAGTCCATCTTTGGACTGTCAGAAGAGCGCTGACTTTTCACAAAGGCTGCAGCTTCAGTCACATCACTCTGAGTCCTTCCTGTATGCAGAGCACATTGAGACAGTAGTGAAGACTAATGAGGGTCTGTCTAGCAGAAGCTGGTAACACATACAAGGTACGGCTGATTTATTGTGTCCTACTGTGACTGTGTCTTCTCTTACTAATACATTTATTCCAGTTTATCACAAATTTGTGCTATATATCTATTCATCAGGAATATGAAAGTAGCCAGAATAAGAAAAAAGAAGTTATGGATATTTTGGACATCGCAGGCTTCCTGAATACCAAATGGGAGAATTAATTATTTGGTGATGATATGTACATTCAAGGACAAGTAAAGAAAATGTCAAGATTCCATATGTCTTATTTTCTATCTGAAAACCATATACTCCTCTCCTCACCACAACTTGTCTTGCTTTGCCTTGCCTTGCCTCCTTCCAGCCATCCTCTCAGGGTCATAAGATACAGAACAAGACCAGATCCTGACTGATCTACCCTCCTCCCCCATGACCATAAGGACAAACATAGTGGTTTGCAGCAGCTCTCTTTCCCAATGTGTTCATAACAGACTCACACATCTGCCTTTGTCACCATTCAGAATAGGGAAAGTCCTTGGGTAATCCCCTACCTTGTAATGGCAGTAAGTGGGAAAACATCCAACTCAGATACATCCCCACACCAGTCTTCAGCATGAGAAACAAATACAACCATAGCCCCAGAGCCTTCCCTTGCAATGGTGGTTCTTGAGAAGCAGATGTTCTCCTTTCTTGGGTATCCATTTGCTGCATTCTGCTTGGGACAGTACCCTATGGGAATGTCTCTCCTGACAGACATGATATGAACAGCTTTCATGGCTATGCCTTTCTTTCTTATCCAACGACCACCAAATTAGGAGCTCCTGTGCCCAGACACTTGTTTTATGTGGTTCCCTGAAGAATGAAGGAGGCCTAGAACTCCTGTTCTTCTCCTGTATCCAAAAGATACAGGGTCAGAGAAAGCCTGACAAACAGAAAAGTGTAGTCTCTTGTATTTCTTCTTTATCTGGCTATTGACTCATTTGGTTCTAGTGTCTCAGAGCTCAAAATTAAACTTAGATATGATCCAATTTGCAACCCATAGAAGGAGGCATTTTCCTCTCTCTGTTCCAAGATTCTCCCAATAGACCACAAAGGGTTCAGCAAATAGAATGTTTTCTGTGCTATGTATAATGAAATTATATTCACCACAGTTTCCACTGGGAGTTTTTGAACTCCAGGTTTATTTCTTAAACAGCCACCGAAGATTTTATTGCCAGAACAAATAATTAAAGAGACAATGAAGAACCTTGTCTAATGGATATAAGTATCTCAAAGGAGATAAAATGATAGGTTTTAGTCAGATCATATTCTAGGAGTTGTATCACAGAGACTTATATGATCAATTATAGGGCAAATTTATATGAAGCAAAGGTTTTTAAAAGTTACACCTGCTTACCCATGTCAGAAATTCCTTGAACTGCTCAAAACTAGAATAATCACCCATTAAAATAATTATCACTTAGAAACGAAGCATTAAAGAAAGGTAATAGAATGTGAGCTGTCAGCCTGTGTGATGTATGTGTGACTGAGCTCTGTGGATGGATCCATTTTTCAGTTACAATGCAGCTTGTGCTAGAAGCTACCATTCTTAGACAGCCACTGATTTTAAAAGAACATCCAAAAATAGCTCTATTATTCCATATCTTTTTGTTAAAAAATTTCTCCATTAATTCACTGGTCTCCAGGGTAGTGATTCTACAAAGGCTTCAGACTACTTGTACTTTGGAGAGTCCTGCCTGGTATTTTTGTTACATCAAAGCTGGATTTCTAATTTTGAGAGCAACTTGACAACATTAGGAAAGTAAATTAAGCACAGTGAGATAGGGAATGGCTCCATGGCAAGGACAAATATAACTGCAGTCAGGAAGTCTTTCCCCTGGAGGAATTACATTCATAACCAGAACACAAAATAAATCAGCTCATGCAAAAGTAGAGCAATCAGCTCATTCCCCAGCATATAGATAAATCCAGTCCCATGAACTATAGCTATGTCACCCAGCTACATTCTTCCTGTTTTAACCACCTCTGCATGAGGAAGGACAACTACTTCCAAGAGTCAGGTACTGTCCTGGACCTCTCATGAGGGACCGTTGATTTCAGTAGGCAGTTAACTCTGGTCATGCTAATCACACTGATAAAGCCACTACTTTCAGAAAATGTTTTTCTGTAGTAAAAAGCCCAAAGTCCCATTGCAGGAACATATATATTAAACAAGGTTCACACCTTCATTTCGTCAATGATTCATGGAAGCAGGCTTTTCAGAGCTCAGAACCAATCATTTAGCCTATGTTTAATCTTTTAAATTCAGAGAAGAGCCTATTTTTCTCTTCTATTTATTTTTTGTCCTTAATGCTTAGATAAACATAATACATAGTAATATTCATGTACCAAAACCAGCTTGGCCTATCTGCTTTCCTCAAAGGACGTGTCCATCAGTGACTTCAGCACAGGACCCTGTGTTCAATTACAGCTTCTGCCTTTCAGTTGCATTAATCAAGACATGACAGAGATAAGCAGCTGAATGTATCTTCCCATCGTTGACTTCCTTTCTCGTCCAGCCACTGTCACCGCAGAAATAGCTGCAGAATTGGTCAGAGTTGTCCAGATAACTTGACTACTCTCCTTCCTCTAAGTTTGCTGGAAAATACTTGTTGAATTGGGCAGTTTCACACCAGTCATTTCATGCATTTCATCTGCAGCAGTGCCAAGGGTCTGTTCGTACCAAGTCTTTTGTGTGTGGAGCTGCCATTGAAACTGGTCAGCTGCAGAAGATTTAAATACTAGGAACTTCATGAACTCCGTACAGAAATAGAAGTGAATCTCCAAGAAAAGAAGAAAAAGCTCATTTTGGACAATTCCAAAAGAGACATTCCAGCATCTTGACTCAGTTGGAAAATAATTAAGATAATCTGGAAATCAGATTCAAAGTCTAGCTGGAAAGAAAGGCTCCTACTGCTAAGAGAAACAGCCTTGCAGGAGACACTGATATATAACACATATTCTGGTGTAATGAAGAACAACCAGATTGTTACTTGGATGCTAAATTCTGTTTTGATAAATAAAACCTGTATTTTCACTCATTTACAGCTCTACCTGTTTTTTTTTCTTCTTTCCTTGCTTGTCATTTTCCCCTCATACACATTCCAGGCAGGTCTGCGGTAAATCCTTTTCATCACATTGTCACACTTACTGACATTTCAAGGACATTTTGTTTGAAATGTTAAGAGAAAAAACACTTCACAGCCTTCCAGGAAGAAGCATCAATGACTGTCAGAATTTGAACTCATGTTGTCCCATCTCCAGCAGGACCCAAACCCTTGGAAGCAACATCTGGAAACAGGGATCTCAGAAAAATTTCTAAAGGTCCCCACACAAACTGGTGAACCAGTTTGGGTTCACCAGTGACAGCGCTTAATGGCAGCAGTTTATCCACAGGTCAATGCTATAATCTAGTTCAAGCTACTTCACGATTTATTGCCTGGCCCATCTGTAGTTTTACCCTTCCACATGCAATTTTGTTCATGCTCAGCATCCCTTGTTGCTTCCACGGCAATCAGCTCTGCCCTGTTTCTCCTCTTCCATTATTGTTCACATCACAAACTTCGGAGACGGCTTTCAAAAATTATTGCTTTTGTAATTTATTGCACTGGAACCTCACATGATGTCATTCGTAGTAATCCTTGAAAATTAACAGCTCAAGGTCATTTAAGGTGTTGGAAGATATGGATCGCTGTTCTCAAACTCATAGCGCAAGTTCTTTGAGATAGGGACTACACTTGCAGTAGGTAAAAATAGCTATCAACAGATAAAACGGTGCTGATAGAGTCAGTATGGAGTCTAAAAAGTTAGGAGGAAAAAGAGAACTGGCCCTTGAGTTATGAGATGTATGGCAAAGAGAATAATCAAAGGTGACCCCTGGTAAAGGAGTGTGTGATTTGAGACTTTAAAAGGTTTGGAGAGGGTGGTAGAAACCAGATGGTAGAACAGATCCTAAATCTTCATGGCCAACTGGATGGACAGTGCCAGTGCAGCTGTGGATAAGTGGATGGACAGCTGTGCTTCTCCACACCGGCTCAGCCCTGCAAGCTTTACTCCTGAGCCTCTGCTGTGACAGTGGGTGGTCCTCCATGAACTAATAGGTTTATCATATACTGATTTTTCTGTTCAAGGCATACCACTTGCAAAACAGAAATGTGATATGGCACAGAGTAAAAGCCCTTATTCAGTTTTCATCTGCTGGAACAGCAGCATTTGGCAAATGCAAAGAAGAAAAGATAAAAAACTGCTGCTGTAGACTAAATAGATACCTGTCATTATTCCTCTGCTTAAAAAAACCCCAAACCAACACAAAGTATGGGATCTAGATTTTGTTTATCTCCTCAAAAGTAATTTCCCTGATGGTGAATTTTGCTTTCCCATCATATCCTCTTCTATGTGAATCCTTTCCTTGTGATACACTAGCACCAGCTGTCGTGGATATCAGAAGGGACTGAACCAAGGACTGTCATCGTTTCCTTGCTCTCCATCATTCTTCCCTCACTTGCTTTGTTTCTTTTTTCGGTTTGAAAAAGACAAATCACACAATCGATGATACGCCAACATGAGATCCACTTTACTACCCATCCTCTGCTATTGCAATGAAATTGTGAAGTCACAGTCTTCAACAATATGTCATTGATGGCCTTTGAAAGCGGGACAGAAAAGTCAATACAGTCTCATTTCTTTAGAATTACTTCTCTGTTGTTTTTTTATATTTGCCCTGTGGGATATCTGGCAATTTTTCACACAAAGCACAGAACCAAGTTGACTATTACACACAGTTCTTTAAAATAACACTGGAGGAATTCAAGGATTTTACTTAACACAATATTGTGAAGAAACACATCAGGGTTCTTTTTGCATTAGCTATGATTCCCTAACATCCCAGTGGGACTGTTCAGCCAGAGCTTGCAATTAAGCTAAAGTTGTTTATGCAATAATTAAGTTTTTAATCATGGAAAATTTTTTGAGCTCTGTTTGGGTAAAACCATTATTTAAAAACATATGTCCAGATCAAACATGTCTTGAGTTAGACAAATGTCTCAAAAAGTGCCTAAGATGATACTCAGGGCATTTTCTATTATACTGAGAATTGGCATTGGTGCCTCCTGTGGAGTCCACGTTTGAGAGAGTAATAAGCAATTCAAAGCACAATTTTCCAGCATGCCCAGACCCTGCCTGCTTACGTGGTCAATAAAGAGAAGCCATCAAAACACCCCAGGAAGGTGCCAGTAGACTATGGTTTGAGACAGGCTATATGGAGGCAACACTGGGAAGTCAGAGGTCTAAATCGCTCTCTTGGGTATCAGTGTCATGGAGGCACTGGGGCAGGACACTTAAGGGTTCAACCATCCATTCATTAGGTTAAGGCTTAACCCTTAATGGCACTGTACACAGGCCAAGTTTGTTCGTAAATAACAGGCCAGGTTGGTTTCATTGCAGATTGTTTCATTTTTACTGCCTATGTGGAAGAGGATTCCAGCACCACAACCCTCTCCACAGTGAAAACCCTCTCTGCTGACCTGCAAAGCAGCTCTGCATTGGCATGAGTTTGTGAGTCTTTGGCATCCTACATCTGGTACAGCTCAGTCCACACAAACTGCGCTTCCCACAACAGTGGTGCTGAATGCAATATTTCCACAGCCAGCAAAGCAGTGATTCATGTGCCCCAACAATCTACAAGCCCAAAAGCACACCCCAGACTTTTCATTTGGAAGGAGGCTGTATTCTTGGGGACAACTCTCCATGGCACTGGCTCTAACTGTGCAGCAACATCAGTGGGCCAAATCCTCAGCTCTTGCTCAGTCTCTGTTCTAGACTTATTTAGGAGAGTGTCTGCTATTTATCTTTATAAATAACAAGCAAAAGTCAATCAACAAAGTAGAGCAGGAACAGTCTCTGCCCCATCTTTGAACAATGCATGAAATCATAACAACCTTACCCTCCCTGAAGACTTTCTGCTGTTACCTTAAAAAAATAATTATGCCTATTGTTCACTTTAAGTATTCCAGGTGCTGACAATAATTGTGACTTATAACTGAAAATATGAAATAAAAAAATTTGATGAAGCAACTAGTCTTATAAAGAAAAACTTAATCTAAACAGTAAACCCCCATCACAGCAGGAAGCCGGCATGAGGAGCGTGACTGTAGCATCAGCATCAGACACTACAAGTTAGAACTATTTGTCTAGCACTAAAAGTTTCATCAGTCCACAAACCTCCTCCTTGTGCCCTGATCTCCCTGAGAAAGCCCATGACTCAAAATGAAGGCTTTCAGGGTCCACATGCCTCCTGAACCTGGGTATAATGCCAGGGGCTATCCACATCCAGTGGAGAAGATCCACTCCTATGAGTGAGACTCTAACAACTTAAAAAGTTTGGTGACATAGCTCTTTCAAATGGTTATCTTCTGCCAAAATCCTGATCATGAGCAGTGGTTGTTTAGCTTGGAGAAAAGAAGTCTCAGGGGGAACCTTATCACAGTCTACAACTACCCAAAAGGAGACTGTGGCAAGATGGGGGTCAGTCTTTTTTCCCAGGTCACAAGTGAGAGGGCAAAAGGAAATGGCCTCAGGTTGCACCATGAGAGGTTTAGATTGAATATTAGAAAGACTTCTTCATGGAAAGGGTTGTCAAGCATTGAACAGGCTGCCCAGGGAAGGAGTGAGTTACCATCCCTGTAGGTATTTAAAAACTGTGCAGATGTGGCACTGAGGGACATGGTTTAGCGGTGGACTAGATGATCTTTAAAGGTCTTTTCCAACCTAAATGATTCTATGATTCTATTTCACATTTAGGACCACAGCAGAAGAAACAGATTGCACTGCAACATCAGGGTGTGTGAGGAGTGCCCAGCAGGGCAACAGTGATGTCTGCAGTAGCCTCTGGTGACAAGTGGGAAAGCTGGCAGAGCAATAAACTCCATGCCTCTATGCTGTGGTGCTGGCGTGGGCATGTCTACATGCCCCACATGTGAGATGGTGGGTGGAAAGCCTCATCTGAAGATCTGATGAGCCCTTTGCTTTCTCTGCTCAGCCACGCCTAAAGCAAAAAAAAATTGGAATCAGCAGAGACTGTTGCCGGGTGTCTGGGGTGTGACTCTTCCTTGTCTGGAAAGAACACTGATGGAGTGGGCATTTTAAGCCTGATGAGAGGGCCTAGGAGGGGCTGAGAATGCTCTCCTTGTGCCTCAAGGGCAGACATGGGAAGGCTGAAGAAGGTTTCTGAACTGCAAACCAGTGCTGGACCAAGAGTAAACTGTGCACTTCAGCTAGGCATTCACTGAGGGTTCCAGTAGGGTCAGAGCAGTCTCTGACCCAATGTATGGGGCCCCACACCACCTGGGTCTAAAGGATGGTAACTTTAGAAGTGGTGCTAGGTGATGAGGCACAGGAGGAAAAAGGAGGTTTGTTTTGTTGAGCCAGGAGTCCTGTCAGCCCTCAGTTTCCCTGGGAATATGCGTCTGAGTCCTGACTAGTTGTCTTGCTGCCAGTGACAGAGTACATGGAGTGCATCTTGCAGGGTAGCAAGACCCTCTCTGGGCCAAACCTTATGAGTTCCTAATTTTAAATCCCAGGTTTCTGTGACTTCAGCCTGTTCTTGCCTCTTTTCGCAGTATGTCACTGCCAGGATGATCCAGCCATGTAACAACGGAGGCCCAATCTAAATTTTATTCCTTATGAAAATTTCAGGCCACGACATATTGTCAAGAACATATCCCTTTATATAACTGGTAATGCTCTCATATGAGTCAGTCTGTGAATCACAGGAGATACACCTGGAAACAAAACTAGACCGTGTTCCATTCAGTATTGCTAAAGAACTGTATTTCTGTCATATCAAATGTATCTATTCTTTCAGTTTGTTACTTTTACCCTTCCCTCTCCCAGTTGTTTTCTTCTTTTCTTTATGACCATTGCTTGTTTTTCCCTGGCTGGAAGTAGATCCTGCCTCAGGGCTGAAGGCCAGTCCATTCCCCTTGTTGCTGGATGATGGGAGTCAGTGGTGCGACATGCCCGTGGGACCAGTGAGGATGCTCTCAAAGGTTTGGCTCTCATGTCTGCTGCAGCAGCACCCAGAAATGGTTGCCAGGACTATGTGAAACTCGCATACATGATGCAAGTATGTTTTGAAGAACTGCAATCTGGAGCCACAGCTTGTGCTCTTGTGCAACCTTCTCATCTGGAAGAGGAGCTTCAAGCTAGAATATTTTGCTGCAAAGGGCCTAAAACGTGCCAAGGAATAAAGCATGAATGCAAATGCACATCTGGGATGGCAACCTCCTGGCCTGGGCAAGCAGCTCTGTTGCATATGAGCAACATTGATTTTCCTGTTTGTGAGTGTATTTTCCATTAAAAGCAATTTTCTGTGTGATGCTGAAGTGTGGAAACCAGATAGAGAAAGAAACACTAGGGATTAAAAAAACTTTCTCATGTTTGTTTGTTTGGTTTTTTTAATCCAGTGCTAAACCATTTTACATTCAACCCTCTTCTGGACAAATTTTCAAGATGAGTTGGCACAATCATGCTGGGGAGGGAGAAAAGCAGTTTTCCCACAACTGCTTCAACATCCATCTTTCTATTCTGCAGTAGCTTAACTACAGAGTGGAGATCAGCTGCAGTAGGAGATATCCTATTCATTTGGTAGATAGAAGATGTCCGGGTAGAGAAGATGAGTTCTCTCCTGCCTAGACAGAAGAGCCTGTGGGCACACTCCTGCCAGGGACAAGGCCAGAAGGAGCCAGGCTTAGCTCATGTTGCAGCTCCAGAAGACTTCGCTTTTCCCCTTTTGCAGACAATTTGTCAAAACCTGAGTTTGTTTTTGCCTGCAAGTTTCCAGGACAGCCTTTCCCCCTCAGCAAGGTGTCCTCTCCAGTGGCATGTGCATGCTCTCCAGCCTTCATGGCCACATTTGACGAAACTGCCAGCCCCATTCTGCTTTCTTCCTTGTCTGCTTTTGTGAACAAAACACAAAGAAACAGGGGTATCTTTTCCCATTCTGATGAGTTCTCTGTCTTCCTCTCTCTTCGGAGCTGGTGCTTCTCCCAGGGGCCTGCGGCTGCAGAGGGCACGGGGGGAGGCAGACATGGCTGGGCACCACTTGCTGTCTCTTGTGATTGCATCAAGGTGTTCCAGGAAGAAGACGGAAACCAGGGAGTGTGCAAGCCAGAGACTAAAGCTAGTGAGAGTAACTAGCACTGTGCAGGAGCTGGAATTTCCATTTTTGAGAGGAATTCCCCCATTTTGCAATGGGCTATTATTCTCTGCTGGATCAAAACCAACAAGATTTGGAATTTCCTATAAAACTAAACTTGAGAAAGATAACAAGATCCTTTGATGTCTGTCAAAGTGTTTGTTGTCATTTCAACAACTGACAGGGCTTTTATTGTATTAAATGAATTTCAGAATAACATGTTGCCTCACAAAAGAATAAGCCAAGTATTTCATCATGGACAGGTTGAAGCAAAGTAATTTTATTATTTTAGTGCTGTGCTTCCTTTCTTGCTTCCAGGATTTTATTCAATCTTTGTCTCTATATGTTCCCTTAAAAATTTCTCTTAAAATGATACTTTCTCCTGGGGAAAAAAAAAAAAAACAAAACACAAAAACAACAACTTTCTCCTGTATTACTGCTGCTAACAAAGCTAAGCAATTGCAGCCACAGCTGTATCTCCAGCGTTTCTTCAATCTTGAAAAACCACCCTGTGGAAATAAAACAGACACTTTTTCCTTTCTCACAGGTTTTCTTGAATACCACTCTCCTGGGAGGGACTGTAGGTATGCCCTGGTGGCACCTGGGAGGTGGACCAGCACCTGTCCAACCTTCCCTGCCATTCCAGGGGCCCTGCCAAGGGGAAAGAGGGTGGCACACACAATGTGGTGAAGGATTACAACAACCATCCCATCTGGGACTGACTGAAAATTTGACAACTGTGGTAGCAGAAACAAAATTCAGGTTCTGAGCTTTGACAGGCTGACAGCTAAACCTTGGAGAAGAGCAAGCCCTGAGAGATCTATCAGCCAGGCCAGTCCTGCATATGTATTTAGGCTACAGGTTTTCAGTAAGAAAAAAATACAAGCACTATATCCATGTCCTCAGTTTTCCATAAATCATAATCCTACTGCAGCGAGGAGGTTTCCTGCAAGCCCAGGCGCTCATGCCACAGAGTGCAACTCACTAGTGGTAAGAAGGGAGGAGGTTCATAGTTTTGTGGTGTCTCCCCGAAGGCGATGGGTAATGTGAGATGTGCAGCCTGCATCACTGCTTGTGAAGTGCTGCTTTCATTTAATGAATGTGAAGTAACCACCTTCTCACTTGATGCACTGATTCCCATCCCGGTTTTCACTGGTAGCTGTGCCCAAAGGCACAGTCCCCCAGTGGTTTTGCTGGTCATGAGAGTTACTGCAGTGCAAGCCATCCTGTTGGAGAAGGAGCACTCTTTCAGCAATGTAAACTGAAGTTCTTGCCTTCTTTCTTGGTCATATTTGTTACTTCAACTAAGTCATTCCCATGTGAATTCCTGAAAGCCAAATATCCTGACTTGCATAAGGCATTTTTTTAGTCTTTATGAGAAAAGAGATGAGATCATTTCTTTGTATAGGTGCCTTTGTGTTTATACTAACTGGTTCTCTTCATTTAATTATTCATTTAATATCCACTGCCCCTTTGCTGCTACCTGAAGCACACTTCAAAGCCCCAGAATACAAGGTAGGCACATATAAATTTCAGTGTAAGTCAAAGCAGAGATGAATCTTGGAAAGCCGTCAAAGAGTTCCATGGAAAAGCTTTCTAACTATTCCCACTCACAGCAGACAGCCATTATAGCCTGTGGCTCCTCCCAAGGAGAAAAAAACTAAGGAAGAATGATGGTCTTTCAGTGCCAACCACTACTCCAAGGATTACAATGGGATGTAGCTGCCTAGACAGTCTGAAGACTGCTATTTCACAGGTTTCAATAAAGTATTCGAACCTGTCCATGAACTGTGTCCCCTGAACACACAAGGGACCGTAAGTGCACTCTGGTGTCTTGGCTGTGAGTAGAAGCTGGAGGAGAGCATTGGATCCTAATCCTGTCCCCAGGATAAGAGAGCTCCTTCCAGCCCTCCACCAGCCCTCCCGGAGGCACAGCCTGACCCCCAGCAGCTTTAGCACCTGGATGAGAGGTGTTCTTTGGATGGATCAAGTAAGGGTTTAAACCCTTCTATGAATTAGTTGAATCAAGAAAATGACAATGGCTTTCTATTTTGTTTTCCTAGTCCATCAGCTCAGTAGAGGTTTCTTTCTACCCAGTTGGCCTTGGAGAAGCATCCCTTGTCTTCAAACCATTTAGCTCAGTTTTACTTCTGACTGCTTGCCCCATTCTCAGTATTCTTCTGTATCTAGCACCTCACACTCCCATGTGCATTGCCATGTAGGGAATCTTTTAGGCAACATTCCTGACATGCATCCAAGTCATCACAGCTGTCTTTTCAGACACTTCAGTAGCAGGGCAGTTTCTCCTATTAGCTGTTTCCCTCATCACATCATCTTTTATTTTCTGCAACTCTAGCTCTGGCAGCCTTCTTTCCAGCTGGCTTGTTTCCATGGTCCCCATCCCTAGTTGCCACCATTCTCATGCTCCAGCATCCTGACCCATTCAGCAGAGCTGTCTTAGACATGCGCGTTCCTGACTTCGGCAAAATGTTGGGAGCGCACTCCAATCCTTGCAGATTTTCTAGAATTGTTCTTCTCCTGGTGCCAGTTTCACAGCCTTAATCACTTCCATTAATTCTCCACCAGGTTTTTCCACCTCCCAGTCCAACCTTTGCCTCTTCCTGTTGTTTTCCATCTGATACGATGTTCACCTGCATGCTGAGCCTCTGTCCAGGCTTTCTGATCTTTTGGTCCCACCTCGTCAGTTATTCCTTCAAGACCTTTCTTCGTCAGTGATACCATGTCAGCAAGAGTGCTGAGCTGGGAAAATGGCAATGAATAATTTACCTGACAGGTGTAGTTCCTTTGTGTGTCATGGCATACCTGTGAGCAGCTTGTGTTTGCCTGGACTGCCTCCAAGTCCTAGCCCCATTTAAAAAGCCTATTAATCAGCAACAGTTTTATTACTCACTCACAGGCTCATCAGAGGGGGGTAAGCCAAGCCCTGGAGATGTCCAGCCTGGTTCTCACCAAGTTCCACCAGCCGCTGGCTCTCGCACCTGGGTCTGGGGCACTGGCAGCTGAGTGATTTTCCCTGTATAGATGCCTAGCTGCTGATGCCTTCCACTGGAAGGGGCAGGTGAGAGATTCCCCAGTGGGTGAAAAATCTGGTTCTCACCACATTTGTGGAGGCAGTTTGGCCATTCCTCATCACTGAGCATGAGCACCAGTGAGGCTGGTCTGGACCAGCACGTGTGGCAGCCTGCTCCCACAGGGATTTTGAGGGGACATGGGGGCAAGGGGCTGTTCATGGCACATGGCTGCAAGCCTTCACCCTGTCGTGGTTTTGCTCTGGGTCAATTTGCTTTCACACTCCCCACACAATTACTTTAAGTAGAGAGAAGGTTTATGCAGACAAAAGAGACTGG
>JAYRBT010000001.1:47580973-47596464 GCA_036023395.1 Myiotriccus ornatus
TTGGGTTTTGTCCGGAAATCTACTTGGACAAAACCATTCACAGCCCCAAGGACGGGCTGGTGGGCAAAACCACGACACACCCAGCTCCCATTATGGGGCAAATGCCTGATATAGACTACTCCATAAGGAGTTTCCTGGGCTACCAGGTAACTTTAACATCTAATTTCAGCACCAGTTAAGCCAGAGGAAAAGTTTGTCAGCAAACTGAATAGCATGGGGAGACCTCTGACTCCCAGAAATGTCAAGGATTATTCAGGGAAACCTGTGTGCTAGACACTTCATTCCGAGTAATCCTTGTAACGAAAAATGGATATATAAACTGAGCCCAGCCCTTCCTCCACTTGTAACCCTGGTCACAAGAGATGGACAGACAGACAGAGAGAATGCGAGTGAGAGCACTGCATGAGTTGCTAATGGGTTGTCTTCATTCTCTGCAGGGACGGGATTTTATTTCCCTTTTAGCTTCAAGTGCTGCCTTTGCACAGTGGATTGCAATGTTGATTAACAGAAGCAAGAAAGCCCATTGACCCAAACCAAAGCCCATTACAGTAAATGGATGCTGCCCATCGATTTTTCTGCATCCTTCCTCCTGCGGTCCGGTGAGAGACAATGTCCCTACAGCTGGTTTGCAGTGCTGCTGCTGCTTGGAAACTACTTGGGTTGGCAAGGTGGGAAGTGGACCATGGAAGGTGCAGATTACCCCACCTGCGCATCCCCATTGCCCCATGCTTTAGTCCCAGCATATCATGGCATTGCTTCCTGTGAAACTGTGAGTATGTACAGCCACTCCACATTACTTTCAGAAATCACCATAGTGCTGGAACACCTATGGAAGGGGCTGGGCAGGCCCTGGGAGCAGAACTCCCTGCGTGTGGTAGGGTTTACCCCAGCAGTCTGCTTCACAGCCCACGGATTTGGAAGGGCTCAGGAAGGGAAAAAGGCTCTTGAAGGAGCAAATCCTGGCAAAGGTAAGCTGGTCGTCTGAGGAGTCTGAAGGGCCCGATGCAGAGACACATCATGCAAACAGATGCGTGCACAGTTGACTCCATCAGCTGGGATTAAAAGGACTTTCAGGGTTGCAAACCTGCATTTTCTCATCTAGTTCACAGAAGGTGACCAGTCCACAACCTGGTCATTTTTTTGCCCTTGAAAAGCTTCACTATCACAAAGCAGCCTGGAGCTCCCATTGGTGTCAACTGGCACGAAAGTCACCACTCCAGACAAATGTAAGATATATGCAGCTTCTACATCATTGCAGACAGCAAACTGTTTGCCTGGATATTCACAAGTGGGAGTAGGCATAACTCTAAAAATGGAAGTAAAAAGCCCAATGGGCACAAACACAAATGCAAAGCAACAGCAGAAAAAACCCTTTGAAATATGCTGACTACCATCCCAGGGCTGTTTTCTCTCCAGATGAAAATAGCTTTCAAGTGTCTAAATATTGGCTAGATGTTTGGATACAGCAAAATGGCATCTATAAGTCAGAGTAGGTTACTTTTCACCTGGGATCTGTTAAAAATGTTTTTATAACAGTTTAGAGAAAGTTGAGGGTATTAAGCCACAGGCTCTTGGAGTGTAGTCTGCAGCACGATTTTATTCCCATAAAACCAGTGATGTGGCAAAGCAAGCCCTGGTAATATCTAAATGTGCTTCCCCCTGCAGCCTCACCATGGGGTTTATGGGTGCTTGGCTACATAATACATAGTGTGTTTGAATTTATGAGATTTGGAATTATTTCAGGGTAAAATCTCACAAAGATTTCTTTTTTAGAAGAAGCCTACATGTTTAAAGGGCCAGAAAACCAGAAAAGAGGATAAACAAGACAGGAGTTACTCTTCGTTATTCAAAATATTGTATCCAAAATGGGAAAACCTTTCCTCGCTGTACTTCACCATCTTCCCGCAGAATGGAGTCCATGAACCCCAGGGTGCCCTGAGTTCAAAGAGCACATCCAGAGGGGGAAAAAAGGACCCTTTGCCTCCTTGTTCTGTGTCAAGTGGTGCCCTGGCCTCTGTCTGCTGTGCTTTGAACTCCCTGGCAATATAAATCAGGATTTCCCAAGCTGTGGTTGTAGCCCACACAATAGGGTTGAATTACTGAGCATGTGGTTGCCTAAAGGCAGGCAGATCCCGTAGGCAGGGACAGGCAGAGAGGGAGAGAGGCAAATTGCCTGGTTCCTCAGACCTCACACAAAATGCAAATGCATTGCCCTGATTTGACCACAGGGAAATAAGGGGAAATAATGGCGCCCTCCGGGCCAGCCCTGGGCAGATTCTCCCCCACCTCCGCCTTTCCCGGCTGCCCAGCTCAAGCTCCGCTATGCAGTAGATGGTTTTCCTGGGGATAGCAGAGGAAGAAAAGACCAATTTCTTCCTGAGCTGGGTCCAAAATCTTATCACATCAGAACTCATGCCCTGTTTCCCACCTCTGTCCCCATCTGGCATCTCGGGTGGGAGATGGGCCGTCTCCACACACTGGTGTCATGTGCCCTAGCTCCCTGTGTTAGCCACTGATGGATCACACCAGCAATAAATAAACCAGCTCACACTCCTGCCTTCCCACTTTGGGTCTCCATCCCTCTCACCCACCCAGCCACCCACCACTCCTTGCACCACCTGTATCATCTTCTCACTGCTGGGACCAACACCTGCCCGCCAGATGGAGATAGAGTTGATCAATGGGATCAGAAGCTGCTGAGAGCAGGCAGACCTAGCTGGCTTCCTGTCTGGTGAGATAGACGGACAGACAACTTGCGTGAGTTTATGGACCTCAGTTCCTCAGAAACCTGAGCTAAAAATAAATGTTTGTGCCAGGACAGTGGCACTTTCTATGATGATGTGAAAAGGTTGCTCTGGGCTCACTGCACATTTTGGACAACTGAGAATAAAAGGTCAGATGATACATATATCTGGCAATTAAGATCTCCCAATAACACAGACTTCTTATTTCTATGGTTGACAAAGAAATCCATTTCTGAGCATGGAAGCGGAGTCACAGAAAATAAGGATGGAAAAGCCTTTAAATACGAGTTTAAATAGGAGCACTCACTGCCCTGCGCCCCTAACCCAGCCCCAGAGTGGGGATCTCTGACTGCTACCCACTGACTGTGCATTCACCCTCCTTCCACGCTTCTGGTGCTTTGGGGAGTCTCCCAGAGACATCCTCATGGCCAGCTGGCCCTCCACTCATGCAGTACTGGGTCACAGCTTACCTACTGCCCACACTTGCTCAGCTTCCTTGAGAAGAGTCAGTTAAGCCTTATTTAGCTGATCCTCCCTTGCAGAAAAAGCTGTGCACTGTTTGAGCCCAGGACAAAGCCTGTTATGCCCTTTTTATCTATCTTACTTGGGAGAGGATGGATCAGTAAGGCTGGGATGCAGGACTTGCCCCTACATCCCTTTCAAAGGGACAGCACTGCTGCCTGCCAGGCTCATGCCAGCCCGTGGTATATCTTTGGGATGTTCCTGACTTCAGAAGAAGGGCAGAGTGATCATTCTCTTGCTGCATTTGCTTCTGCTCTGTATGACAGGGTCACAGAAAACAGTACGGACAGCGTGCAGGTGGTCCCCAGCCCCATAAGTTGCCTGCAGCAGTAGCTTTCTGCTTTCTTCCTCCCACCCCATTTTCTAGAACAGAGAGGGACACCCAAGGGTGCTTCCCAAACTTACACACCTACAATACCACACAGCAAAGATGAGCAGGGATCTGGGGGAAAGAGTCCATCCCCTCTACCCCAAGGATAACTTATGCCAACCCTCCCTTTTCTCCTTGGAGGAAGACACAGCAAGCTTTGCCCTACAAGGTGATGACAGCCTTTTAGATCTATGGTAGTTAAAGAGAGTGAAAAGCAAATTTAAAAGTACCATTCAGAGGCATGAGCCAAGAACAGCATCTCCTGTGTCCAGTCACAGGGTCAATAGGCCAGCATGGGCAGAGGAATGCTGGGGCCATGCCAGCAGCAGCATGCAGGGAAGGGGCCAGGATTCCCTCTGAAACTTGATTCAGGCAACTTCACTTCAGCAAAGCCTGTCCAGGAGCCCAAATGCCACCTTCTCTTCAGAGCTCAGCTGTGGCTCTGTGCCGCTGCACACATAAAAGTCTCAATGAATTATACTTTAAAAATAGATGGGCAAAACCCAGGGGCAGTTCCTGAGACAAGGAAGTGGCTACTGTTCATCACTCCTCTGCTTTTCACGCTCAGTGCTGCCGGGGATGTTTTGCAACTGCTCCTTTTTGCCTCTCATGGCAGTTTGCTGGTACTGAGGGTGCAGCAACACTTTGTGCAGAGCAACAGGGAACAATTACCTGCAGTCATCACATCCAGCTGTGCTCATCTCTGCAGGCAGACCATCAGCATCCAAACTGCCCTTCTGATTTGGAGCAGTCTCTGCCAGCATTAAATAGCCAACAAAATAAAATTTTGTGTCTGAATAAAATACAGTCCTGGGATGAATTTCCTCCCATCTTCTCCCTCTTACTCATAGTTTTTAGGAGGTGAAGCACATGCTGCACTCTGACACTCATGTGCTGCCTTCAGGATGCTCACCTGTAGCAGGAATATGCCCAGCAATTGGGGCCAGACAAGGGCACACCAATGGGCTTTCTGTGTTTCTGAAATCACAAAAGAATACATGGCCTCTGCCAGGAGTCACAGTGGGCTCCTGGTGAGAACCAGGGACACCAGGGAATAGAAATGGCTCAGTCAAATGGCAGGGACAAGGGGAAATTTCCCAGCATTGAAGCAGAAGCTACAGCTGAGGGATTTTGCTTTTTAGCCAGAATTTCACCTGAATGCAGCCATCCTCCTGGCTCCCCTCTGACATGAATCTCAGTCAACATCTCTCTCCTGTAATTGTATAATTATGTCAATTATGAGGGCGAGGGAAAATTTTCAAGCTTGTAGGTGCCAACACAGCCTCCTGGAGCCAACCTCTCACCACACGGCCAATGCCTGTGGCTTGGGAAGCCTTCTGCATCGAGGATGGCACTCACCCCTTGGAGAGCTGTGCCAGGACAAACCTATGTGTGTACACATGGTCCATGGTTGGAGAAGCACCAGGGCTGAGCTATGACCCACTCACCCCCTGCTCCCTAATTTGGAGGTGCCTCTGGGTCTGTCTGAGCCCACTGATGCTCAGGGCTGCAGCAGTCGGGCGCTGCTGGTTCCGTCCCTGAAATGCTGCAATCTCTGGGTCTGATGCATAAACTGCTGTGAGATAGATGCATTTATATTTTTGCCCTTTCCTTCCAAGCAGGCAAGCATACCATTTGACCCTGCGAAAGCTGTGGTGTATGCCTCGTGCCTGGGAGTGATCCGAGTCCCACTCCACGTTCCTGCTGCAGAGCCTGGGAGCAGCACTGCAGCGAGCTGAGCCCTGCAAGGGGCTGTAGGGATGGAGACAAGGGGGCAGCACTGGCACTCCCCCAGAGGGAATGGAATGGAGATAAGGAGGATTTTCTCTGGGTATTCCATAAACACTATACCAAGGTATAGCCTAAAGTCATCTTGCAGCTCAAAATCCATCTAAACAATAGCCAAAATATGTTGGAGGGAGTAAAAGTGTCTTCAGTTACCTCTGCTGCTGGTTCAGGACTAACTGGAAATACAGCACAGATGAGGGGAAGGGCCAGGGGCAGGAGAGGGACCTGCCTGTACCCTCCAAAATAAACACTAGATTTCCATTGCATGGGCTTCTAGGTGAAGCCTTAGAGCACTTGGGGTCAATTGTAAAGAAGGTCTTATTCATTCATTGGGAATTGCATTCTTGTTGTGCCACCAATGGCAAATGGTGACATGGCAGGGGCCGGAGTGGCAGAATGAATTGCAGCTTCCAGGGACTGAGCTTTGCTGTGACAAAAGAGGAAAAAGCCTTTGAACCAGCAAACTGAGCTGGGGCACGGGAATCTGAAGGTTTCTTTCATTGCACTCAGCTCAAGCAGCAAACCAACAAGCTCAGCAGTCTTCAGGAAGAGCAGTGAAGTAACAGCAGATAAGTGATCTCAGAAGGACAGGAAAGAATGTATTGATCTAGGGGCTTGGAGACCACTTTCATGCAGAGGAGGCACTGGAAAGCCAGGGCTGTTTAGCCGAAGCCACACAATTTTTTTGAAGCTGTGAGATATCTGCCAGAGGAAAAAATGGCCTGGACAGGAAACGAACTGCCTCCTGCTTCTGTCTCATTACCAACATACTTTTTTGGCAGAATCATCTGAATTGGAGACACTGTTGAGTGCAACAGAGAAAATAAATTACCCTTTTCAGACTGACCTTTCTTTTATTTACCTTAATATGGATTGCCTGCTTCGCTGAATCTAGAGGTCAAAAGTGTTGAAGTATGCAGAGATCTTCACCACCTGCCACACAAAGCCACCTTCATTCCAGGCAGGGCCAGAGAGAGGCTTTCTGCCTCTCTCCCCAGCGCAAGCTCATCACAGTTTTCCTCCTCTCTCCCAGCAGAACCTCATCAGAGGATACCCCAGCAATTTTTCTTCCTCCCATCCTCCCCAGGGCTGCTTCAAAAAGCAGGACTAGCTTTTCCATAGTGACAACCAGTGTGTATCTTCTCCCTATTTTTAAGTAAGAAGGCTCCTGGAAGAATTATGAGTAAATAGCTTTTGGACCTAGCCATCAGCCACATCATTTGATATCACTATTTACACTGGGGCAATTTTTAATTGAAATATTTCTGGGTTTTTGTGATTGTCAGGAAATCATTTTGAAATAGATACACACAAATGAGGCTGGGGCCACAGCACGCATGGGAGGGTAAGTAATGCACCAGGCTGTAGTTTGTAGCTCCGACAATAGTTCAGCATTTTGTTGACCTTAGGACCATTGGATACTTCAGGCTGGAAGGGGCCTCAGGAGGTCTCTAGTCCAGCCTGCTGCTCAGAGCAAGGTCAGCAATGAGGTCTGGCCAGGACACTCAGGGTCCCAGAGGGTCTTAAAAGCTTCTGAGGACAAAGAAATAGGCACCCTCCCTGGACAACCCACTCCAAGACCTGGCCACCCTCACAGTGGACATTCAGTTTTGTGGCAAAATGACATTTTCAGCCTGACTGCCCTCAGCCAGGCAGTCCTGTAATCTGTGTTGTTGCAGAGGGACAGGGCTTTGCATTCATCACTATTGAGTTTCATGGAGTTCCTGATGACCCATTCCTCCAGGCTGCCTAGTTCTCTCTGAATGGCAGCAAAACCATAGAATCAGAGAACCATTAAGGTTGGAAAAGACCTCCAAAAGCAAGTCCATCCTTTGACACCATGTGAACTAAACCATAACACTAAGTGCCACATCCAGTCGTATCTCGAACACCTCCAGGGATGGCGCCTCCACCACTTCTCCAGGCAGTCCGTTCCAGTGCTTGACAACCCTTTCAGTGAAGAATTCTTCCTAATGTCCAAAGTGAACTTCCCCTGGTGCAGCTTGAGGCTCTGCCTTCTTGCCCTGTCGCTAGTTGCCTGGAAGAAGAGACTGACCCTGACATGGCTACAACCTCATTTCAGTGAGTTGCAGAGAGCAGTAACGTCCCCCTCAAGCCTCCTCTTCTCCAGACTAAACAAGCCCAACTCCCTCAGCCACTCCTCATATGACATACTCTTTAGAACCTTCCTCACTCCATTGCCCTCCTCTGGACACCCTCCAGCACCTCAGTGTCTTTCTTGGAGTGAGGGGCCCAGAACTGGACATAGGACTGGAGGTGCACCCTCACCAGTGCTGAGCACAGGGGGACAATCTGCCCTGGTCCTCCTGGCCACACTGTAATGATAGATCACCTCACTTCAGTGTCACCTGCAGGTTTGACTAGTGCTCTCTGTTCCATCCTTCAGGTAACTGGTTAACAATGTTGAACAGGACATGACCCATGATAGTCCCATGGCACCCCGCTTACTGGGCTGTGGCAAGAGCACAACCCATTAACCTCTGATCACCCAGGCAGATTTTTAGTTTTACCCATCTGGTTATCCAAGCATCCAGACCTTAACAGCCCAATTCAGATACAAGAGTATGTAGGACAGGTCACTCCACAATTTTCTCAGAGAAGGGGAAAGAAAGGAGTGACCAGCCTGTAGTTTCTGGATAATACTTCCGGCTGTTTGGAATTTTTTTCCCACCAAGATGGATGCAACACTTGCTTTACTACCAGTGTTAGGAACCTCACACGATCTCTATGAATTTCAAAGTTAGCACATCATCTCCAAACTGTACTTACGGACTTGTGATGCTACACTCAGGTGAGCATGGTGGCAAATCTTCCAAACCTCCTAAATTTTGCTCTTCAATACAGCAGAGAGTAGGAAGAGAATGGTACATTTTGAAAGCTTGTCTCTGCTAAAGGGAATATGTTTTAAAGCAAATATTAATGAACTTTCCAAGAAGTAGGACCATGTGTAAGACTTGTGAAAAAAAAACAGGGTGTAGATTTGAATGGCTTTCATTACCAGCTTCTCCTCTCCTCTTCACAAATTTTGTTCTCTTCTTAGTAATTATTTAGCAGTGTACTAACAACAGTCTTTGTGAGATCAGTGGCTTGATTTCTTAAGATGGTGGACATGACAAAGCTGTAGGAGGAATGACACAGAACAGCACCACCTGTGAAATGGTACTACAATCACCCAGACAGATAAAAGTGTCTGCAGGTCCCTTCCATGGCTGCATCTGCACCATGGACAGAGCAAAAGAAGAAGTCATCATGAGAAAGACCTCTCTCCTCTTCTAGTCCCTTGCAGGAGGTCCTCAAAGGAAAACTGTGGGAGGAGAAGACTGACCCAGCCTGCTGACTCACTCAGGCATCCAGAGGGATCTGCCTCCAACAGGGACTTGACTCTGGTCTCGAAAAGGACTGAGATCTCCTACATTCAGAAAAGGAACAACATCTTTCAGTGAGAAACTTCCAACAGAGCTTTCACCATGTTTGCTACAGGCCAAATGAAAAAAAAAATTACTGGAGTCGACAGGAAACTTTCCATGAGCTACTGTGGGAATCAGGTGGGGCCACATTTCTCAGTACCTTTTCCTTTTTGCTACCCCTCTCTACTGGCAGTCCTTGGAGACCAGCCAAGTCTGCTTCCTGTGCTCCTCATCTATCAGCGTACACCTAAAAATCAATAGCCTTGCACTGGCTACTTCTGTTAGTGCATTATCATTTCCTGCAACAAGGATAGCTTGACAAAATGAAGTCTCAGCTAATTAAAGTTTGTAAAACAGTTGTGTTGACACTGGGTCCCAGCACTCTTTAGGCCATTTCAAACAGTTTCTTCTGGAGGAGACTCTAAAAGATCTTGGCTCCTTCGCCAGTCCTTTTTCGGTTGCTACCCTTGTGTGGTGCTCAGGCAGGACATCCTGTCCCTCATCCATTGGTAGGAATTGCTTTGATTTGAACGATATGAGTGTCATCTGGGTTCAGTGGTCTGGGAGCCCTTCGCATCACTGCCGACACAAAGGCATGGAAGGTTCCATCCACATGCAAATTTCCCATCTGTTAATGCTGAAACCTCCCTCACTGCACATGTGGTCCTTCATGTAAATGAGAATTAGCCTTTCTGATTTCCAAAATGTTTGCAGCAGAACAGACCTGCTCAGAGAAAGCAATTGCTGAATGATTCCCAACGGTTGACTAAGGCAGCCCAGTCACACCTTGTAGCCTTCGAAAGGAAAGAAAGGAAAGGAAACTGTGCAGCAATTTTCAGTTTGCTGGTAAATCCCAGGGTAGTCTGGGCAGAGGAAGACTGAGCAAAATCTATCAGGAAGCTGTAGCTCTCAAACAGTCCATCAGGCCAGTTAGGCTTGACAGATTTATCAGACCAATTTGCAGAACAGCATCATGCAACAAATGAGCTTCAAGTCTTTATATAAGGTGGATCCTCAGTTCTTCAGACAGATGAAAAAAAAGCACTGAGAGACCAACACAGGAGTAAAGCTAAACAGGGCAAAATCAGTACAACCTCCATCCCTGTCTGCCTTTTCCTAACAGGGATATTATGTCAGCTTAGAGTTGTATTCATGTGCTCATAAGAAAATCTCTCTTACCCCTTCTCAACACATGGTGAATATTGTCCTGCAGGTTGGCATAAGACAAATGCAAAAAGCCCAAAGGAGACGACGCGCTGGAAGAGGAAACTAAGAGCCTGGCTGTGAGACAGCTGCTAGTGAGAGCAGACAGCCCTCTGGTTTGGTCCCCAGTGTTCCAGTATGATAATTTACACCAGCCCAAACTCAGTAATCACATGATGCACCTGCACAGCAGCCCAACATCGATAGTTTAAAGCATTTCATGTATCATCTCAGAGTACAGCAGTCTTATTTCCTCCTTCCTCATGTGTTGTGCCTACTGCAGTTCTCAGCTATTTGCTCTGACCCTTTCCTGCGACTGCTTTGTAATGACTGCACTAGCAGAGCAGCTATTGCTCTGCACACAACTGCATCATAAAGATGCCTACCTCGTATGAGGAGATTGACTCCTGCTGCTGCAGCTTGGCTAACCAAATTCTGTAGTTGCCACGCAAAAAAAAAAAATAATTTGAAAATACACAGACCACTGGTAC
Source organism: Myiotriccus ornatus (assembly GCA_036023395.1). NCBI lineage: Eukaryota > Metazoa > Chordata > Aves > Passeriformes > Tyrannidae > Myiotriccus > Myiotriccus ornatus. The sequence goes on from JAYRBT010000001.1 coordinate 47,591,520, forward strand.
AGGATCCACAGGGAGATACAAAGTGGGAAAATTATTGTAGGGTTTTCCTAAAGAAGTTCAGAGACCTGCCCATTTGTGGTTTCTTGACAGCATCTGAAAACCTGGCAGTCTCATCTAGGGTCTGATCCAGACCCAGAGGTGGTGACCTCTGCCTCTGCCTGTGCTTGGGCCAGCAGTCTCAAAATGGAGCAGTGATGGCGCAGCCATGAGATGCAGATACATCTTCTTGGCATGGCAGGATTTATGGTCCAGTCTTGATAAGATGTTATGCCACATAAAAAGGCAATTTTTCACATTGATGAAGTGAATTCCGTGGTTAAAAGAGGTGTAAAGAAGGGACATCACACAGAAAAAGAAATTTTTGTTGAATCAGATTAAAACATTGTGGCTGGATTTTCAGTCTAGAAGTGAATAATACAATTTATTACATACTTCTTTCTGCATCTTTAGTGTATCATACAAAACCTTTTTTTCTGGTTTTCAGTAGAAAAATACTGTTTTCATTACAAAAATTGGACAAAAAGTCGAGCTACTTTTACAGTACTGCAAAGGTGACTAAAACGGCCTGCTCTGGTAATTATCATTTGGTGAGACCGTATTTTCACCTTCAAGAAAACATCAGTAAGCACAAACACACTGACACAGGAATGGCAGCAGGTACAGGAGGAAAAATCCTGGTCTGCAAGTCTGTGAGTCCCACGTGAGGACCTGGAAAGAACATCAAATAATAAGCCAAGGCCTCTGCTCCCCACACCAGTCACTTCTGTGCTTCCTTATGAAACCGGCTTTTCTCCCTTGGAGCATTTCTTAACACAGAGCTCTTTCCACAAATAGAAATTGTACTTCTATAAAGAAACAAGCTTGAGAACTGAAGCTGTAATGGACTATCAGATGTCAAAATTCAGCACCTGTATCCAGGGATCGATAGAGCCTCCATATGACAGTCTGCAAAATCCCAAAGTGCTGGAAGCAGCAGTATTTACAACCAGCCATTCATTGCTGATCCCCAGACACTGCGGTACCCTGCTTGCTTCCCCAGCTGAATTGCACTCAGCCTTTTTCCTCCTCTTCCATTACCGTGCTACCTTTCACCTTGGAAACCGGCATCTCTGACAGCAATTCTGCTTCAGGGGAGTTGAACACACAATCTCTTTCTTGTTCCACAAATACCTTGTTTCAGCTTTGGCTCACCACCCTTTTGACTTATTTGGCCTGACAGTGCAATTAGGGTTCCCCACACTTCTAATTTAAACCTCTTTAAGCAGGTGATCCCAGCTCAGACGGCTCCACCACGCAGCTGCCAAGCCCCCGCTCCTGCCAGCCCACACTGGTGCCAGCAGGGCTGGGGCTGCCCAAGGCTCACTGCCCAACACAGGGCCAGGAGCTCTGGAGGGCTATCAAGTTTCATTCTCCACTCACTCAGCAGATAATAAGCTTCAGTGTGGGATTTTGTAAATCCCACTGGGTCTCCAGGAAAGGTCTGTCAAGTCAGGGAGTATTCATCCCAGAGGTGTAGGGACCAAACCATTCACATTTAAATACCTCTCAGTGGCTGAAAAGATGAATTGTACATTGAATGCCAATTATGTCATGCTCTCAGAAGTTTCATTATCTCCAGGCTCTTGTGTTTGCTCTAGCCCCCCAACATTAAAGTGATTTTTGTCTCCATTTTTCATTTTTCCACATGAAAAAGGAGAGGTATCTCTCCAGGTTTTGGAATCAGCCTGCAGGGACCAGAGGAACCCTTCAGGTTTTCCCTGGCAGCAATGATATTTCACTCTAAGACGGATGCGGGGAATCTTCCCGTTTGCTCTCTGTTGGCCAACTCTTCCCTCTTGAAGCACAGGGGGAATACCTACACCTACCCTCCAGGTAACTATTTCCAGTAGAACTGTTGCCTGAAAAAAACTGAGCTGACTAACTTCTGCACACTGGTTCCCCTTTCCAGGAAACAGGAGGAGAGTTCTTTGCTAAATCAAAGGGGAGTTGAGTTAAAGATTTAGATAACCCAGCACCCACCCAACATCTTTAAGACCACGCTCCCTCAAGCAGCCCATGAACTTGCGCATGCAAGCCTTGCCACAGGATCCTCCCATCCATGCATGACCTACAGCACTGATATCCCTGCCCTCCTCAAAGGCAGGGTGGGTGCTTGGCATGTTCACAGGCAACAAGTTACCACACCTTTGAACTGCTTTAATTTCCAGAGGTAACAAGAGGCTTCTCAGTGTCTGGCTGAAGTCTCTACAGCTTAACCATTAACTTTTGGGTGATAAAAGCCAGCCAGGCACAGGAGTACACACATGATATCTAACATGAACAAAAGCTTCCTTGTAGCTCAACCACGAGGCAGAAGAAACTATGTCTTTGAAGCATGAAACCCTCACAGCCCCTCCAGTTCCCACACCCATGAAGCCTGGGGGAGGCAGCAGCTGCTGGGCTAATGAGGCAAATCAGAGCAACGGGCTTAGACCTGGTGCCCTGCAAGACCCTTTGGAGGCTCAAGCCTCCCCATCCCGCTGGTGGGAGCGTGCCTTCAGGGAGCTCATGGGAGCATTTGGTTCAGAGGAGTTACCAGCTCTGGCACTGGGTGCTGGACTTGGGAATTAGGGGTGCAGCGAGGCTGCTCCCTGGCACTCAGGTTGAGCCATGCAGCACCATGGTGATCAAGGTCAGCTTCTGGAGTGGGGCTGGAAGCACAGATGAGCAGTTGTGCAGCTCTGGAAAGCTGGCAGAAGTGATCTGCACTGACTGCATCTCCCCACCGGCTCTCCAAGGACAGCGCTGCCTCGGGGTGTTCCAGCCCTGCGGTTACATCCCAGCCTCCCAACCGTGAGCTGAGGATTATTCTAATCATCACAGACCTTGAGATGGTAAAATGCACTGGCAGCTGAGCAGCCCCCAGGCTCCCTTGGTTTCTCCAAGAGCAGTTTGGGATGCTGATGTTAGGGCTGGTGATCCCAACCCTGGTCCACTGAGACAAGGAGCTCCAGCAGCTGAGATGAGGAGCAGGTCCAGGTCCCAAATCACCTCCCCAAGCTCTCTTCGCCTACCTGTTCCCTGTGGTCTCAGGGGCAGGCCTATGCCAGCACAGCACTCGCCTCTGCAGTAGGGGCAGAGCTTAGGATGCTCTTGACCCATATCTGCTGTCATAATTAGACTTGGAAAAGCACCCCAGGGGTTACAACCTCCCTGCTGCAGGAGGGCCAGTAGCTTTTACTAGTTTGATCACCAGTGAGGTTCTTTGCTGCAACACACTGCCCTTTTCTTGGAGGCTCAAAGTGTATTTCTCTTGTCTAGGCAGTTCAGACTACACATCAACAACCAGAGCCATGGACGAGTCCTGTCCACAGCTCAGTGGAGATGGCTGTAGAGGATACTGCAAACACATTGGCAATGACTTTTTCCAGTCCTTGCTGTGGACTCAGCTCAGAAGAGCAGGTGTCTGGTGGTGATCACTTTCCTCTGCAGCCAGAAAGATCAGACTGGGAGAAAATCAGAACGATGTGATGCTCGAAGACTTTTGTGATGAAGCCAGAGATGGTCATTGCCCAGAGGACAAGAAAAATAGAGCCTGACGCAGCCTGCGTACCTGTTTGTGGAGAGAAGAGCCTTCCCTGGGATGCTGTCAGTCAGGGTGACAGGAAGCAAAAGATTTGGCTGAGATCACTTAGTTAATGCAGAAATGCAAGAGAAGACTCTTGCATATCTGCTTTCCAGAATATGCAGAGTTCACTGAAAGACACAAAACTCAGCTGCTGGTGCAGTCACATGGATTTGGTAGAGTTTCCTTGTTTGAACACTTGCTGCCTCACCACACTGACATTTCATCCCACTCAAGACCTTTGTGCTTTTCCTCTCACACCGGTATGCACAGTTGTGGTGACGACTTTCCCCTCAGCGAGGCTGCAGGGCGTGAGCTCCCTGCCAGCTCTGCTCCTGCTGCAGCAGAGCCGTAACCTTGGAAGCACTGGGGATTAACAATCCTTATTTAGGGACACATGCAAGCTGCAGAAATTAAAGAACTGAAATCCAATCTCTCTTTAATTTAGCCAGCACAGGTAACAGACAGATCCAGGAAAGACCGACGCCAGTACGTATTTACCTGTCTCAGTCTGGAAGTCCAATATCATCTATCCAGCATAGAGCTCACTTCCAGTATAATGGATTTTTAAAAATAGTAATTTTCCAATCTAACCTCTATGTGCAGTTTCACTTTGTTATTCTGCTCCCCAATGACTGGTGCAATGTCCTAATCCCCCTTTTTTTCCAGGCAACAACTGAAAGCCCCAATGACAGCTTGTCAACCCCTCCAGCGCCCCATTCACAACCTGAGCTACTTCACCCTGGCAATTAGCTGCCGACTCTGGGAAGTGGTCACCTCTTCCCCACAGCTGCTCTTTCTGGCATAGATAGCTGCTGGTCAGTCAGTTTTGACCAGCCATTGATGGTTGATCCTATTGTAGGCACCTAAAACTTCTCCCATTGTTTCTTCCTGATCTTTAGTTCAAAGAACAGATGAAAGTACAAAAAGAAAATTGTTGTTTCATCCCACTACCTTGCCTCTATCCAAACAAAATGGTAGTTGAAGAGTATTTTCTGTTAGGAGAATCAAAACATTTGCTACCTATAAATTCAGAATCCCTGGAATAGATAAAAGCAGGGTGCTTGCAGCTGGCACTGCTCAAGGCATCAGCTTCTGCCCTAAGGAACTGCAGTTCACATTCTCCACCAGCTAAAACACAGTAAATTATTCCCTCAAGCCTGCTCCAGGAAAGCACAAACATCACCCTGACTCTGATCAAAATTCCTTCTTGGGCAGCAGATTTCCAGAGATGAACTCCTGCCGGGCTACCCGATACACTGGCCTTGCAAAGGCTGGGCCGCACATTATGCACTTGCTTGTACAGAATGGAGGTGGTAACACTCCTGAAGTATTTTTTCC
>JAYRBT010000001.1:47596564-47610707 GCA_036023395.1 Myiotriccus ornatus
CTTGCAAAGGCTGGGCCGCACATTATGCACTTGCTTGTACAGAATGGAGGTGGTAACACTCCTGAAGTATTTTTTCCTTAAGAGCTGGGCTCTTCGTTGATCAGTAATGTAATGTCTTAAGGACAAAAATATTAACTTTTTGGACAGAGTTTGGCATCGCTAATTTTGATAATTCTGGAAATCCTATCAAATTTTCATTGATACAATGATCCATTTTCCTTTTATATCTTGCTCATCTGCTCTCCTCAAATTACATCTGGTGGCAGTGAGTGCCATTCATTGAATGTAAAAATGTTTCTATCGAACCTGAATTTATCACCTCTGCTTTAAAGACGAATGTGAAAACTGGGCCAATAAAGCCACAAGACAAAATAGAAGTTCTCCATCCATTTCTTCTGTGTTAATCGTAACTGTAGCTATTTTAACCCCTCATTCTCTGAAATCTCTCTATAATATTTCTGCTGTCTCACTATTTTTGTCAGCATTTTCAAAATTCGAAGAAACTTGCAATACAAAGAATCTGCCCATGATGCCCAGAACTCAGACTGATGCAGGTAATTTTAAAATTCAAAAGTTGTATGAGTACTTTACTTTCTCTACCTGTGCCATCCTTCTTATTCCACACTGCAACTTCCTTTGTCATTGTGATCCACTCCATGAGCTTGATAAGGTTTTCATTTTCATTTTTTTGTGAGCTTGACTTCAATAACCTTCACTATTTTCTATCTCATTGGTCATTCCTTTTCCAGATTAATTAAAAAAAAAAACAAAAACAAACCCCCATCAATTAAAAAAACCCAAAAAACAGCAGATGTCAACCATAACCATTGAAAAAACCCAGAGCATAACGAGGGTTTTTTAATTATACAGTCCAGTGTAATAAATTGGTAAGAAAATTAGCTATTACGTTTTAAACCTCTTCACAGGTATTGTACATGTGGCACGGGACAAATATGCCACTACTTTATTAGGACTGTTAACATCATGAACCATATTTTACTGTCAGCCTGTTGAGTAACAACAAGCCTTTCATTGTGCAAATAAGCTTGAAACTGAGAAGCTACAGCCAAGACAGAATATCTAGGAAGAACCTAAGAACTTCAGAAGAAATAAAGGGGGTAGGAACTCTCCTTTAAGAGTCTTAACGAACCTTGGCATTTTCGCTGATTTAAGCGCAGAATTCTCCTCGTTTTCAATAGTGCAACTGTTATTAATCATCTAAATGCCAATTTATACAGGACATATAACTCAAAATCTGCTTAAGCTGATCCACTTAATTAGCATAAAGTTAGCAAGAGAGTTTTAGATGAGTAAGTATATCCATCCCCCGATTTACTTCTTGAAGGAAGATTTGTGTAACGAATCTTATGGGAGCACACACAGAACCATAAAATACACAGGCTTTACTTCCTTGGAGAGCAATAGCAGACACTCCTGATTTCTGGCTAGCCCAGGAACACCTGCCTGCCTTCTTACCTGTGAGACAGGAAGGAACTTTTCTCAGAGTGCTGTATGTTTCTCTTCTAAATTAAATCACTGTTCCTCCCTGTTGCAAATGCAGTGTACTAAGGAAAGGTAATCAGAAACTGCAGAGATCAGCACTGGATTAATATTGATGGAGCTCCTTAGCAAAGCCTTTAACATTACAGTGGCCACACATTTTATTTCTCTCGCAGCTGAGCTAATCCCCAAGACTGTTTCAACAGTCGTATTTCTGCTATCATTTAAAAGAACCAGAAATTGCAGAGTACTTTCATTGCTACCAGATAATATGGAATCACAGAATGCGTAAGACTGGAAGGAACCACAGTGGTTTATCTGGTCCAACCTTCCTGCTCAAGAAGGATCATCTCAGAGGTCAGCTCCCAGCCTGTACTGGTGCAGGGAGTTGTTCCTCCCCAGGTGCAGGACCCTGCATTTGCCTTTGTTGAGTCTCAGGCCCCAGTTCCTCTCTGCCCATCCCTCCAACCTGTTGAGGTCCTTCTGAAGGGCTGCACAGCACTCTGGGGTATTGACCACAATATGTGTGATTATTAATTTATGATTGATAACACACACAATGGTATGGGAAACAGATGTAGTCCCTTCATGATATTTCAGAATAAGAAAGACTCCAATTCATCCTCTCCTTCCCTTTCTCCATGACATCTATTAACTCATGCAAAGGGAAAAGACCATTTCTATCTAGCAGTGAAAAATCAAATGTCAAACTCTTCATTGTATTATCAGAGCACCCAACAGCCTGACTGATGCTGCAAAGACTAAGCTTTAATCATTTTGGGCTGCAAGTATCCACCTGACTCCAGTCAAAGTAGAAGAGAAGCATATGCATGAGCTTTAGCAAGGCTGAGACATGGGGGATTAAGAGCTACTGCTTTTGTTTTGGCAAATACACAATCCACAATACAAAGCATACAAGGAAAGAAGCACAAATCTTTTAGCCATCTCCCCACCTGTTTTCCACCTGCCTCACACCACAGCAGAAATGCTCTTCCATGGGCAGAATTCTGACAATTTGTGGGAAAATTCAGACAAGCGTTTCCGTCCTCTTTCTGCAGGAGTTATTTTGGCAAGCTCAGGCTTTAAATGCCAGGCAGCATTTAAAGATTTGCTTGGACATGTGCATACATGCATCTTATTCATCTCACCAAAAGGGAACTCCAGTTTGTTACAGAACTTCACCAGATACTTTACCTAGAAGCCACTGGATTTTCATATATTTATTCTGTATTAGGTACCCGGCTACTTTTTCAAATCAGGATTACATCTCATACATTTGTTTTTCAAAATCAATGCATTTGAAAGACCTGTGTAACTAACAAAGCATGTCCCCTCTCAGCCCATTTCTTTTTCTTGTCATTTCCCATCTGACTCTGTGTTACTTAGGTGGTCAGCATTTTGGAAAAGGGAAGTCTATCATACCTTTTCCTTCTGAAATAAGGTTTGCGTCCCTATAGTTTCTTAGCAACTACATGGCAGAGTACAAGGAAACGCCCTCTCCCAAATGAGAACATAACACTCTCTCAGTTCCCAACACCCTGAAAGGTGTGTGTGTGTTTGCTCTTCACTACCAGTAAATGAAGACTATAAAAATTGGCAGTATGAGCACATGGCTCCTGCGAGGGACACCAGGGTGTGACACAGCAACTGCCCACCTACATTTGCACCTGCCCGTGCTCGCATTCCTCCCCCACAGAAAAAAAGCTTCTAGGCCACTTAGGAGGTGAAAGGAAAACAAACCTCAAGCGATAAATCCCATTAGCAGTTTTCAGCAGGTTTTGTGCCCCTCCTTTTTTAAAATAAATAAAATTGAGCCCTTACCTAATTTCCAGATTAAGAAGTATTGTTAAAAGCAGTTACAGACCCAATTACAGCCCTAGAAAAAAACACCAAAATGCACTACAATATTCTTTTATTTAGTTTACAGAAGAGTCTATCAGTACAGGTTGCAGAAAGAAAATGTTTAGTGCTATTTACAATTTGTTTTAAAACTCTGCTCTATACAAATTTAATTCTGATCAGTATGAACAATATTTTTGTAAATCTACTGCATATAAAGCATTTCATCAAAGCAGTAACAATGAATAAAATAACCTGTTTACATTTGAATGATGCCAATCATTCGAAAAAACGATTACACAGAACATCTGTAAGAGTTGTGGACACTTAAGTACAGAACACAATGTCAACCTGTGACTCATTTTTTTAAAGGCTAAAGCTATTTATATGGAATATTGTTCTATTATACTACACGCCAATCTATATTTAACTTCTATAGTTATGTATTTTATAAGTTTTTTATTAAATATATTCTACATATATTTGTAATTTCACCCAGGAAGAGTTCCTCCCCAGTGAAAAAATATAAAATCTTTTATATTTTTTTTAATTTTTATTTTTTACAGGTTTAGATGAAACTAGCTCATGCTTTAGTGCTGTGCAAATTTCTTCAGCATATCAACATTTAAAGTATTGATATGAAATAAAAGAATGGCATCCTTTTGAATTATGTACGCCTTCAAAAATCAGCTTCTGATTTTAATACCATTGCAAGCACTAACACCAAATGCAGATTACGTAAAGAAACATAACTAGCATTATGATAGAAGTTTTTCTTTTTGCTTTTTAAACTTTAATAATTCTTTTGAAGTCTCTAATGAGTAAGCATGACACTGGAGTCTAAGGTACAGATGAGAAAAATGACTGAAAAACACCCATTGCCGATATTCAAATACATAAAATTGATTAGTAAATTATGTTTTCTAACATTTATGCACAATAATAAAAGCCTATGAACTACAGGAAACTACCCCTCCCATATTAAGGCTAGGAAACGCACTCTCTGCACTTGTTTGTGCTGTCTCAATAAGCACTCCACTAACACACGAGATCAGAGCGCACGCAGTAACGAAAGAATCAGTTTCATCAGCCCTCTACAGAGTGCTTTTAAATTACAGGCACATAGTTTTTTTTGTTTGTTGCAGTGAAAATATATATACTTAGACTTGGTTTAGTTAGTATTCTGTGCCAGTTTGGCCACCAAGGTTGACTTACGTAGAATTGACTTAACAGTTTTTCCTTTGATTTGGCCATAAGTGAGATTTGTTTTAATTATTAATATACTATTTTCCAGTGTTGCATTACACATTGCAGGTTATTACTAGACGTCTCAATTATTGTTAGAGGTTGTTGATGAGAAATTTACTGTCAACCATATTTAGTGCAAATTGCATCTAGAAAGCTTGACTGGTTAGATCCGGTTAATGGAGATTTTTGTGGTAGCAAAATGATTCCTGCTATGGAAAAGAACACAAACCTTCCTGGAGATTGAATTCTTTCAAAAAGTGATGTACTATAAGATTATTCAACAAAAGGGAGGAATTGAAAAAAATAAACAATGAAAATGTTCATAGATCTTTCATCTTTTTTTAAAAAAAAAGACTAATGAGACAGTGTTCATGTAATATTTCAGTTCCATGGATTTACAGACAGGCTCTTCCTATAGGTGTCTGAAGCAAGGTAGGGCCTCCTCTATTCCAGCAGCATGAAAGACAAAGACTATATTACATCACACTTAGCAGGTAAAGCTAACAGGGTTTACAGGATTACACAGCAATTGCTTTCTCCAGTTTTTTCACGGTTCCTTTGACCTGCAGAGCAAGAAAAAAGCTTTGCTTATATGCCATTTCTAAAGCAATTCTGTGTGAGAGTATGCTTAATACAAGTCTGTTCTATATTATTTTCAGTTAAAAAATTATTTATTATTATTCACATGCATACTACATAACTGAAAAATAATTCAGGACTAGTTTTTCACAATAAAAACAAGAGCTTTTCAGATTTGAGTGAATTTCTGCACTCTACAAAAATACAAACCCAGAAAGTTAATTTCTTAGTTTTCTATAAACAAGTACAAAAGCATTCCACTACTTCCTTCACAAAAATGCACAAGGACTTGACTTTTCTCTGTTATGAAACACTCAAAAACTCACTGTAAGAGATCTAACCACTTTGTCATGTACTCAAGTAAGAAATACCTCCAGTGCACTGCCTACCTTGAGAGTTTGGCTCTGGCAATGTCTCTCTAGCCACCAAATGCATCACTGTTGTTTTGCCAAATGGAAGTTTTAATGCTGCAAAAGGAGAAAGGGAGAATTATTAACACATTACAGCAGCCTTTTTTTCTTCAAAACACCCAACTGAAACTAACTATAACTGGATTAGCATCTCTTCAAAAGTTCATACTGTTAGGTCTGAACTGTTTACTGTTTGAAGTTCTATAAATCAGGGCCTTGGGGCATGGTAATAGTCACTTAAAACACTACATTCTTAGAGATATGATATTCCTGTTAGGAAACTTAGCATTCCTCCTTTGAGTAAAAGTAGAAGTGGGCATTCATACCAAGACTCAGGTGTTAAGCACTCTTTAGTTATAAGGATGCAAAAAAGTGGCTAATTCAGCCACTAAATTTTTATTCCTGAGATATCAGAACACTGAGTCACTACTGCGAAAAAGATTTTCCTAAAACATACTTTGATCCATGACACAGATTTTTCAAAATATGTTTACATCTTGCCGTTCAATATTAACCTGTAACATCAGCTGGATGGGAAAAATATCAAATTTAAAATACCTTAAATCAGATACAGTAATATCCACAATGCTGACTTTGTGAGCTTTAGCAACACAAAAAAAAAAAACAAAAAACAAAAAAGGTGCTTTCCACAAAGTTTGTTTCTGAAATGGAAATGGTAATTTTCACATTCTGATTTAAGTATACAAACACAGTGTATACTCAAAGTATTTTCCTTGATTGCTCTTCTGAGAACTGTAAGATAAAGATGCTCTAAGTTTTGTCCTTCGTGGTTTAGAGAGGAAAAAAAGCTAGTGATAAATTTAACAAGAATTTAATCCTAAATACTCAAATCATTCTGACTTGAGTAGAATTTGGCCTATCAAATTCTAGTTACATCTTTCGTTTTCCCATATGGTGCATCATGGCATTTTAAGTGAATAAATGAATAATGAATGGCAAACAAACCTGAAGGTAACAGAAGAGAAAAATGCCTCTTTATTTTAATTACATAGATTAAAGATTCACTAATGAAAAAAATAAACTTATATTTGGTAATGAGATGTTTTCAGTACAAGCCTCACTAAAACACTGCTATTAAATCACATTTATTGCCTATGTATTTGTGGGAAAAAATGCAAGTTATGATTGAAACACAGGTCAAAATACAGGTGTAAGCATATAAAGGGATACAGAACTCCACAAGCTTCTTTGAAGCAGCTGTACTTTGGGAAAAGCTATCTCCATCGAAAGGCAAATCTGAAAGTTGCTTAGTTTACTTGAAGCATTGCTTGTGCCTGAAACTAGAAGATATTGATAGCTTAAAGTCTGACAATGATGTATTTTGGGTACTTGGTACAACTGAAAACTCTAACAGACTGTTAATATGCTCTTGACAAACAAAAGTATTGTCTTCATAACATAAACTCTCGAAAAGCTATTACAGGAAGACCAAAATATTACAATCTAATCGTATTAGGGACATCTTCCATTATATCAAGACACTTCAGGACACTTGATTACTGAGTTGTGGATATTAACTGTTTGCAGTAATCAAGTAGAATATGCTAATATTTCAATTAACTCATTTCAGCTACTAGTTTGTATAGTTCTTGCTAGCCATTTCTAGCTTCTTTATTGGAGCACCATGACAGCATCTGAGCACTCTAACGTATGCTCAATAATCCTTTCTTGCTCTTTGCTTTGTTCTCTCACTCCTCTCTCTCACTTAAACTAAAATCATATTTAATTCCTTTCCCATCTGTTCAATTCTACTGTTTTTTCATATTTTCTATTGTGAGAATTAACTTCTCCCTGCCTTTTGCAATATGGATAGTACATGGTGGGTTGACTTCCCTTCCACCCTTCTCCACAAATAAGCAAGCAAAATGCTGCTGATTACCATTATCTACCAAGAAATGGAGAACTGTTGATTATGTATTACTTCCCTAATTAACATTATTTGAAATATAAACTGCAGAACAAATATTTAGCTAAAGGATGAAATTTCCTGTTGGAAGCTGAACAACAGAATCTGCCTTGCTAGCCAACTCCCCAACCCTTAGCACAGGCAGGACACTACAAAACAGTGTGGCTCAAGCACTACAGGCAAGAGCAGCACAGCAAGCTTTACAGAGGGGTCCAGTTTTCTTTATCACTCCCAGTGCCATTAGCTCTACTGTTCTTGGAGTGACAATCCATTCAGAGAAGGTAGCAAAAGGGATGATTTCTTTAAAATAAAATTTTTCACTCAAAAATATTTTTCCTATCAGTTTCTCATTGTTTGAGGCCTCTTAGTTTATAGGAGTCTCAAATTCAGAAGCCACTACACAGACATGAGGTTACAATTAGAACATTAAAATGTAATTTTTAAATGTGAACAAAAGCGGACTCCCATTAAAAAAGAAAACATCAAACTGTTTCCTTGGAAACTTTTGTTTCACTGGATGATAAAGTGACTTTCAGAAGGTCCAAATTCCAGCCAATATTTCCTTATCACCTAAAGCAAATATAACACTAAGTGCTATAACTCAGTCATAGAGAACTGCAGCTAGAAAAGCTTAATGAAACTGTATTATAACAGCATAAGAAAACAAATATTTTGTTTAGCAAGAAATTTCCTCCCCTCTCCCCCTCCCTTTTAAAGGTAACTAGTTCACCTAAGGTTACCTCTGATGAACACCACAAACTGAAGTAAGAGTCTTTTCAGGCTGTTTTATGAATTCCTGTTCCCCTTTTAGCTGTATAATCTTACTCCAGATAACTTCATTAGTACTGAAGTTAAGCCAATGGTTTAGGGATTCTTTTTCTTAAAACAATACAGCAACAAAAGGATTTTTGAAAAACACTAATATACATGTAAGATCCTTGGGGTAAAAACACGGTGATTAAATCGCAATGCATGAATGATTAAGAATGAACTGAAATGCCCTGAGCCAAGTTAAGTGTTCAAAATTCATAGACCTAAGTTAATGCAAGAGTCATCAGCATGAAGCTATTATTTTTCAGTTTAACTCATTAAATAATATGTTAAATATATTCAAAGTTGTTTCAGATTTAGACAAATGTCACTAAAGCAACAAATACTGGTGGTAAAGAGCAACACCCAGAGATGAATGGCAAAGAAAATCCCATTTAGCTATCCTTGCCTGGATGTGTAGGGTAAGACTAGCATCTTTAATTGCAGAGATGATCCAAGACTTAACATTTGTTTTTCAACTCTACTCCAACTGCTACTAGCTGCACTCATTGTCACCTGGTAAAAATACAAATTAAAGAGTGAATAAAAATTTCAGATTCTTCCAGCTGAGCTGACAATGATCTCGTTTGTATATATAGCAGCATTAAAAATTTATATATATGGAGAATAAATCTATTCTAAAAATACATCCCTAGCCAACACTAGGAATGGTAGAACGTGAATCAATGGCTATATCATCCTAGACCCTTCTTCATGGAAAATCACCATAAGCAGTCGAGAAATATTATTTTCAGGTTCATTTTAACTTCAAAAACATTTCACTGGTGATTTTGTATTATATTCTTCTTTCTGTACTGCATTCAAGTACCTAACCATGAACAATTTAAGCATATAGACGAAGCAATAGTATTAATTTATTTTTAAATTGGCACAGAAAATTTTGTTTAGTCATTGATACAGTTGATATTCACATTGGCAAATGTTACCTACAAAAGAAAAGATTACTGTTACAAATTTGTGTCACACCTCTAGCAAAGGTTTCCACCAAAATACGTAATTGTGAGGAAACACTTGCCACGAGGGGGCAGAGTTGAATAGCATTTTGTCAGCACAAGAAGTGAAGCCATTTACTGTTGTTTTCGCATAACTATGCAATTGTATCCCTGGGAGAGCACTGGACAGCAAGAATGCTTCCCCTCATTCTCATTCATAGGATGTCTTCCTACATTGCATTTAGATTTAAAGTACTGTTTGACCAATTATTATAAAGTTTACCAAACACTTCAAAATACTTCAGATACTTCCTTAAGTAGCTTGTTGGGTAAGTGCAGTGTAAGAGAGGTGGAACAAAATATTGCATTTAGAAAGACAACAAATTAAAGCAGCATTACAGTTTCTTTGTGCAAGAGGAGACTTAGCAGGTGGTACCTCCCAAAGTTTAACTAGTGGTAACAACATGGAAAAATACACAGTAAGGTACAATGTCACTCTACACAGAGAAAGAGTATAAAGCAAGCCATACTGTGATCTTGAACAGTAAAGTAGTATTCACTGCACTGTAAATAAATATCCCCTTTGCCTGACTGTTACATGTATAATGAAAAGTATTTTCATACCTCCTAATGTCACATTGCCATGAAGAAACCTCCCTTGATAAATAAGCCGCAAGATATTTGGACTGCTGACTTGTTCTTCTTCCCAATCTGAAGAGAGAGAGAATTTACACAGTTACATTGTAATAAAAACATCTTTTGTTATTTCTTTCACCTTTACCAGGAAGAAAGCTAAGAACAGGGCTCTTTTGCATGAAACACTAAAAAGAGTACATAGGCTGAAGACACAGGAAGATAATTCAAGGGCAGCACTCCTGAAGTCTATTCTTAAATTTATTATTTGACACTGGGAATTGAAACACATAATTTTATATCTGCAAGTATAAATATTACTGACTTCACAGACTGCAGGATATATTTAGCACATATACAAGACCTAAACAAAATATTTCACATATGCAAGTTGCTTCCTGATTCTTAATATCCAGGCAAAAAGTGTCTTAATTTCTTTCCATTCAGAAGTTTCTCAAGCCATACTCCTCCTCACCAGCTAATTGACTAACTGGAGGCGTTCTTCAGCAACGGGAAGCAGCCACACACAGAGTGAAAGCGCATGTGATGGGTCATTTGAAACAGGACTCTGAGATCACAGTACTGAAAAAAAGCTCTGCAGGCAGCTCAGCGCCGTTCGATGATGGCCAGTTCCAACCAGTTACATGTCCAGAGGGGGCAGTGACCTGAGCAGCCCCCAACAGCCCCCGTGGAGAGCTGGAACAGAGGCTCTCTCAGAGCAGACACCCACCAGTACATTTTAAGGAACATCTCAAAGGCCAATCCAGGGATATTTTTATGCGGCAAACAGTGGTTTGGGAAAAGCAAGCATGCGTTTTCCTATAATGCTTAAGTTATCATGAATAAATTATAAGCTTAAATGATCCTTTACCGTTCCCTGTCACAATGTGAAGGACAAATAAATATGCACTTTTCTTTCACAACAAGTATCATCAAGCCTTGAAATGTTGAATTTAAATGGGCTCCCTGGGAATACAGTGTCTTCTGTTTCTTAGCTGACCAGATATCTGGCAACAGTTGTTCACAAATGTTCTCTCTTTCTGCTTTTGTAGTGTTTATATACCAAAATGAATATTCAGCAAGGGATCCCAACAAGCCACAGAAACCAACCTGTTCACTGGGAACATACAATTAACATACAGGCAGTATCAACTGACACCACAAAAGAAGAAGAACTGAAAAGGGGGGGAGAGGAAGCATTTAAAACAAAAGCCATGGCTGCAGATTGTATGGAGGCATCTGGTGCCAAAAGCAAGCAGGCAGAGACGCAGGCAGCGATGCAGGCAGCAGGAGCCATCAGGCCCAGAGCACAGCGGAGGCAAGGCTGGTACCAACAGCAGAGGCTGCAACATTCCCAGGTGCTGCCATGTGCCTAGTTCATAAGATTAGATCAAATTAGAGAGGCAAAGCTATTTGAATTTCAAGTATTCCCACTCATTCAACTGTCTTGCAATTGAAGCACATGCCCTTTTGCTATGCTTTGGGCTATGTAAAGGATCTGAATTATCACACTGCTAGAATACCAATTTTTATTTTTTTACTCCATACAGTCTGAACTCCACTCTACTGTGGCTGTAAGGAGGAGAAATTCAGCCAGTTTGCACTGCCATAATGATGTAAAATCACAACCAAAAGAAGACAGACTATATTTTGGCACAGGTATTTTCTCACTGTTAAGCTGCCAAGTTACCCATCCTTTCTTCTTGGCTGGCAGTCTGAAACATTTCTTTCTGACATGAATTCAAATTTTAATTTCCACTGATGACTGAATAAGCCAAGGATTCACTGAATCTAATTTTTTTTTTACGTTCAGATAATTGCTGTACAAGAAAAAAGGTATTATGTAGAAGAAAGGGGGAGGGGAAGCAGAGAACAGGTAACCTACCTAGATGATATGCATTAAAATAAATTCAGCATTTTCTATTATAAGTCAAGAGATCCTTAATTAACAACTATATTGTCAAAAGAGGTGTGGAGAGGTTTGCCTTAACCCTGCCAGCATGTGACAGAGGATATTTTGTGACTTTTTTCCCCACGAGATCGTGACAAGTCAAAATGGTGGTAAAACAACCATATCATCTCAATTTCAGGGAAACTTGAGTCCTCATCAAGATTTCTCAGTTCTGAGGCACAGAGGAGCACTCTCAGTCTGAAAACAGGTAGTGGGCTAATGTTTGTGCAAACCTATATGCTATTCTGAAGCAGATTTTTTTTCTGTCTTTTAAATTGAGAGTATGCTTCTTTGCAAAGACAATTAAATATTCATCAAGACTTAGAGCACTCCCTCAGGACAGCAGGTATTTGAACTGAGGGTTCCATTTCTGGTTCTACTTTTCTTTTTTTTTTAAAGAAGAGACTTAAAGGTCTGGGTTTCTTCCCAACTCTAAACTCAGAATCTGCAACTTTCAAGCTCTTCACAAGACTGGGAACATGACATCACATGTTCAGGCATAAACTTGAGCAAGAAAAAAAATCCAGTTCTGCCTCTACTAATTCAGATAAAAGCACACAAAGAGCATTTGGTTATGACAACTATGTTGAAGGCACACATTAAAATATGTACAGCAACTACACAGATGCCATGTCAACCATATTTCTTGGTGCTAGAGTGTTTTACATCTGTATTTAATACTTCAGAGGACTTAAAACTTCCTCCTTCATTACACATTTACTAAATACATAATACGGCATCCCAGCAAATCAAACAGCAAACAAGTCCCCTGAAATCCTGTTTTTCCTGACCTCAAAGACCAGTTTAAGGCCTAAAATACAGATTATCAACACTAACTTTTTGGCATGAATTATCATCCACCATATGTCTCTGACAAAGGCACCACAAAAACAGATAGGGCAATGTTTTAGTTTGTCTAAATAGTAGTCTTTTTTACATCAAAACAGTAACCTAAATGAAGTCCTGTACCAAAAGAAGCATTTTCTTTCATCATATGTAATGCTATGTCTGTGTTTTGGCCATTTTCCCATGAAATCATAGTCAGGCAGAACAGAAGCACTTTGTTTTGGGAAACTATTCACATACATGAATACACATCTTAAGTTCTCAAGTCTATTTTCTGAAGCCAGTATTCCTGCATAACACCAAATATATTCACACAAACAACCTCCAGTCTTTCAATGTCCTTTAAAATCTGCTTTTAAATTTGTTTTTTTACCCTGGAAAAATATCAGTATTACAGATCCTTTCCAAGATAAGGGCAGTAAGGAAGAAGTATTTAGACAATTTTACTAATGTGTTCCTGTGACATGCCATATTTTATATCGGCTGTCCTCACATAAGTGGTTTTATACCTCTAACATTTCCTCACACTTACTAGATCCTCTACATGATTGATCAAGAAAAGTGTCTAAAGATAGGGGGAAAGAAGTATTTCAGTTTGGGGAAGCAAATTTTAGAAAGTAGGAAACTGTCCAGACATCTAAAAATCTACCCAACCAAAGAAACTGGGAAAAAGACGGCAAGACAACTGTATTTCTACGTAAATCCATAGATTTATAACCAGTCCAGATACAGAATAAACATACTTAAATTTGAATGTTGACGCAGAGATTAGTTTATTGACACTTCAGTCTGACAATATAGGGAAGCTCCTTGCTCACCAGTTAAAAAGCTAAAGCCACACAGCTACTTACCCATTGGCCAGTTGTCATACACATGTTTTGCAATATCTGCAGCAGAGTCATTCGGTGAAAATAGGAACTCTTTTGTTTTCCCGCTTACCAAGATGAGGCGCAAATTTATCTGGTAAAAAAAAGACCAAATCAGTATTAGGAAAGTCTACAGAGAAGACTTAAATTATTTAATTTTATAATGGTTACTAAAAAGTTGTCATCGATTTTGGATGAAGACTGATGCAAATGATTTGAGAAAACAGTTTAAGACAGTGTTAAAAAGAGGGTCAAAGAGGTCAATAAAATTTCTTTCGCTTACACATAATCTGGGAAGATTAAATTCTAACAGCTGGCATTTTTTATTATAAACACCAGAATATTCGGATAGTTACTGATTGAATCAACTGTGCTTCAAAAAAAGCTTTCCATAGAGTAGAAAAAAATTCTAGCAAGGACACACTTGCAACATAGCTTCTTGAATGAAGAGGAAAAATATAAACCTGAAAAATTGACTTAAACAGAGAACATTAAAAATATCAAAATCTGCTCCTGAATTAGGGCTGGAGGGAGGGTGCTAGGGCTTTTATTTAGGCCAACAGGCATAAATAAAAGCCCTA
>JAYRBT010000001.1:47610717-47656137 GCA_036023395.1 Myiotriccus ornatus
AGAACATTAAAAATATCAAAATCTGCTCCCTCCAGCCCTAATCTCAGCCAGACATCTCCTACAAAACACCAGGGAGTCAGACAGCATCCTTCCCTGGCCCCAGCGGCCACTGAGGTTGAATCCCTCCGCCAGTATTCTGAATCCAAAACTTTGTCCCACCACTGTCTTTCACTACAAGCAAAGTGGTTGAGGTCCACATGCAACACAGTAATAACATCTCACAGTCATTTTTCTTTCATTAATATCCTATATGCAATGATCAGCATCTTCAGCCATAATTTTCCTCTCTTCTATTTGCAAATTACTGAGTATTATTCCTTTCCCATACAGCATTAAAATAACACATATAATGAGCTGACTGTGACATTATTTACAATGCAAAAGAGACAAAATTTTGGTTCCTCAAGCAACTGCTAGCAAGGTCACAAAAGATGTTTGGGTAGCTAGCACTTACCAACGCCCACATTTCATCAACTTTTAGCCAGACTTTAGTATACTAACTGCTTGGATACTCTTTCCCAAGTCACACTCTCAAACTGTGGCTTTCACTTCAAGGTAAGTTGCAACAAAGCTTTCTTTGTTGGAATTCAGTAAACTGTTTTCTACATCAAATATGAAGGGAAAAATTTATACTTACGCCCAAGTTTTCAAGACTTTAGGGTCAAAAATCTCAGTGCATCATATCCACTGAACATGACAGCCCCGCCTCAGTTACCTACTCTCCACTTACTTTCAGAAATTCTCTAAAGAGATTTTCTATTCCCTCTTGAATGCTTTGGCTTGGATTCATCTTTAAGTACCTAATGGAGGTATCCAAATTAAAATCTCTATCATCCAGCACACTTCAAGGTCAGTGAAGAAAATGACCCCTCTTAAAAGCAATTTCGTCTCTATTTCAAAGTGTAGCAAGTATGAAAAGAGTGAGCTTAAAAGGTCTAGGTTGCCTTCACTGTCCTCCTCCTAACACCCTTTGGAAAACACAAGTTCTACCATTAGACCAGGAAGGCAGCCAAGTGGTAGCTGTCTCTGAGGAAGCACCACAGCCACTGTAAGAGTATCACTGCATACCAGGAAATAGAGAAAAACTTGAAGGAGAGAAGCTGTAGGAATGCTGTTTAGTCAAAGACAATTCTTCATAAAATTCAGAACACATTTGGCTATACATAATAAAGCTTTATTTTCTTTGATATTTCCCCAAAGATTATGGAATTACTTTCAAATCTCACCAACATTTAGCAGTAAAAGCAGACCAAGTTCCACTGTTCCTGTTTATTCCAAAAACCTGACTACCGTAATGAATTACAATTTAAACAAGTTGGACTATTTATTGTTTTGCTAATATTGTCTTTCAATTTAAGTATTTCCCCTCCCTTAGTTGTCTCCACCTGTGTATGTACAGACAACACACACATATATATTTATATGATTTCTTCAGCTAGACTACCTCAGAAAAACTCTTCAAGCTTTCTCTAGTGAGGTATCTATTTTCCCATTCATCCTAGGAGCCTGTCTCTGCACATTTCCATTTCTTATATTTTCTCCTCAAGACAGATGACTATTTCTGAAGCACACTAAATGATGTCTCAGCAGATGTTTGTGTAACACCAGTAATTTCCTCTGTCTACTGGAAACACCGTCTGTGACTGTGTCCCAACAGAACATATACCTTCTTCATACCTACACTACGCCCTTTGCTTGGTTACTTTGTACCCCTCTCTACTTTGATCCTTTAATTATTCAGCCTCCAAGCTGAATAGGCCATATCACCCTAAAGCACATGGCTCCAAATTTCATTCCACTCCTAGTACTCCATCTCTCAGAGGGAAATGAGGCTAGGTATAAAGAAGTATTCTGCATCACAAAGATGTTTGATATTTCCCCCATGTCTGGGCCCGTGGCCTAAGAAATCCCTTCCAAAATTCTGTGAAACACTTCTTTCTCTTTACATTACAAGCATTTTTCAAAGTTCATGTCATCAAGAAATTCTAGCAGCAAGTCCTCTTTACACATAACTTTGTCATTAAATCAATCAGGAAACATTAAGATTGATCCAATAATTGTTTCATAATGATTGTAATAATGAGCTCTCTCTGAGCTGACTTCCCCCTTTATGTTAGGCCCTTAGACACACAGTTTCTCTCATACATTTTAATTTCGGCTATTTAACCAACAGTTTGCAATACAGCACCACATCAGTTACTAAGTACATACTCAGATGTCACTATAAAAATGTCTGTGTAGAAAGTAAGTTCTTTTCATCAGCTTGCCATGCTCTGGCTTTTGGAGGTGGTGTGTAGTGCATTAGATTCCATTTTCTCTATACCTCATTATTTTAAAATGTTTTTTAAGCACTAATGCATCTCATTACAACACCAACATACTGCCAAAAGTGTAGGAAGTTTAGACTGCATCACAAAGTGTTACTGTACTTGGAATGGGCTGCCTGTTAAAAGAACAAACAAACCAAATCCAAATTGTCGGCACCAGTGCCTGCTGTAGACACTAGAGGTGAGGTGCTTCTTGACCAGCAGCTCTCCTGCCTCTCACTCTAATTCCCCATATCCATTTCCTGTACTCTAAATGGCTCATGAGATACCCCGCCTTCGCTTGCTCCCTCTAGCCAAGCAGTCCCCAAACTCTGAATTTGTGCAGGTTATCTAAGGACTTCTTTTCCTACATCTGTGTGTAGTTTAGCTGTGGTGGGGGTTAGCTGTTTTGAAGAGTGTAGCACTTCCCTAGGCAGCAGGCATAACACCAAACCATCAGCTCCCTAGAACTATCTGATTTGGATCCTACGAGGAGGTGACTAAAAAAGCCACAAAAGATTAGCCCTGTTCAGCACTTAAAATATGATTATAGCACAGCCTTAACATAGAAATGAAGCTATTTTTCAGCTAGCATAACATTAGGGACAGACATTCCTTTTGATTCTCTTTACTGACTTTGAGATTACCAGGCACACTAAAGTGAATACAGAAAGGAAATGAGTATCACTGAAAAATAACCAAAACCAACTTTGCTTCCTGGAAAATCATACTTTTGCAGTTAATAGGCAACATAAAAGCAACACAAAGCAACAGGAGGCGGGGAAAGAAAGAATGAAAAATATTCAATCCTTATTTCTCCCCACTTCCCCAAGATGGATAAGTTTTTTGTTGCTGAAAAACATTTCTTATAGTCTTACTATGAAATATAAAAGGCACATCAAAATAAGCTAATAATTTTACAGGATATATTACAAAGTATGTGTAAAATGCAAGATGAGTATTTTTACTTTAAAAAAAAATAATTTGCCAAATATTAGCAGAAGTCCAAAATAAATTCTTAAGTCAGTCAAGCAGATGTTGCATCAAGTGCAAGGAAACAGCTATTCTAATGAAGTTTAAAGTATTTTCTTATTTATAGTACAGCATGCCACTGACACATTTAGTTTGCATGTTTTTGTCTCTCTGTATGTAAGATATATAGATAAATATATACATTTATGTTTCTTAATCTTAGCTGGAAGGAATCTTAGTCTTGAGTTGCACATCACACTACCCCAAAGGGTTTGAAGCAAAGAACCCCAAAATTTGCCTTTAAATTTAGAGTCTAATCTCATTCCCCTCAAGAGCATTGGGAAATTTAACAGCTCATAACTGCTGTACTACTTAATCTTGCAAACAAAGTATAGGGGATCTGAAACAAATATTTCTGCCAAAATTCTACTAATGACAGCTCAGAACTAAAAGAAAAAGGAAGAAAAAAAAAGAGCATATGCGTATACACATTTACTCAAAATGCAGAAAAAAATCTTGGTTAGGTAGATACGGTTTGATATAAAAGCAGCAAATTTTAATTTTTTGAGTTAAGAAAGGATTCTTAGTGGTATTAGCTACCCTGTATCCTATTTCCTGTGTTAGCAAGGAGGTTGTATGTGTATCCTTTGTATGCTTGAAGCCCATCCACCCATTCTTGTCAGAAGTACCTTGCTCCCAAGACACTGCTGTGATTCTCATGGCCCTGACAATTCTGCTCTTCCACAGGGATGTAACAAAACCCATCCTGATTATGTGGGATTTTTCTTCTCAGGCTACCAAAGGGAATTTCAGCCTTTTGCTACAGGAAAGTGATATAGATCATATCTTCACATTTCTGCGTTACAGGACCAACTGCAACATTACCGGTGAAAGCAGCCAAGAACAGCCACATCATGGAAGTAGGATTAAATACAATTTGCAGACTATAACTCCTCTGCACAGTTATGTAATGGCACATTCTGTTTGTGATCTCAAGCATGCAAACCTCGCCCTCTCCCCCTCCCCCCAGTCTCATAATCAGAGCTCCAGTGACTACCCCATCAGTTGCACTGAATACACAATAAAATTTTTCGGTGTAGATTATGTTCTGTAAACAACAACAAGAACAACCCCCCCCTCAAATAAAAAAAAACCAAAAGCAAATAAAACCACTAAACAGAATAAACTCATAAATTAAAATTATGTCTATGCAAAGATTGTAGTAACAACTGTGACCGCAACTTTTGGAAGAGAAATTTGGGTCACATATATGCAGATGTAGAATGAGTTATGCTTTCTTTGTTAAAGGCATCTGCAAAGTTTGTTCATTCTTTAAGGCATAACTACAAAATTACTTCAGTGCCACAGTGCTAAATGGGAAGTCACTTAAACATCAAGAAACACTGTGTAGGTTGTAAATCTCATTTCTTAATGTTTAAGTGACTTCCCATCTATTCAGTTAAACAAGTTCATTTGTTATTAATTTTATGCTCCAGTAGCACCCTGAGATTGCTCCCATCTTACAACTGAAATGTAGAGGAGGAGAAGTGTCATATCACCATATGCTATACATCCCCAAGTTTAAACTAACTGTTTTAATTCAGCTGTTCTAAGATTAAAATACATA
The DNA here is from genome assembly GCA_036023395.1 of Myiotriccus ornatus. NCBI lineage: Eukaryota > Metazoa > Chordata > Aves > Passeriformes > Tyrannidae > Myiotriccus > Myiotriccus ornatus. The sequence continues at coordinate 47,615,623 of JAYRBT010000001.1, forward strand.
CACAAAATGGTTTTATCCTCAACATCCAATACACTTACTTCCTAGTTCAAGTTCATAATTATAAGAAGTAAGTTTGTTCTCCAAAGACACATCAATATTTCTTAATGGCTCTAGGCCAAAGGGAAACCTCCCAGCCCCATGCTATACACTTAGCTGACTGGACTCCACCAGACTCATGTACGAGGTTGAATCAGACCCAAATAACTACGTGAAACAGCAGCATAAAACATAGGCCAAGTCAGCAGGGACCAGCAGGTTCTAGAGGCCAGGTCACTCCTGGAAATGCATCCACCTAAACATAATAAAGAACTTCAGTTTTTACACTCCCTGGAAGGCTGCTGTGGAACCTGAGAGTTCCACTGAGGGCCTTCTTCACATTCCCAGCTTAAGTTTATTCTTGGACAAGTTACACTCATCTACTTTGCACTCAAGCAAAAAAACCTTGGGGTTCAAGGGCTTTCTTTTATGTCTGCAGACAAGGACACACTTTGCTAAAATAAACCAGCAAAAGTTTTCCTCATTAAAAAGCTGGCTCCTGGTGGGATTACTGTCTTCAAAGTTCTGAAGCACATCAACAGAGATTAAAGAAACGACTTGGTAGGCTTGGAGGCCTAGTGGGCACTTATTAGCAACCTTCCTATGCCTAAATTACCATGACAGTGACCTCTTTGCTGAGGTCCAAGACAGAAATCTTGTTTCATATATGGAAACAAGAGGCTTTGAACTGTGATTAGGTAAAAAGTTTACACCCTGAGGACATCAAAACAGGGGTAACCCAGAGATGCTTTGGAAGCTCTGCCCTTGTGTATTTTCAAGATCCAACTGAAAAAGCCCCAAGCAATCTGTTCTGAATTCAGAGGTGACCCTGCTTCCAGCAGGAGGTTGGACTAGAAAATTTCTCAAGGTCCTTTCCAAAGTGAATGATTCTACAATTCACTTTAACCCATATCTGCTTTAGTCTTGATTAATATTTCTTAAGTATGTATAATTAGAATTCTACACAGTATTTCAGAAATTTATAAATTGATATTAGAGCCTCCCTAAATTGACAGCAAATGCCTCTCTGTTTTCAATACAAACATCCCAACTGTTTCACATTTGCAATGCAGTAATCCTGCAATGCTCTGCTCTAGTCCAGTTGTTTCCACGACACAAGCCTTCAAGCTTGCATTACAAAATATAGTGCTTAACCACCCATGATGCACAGGATAGTTTTATATTAATACCATTAATTTTGTTCCTATTATACAGTCTTTGAGATAATCCAATCTTTTCTATACTACACCATGATCATCTTCTGTACTACTGGTGCTTCCAAATCATCAACAAATTTCATGGGCATACTGATTTTCCTTGTGTCACTGCCATAAAAGAAAATATCAGAAAGACAGCTGGTCCCAAAATTATCTTTAAAGAATTCCACTAAGCATAACTGCCAGCCTGACACTTCCACATTGAACACTGTACCTTACCATCTTCTCCACTGAAGTCACATGCACTATCAAACCCTGCCTTCCCAAATGGATCCCTTCCTACTCAATATCAACTACTCACTGAAGTCCAGAGAGAGTACACTTCTGCATTTCCCTCATCTGGAAAACACTCTCCTTCCAAAGGAAATTGGCTAATGAATCTGTCTGTCATAACCTAACTTGGGTAAATATACATTGTGAATTTTAGTCCATTATTTCTGCTCTGCTCCTTCTCAACATTCTTCCTAGGATAGTTATTCAACAGTCAAATTCAAAGTCTCTCTTCACATCTTTTCACTCATTTAGCATGCAGACGTTTTATAACTTTAATGTCTTTGACCTGAAGAAACACCAAACACACAAATTCTTCATATACTCTCCTTATTACTAACCCAGTACATTTAGTTTAATTAACATCTTCCTTCTTGAAATCCAAGGCTTCATGTATACTCCTACTTCATTTATTCTTCCATTTGATTTTAACTGTATCAGCTCATGATCATTTTCCCAAGCAACCTTCTGAAGATTTCCAGAACTTTCTGGGAATTTAACATGTAGAATAATGACATTAGCTCCTTCTCAGCCAAGAAACTAGCTGGTAGAGGGACTAAGGTGCATATGGCAAGAAAGCAAGTGAGCAAAAGTATGAATCTGTAGCCCAAACAAAACCCAGAGCAGTGCAAGCATTCTCAGTGAGAGAGAAGAGATCCTTGACCCTGCACTCTTGTTCAAGAGTCACTCGGTAAAATAAATAAAACTATATTTCTTAAGAATCACACTTCTAGACACCTATTTTCACCAGACACTTTACAAGAAATACAGGTAAGTTAACCACACTTCCTCAACAGAACCCCTAAAATTTACACTTGGCAACACTCAGGACCCCCATATTTAGTTTTAGATGCAAAAAGGGGCTTTACTTTACCCTTATAGCGCCTCGCACCCATTATAAATTTACTTCATATTGTGAAAAAACAATTGTTATGGAACATGACAAGAAACATAAATTGTCCCTGTGAATGAACACAAGTTCCACTGCCTGCCGGCTGGCAGAGCTGCATCACTCCTTCAAAGCCACACCACTTGTGAAAGTAGGGCAATCCCAACATGACATCAGGAAACTGTGACAGCACCTGCGTAACTCTGTTCAGGACTGCAGTGAACTTCATAGCCCGTTCCGATGACACATTCACCTTTAGATTACTACAGAGTGAAACAAATGTGTTACTATGTGCAACTGCTTTCTCAAACGAGGAATGCCTAAGGCAACACTGCACTGCTAAAAATTAAGTTAGCAAATTTCACAAGTTTGAAGTGAAGGAAAAGAGAAAACCAAAATAAAGCAAATTTTATTTAGATGGGGGAAAAAAGGCAAAATCCTATAAGCATTTAACTCGGCAGCTATGATAGAACTAGCTGTTTCCATGGAAACCATGACATTCTTGAACTTAAAATCCTAGTGCTTGGTCACACTTCATCCATTTCCTCACTTCAGTTCAAAGCACACAGGAACAATGGCAATATCCTCCTCTGAGTTCCAGGTTTATCTTTCAAGAAGAAATCTCTAAGAAGCACTGTTCTTCAAAATAAATTAATACAGATAGTATGAAAAATAACCAGTAAAATACAATGGATTTCAGTGAAGTTTACATAACTTTTCTGTTACTATCCTGACTGTTTGCATTCCTGGAACGAGGTTGGGTTGTTCTTTTAGTTGCTTAGTTTGGTTTTTTGGGGTTATTTTGGAGAGGGGCAAGGTGAACACACATGCCAAAGTGTCTGCTGCAGCTAATTAAGAACTAAGAATTTTCACTGAAAATCAGTTTTAACATGACAGTAAAATCAGAATAATAACTTTTTTTTTTGAAGTTCAATCAGTAAAATATTTTCCCATGATTTAATGAAATAAATGTCCACCCAGGAATAATTTCTCTCCCAGCAGTACAAGAAAACAGAGGCAATCCATTAACTGAAATAATGCAAGTACTCAAGTATCCAGTCTTCTCAGGTCAAATGGAATTTTGGCTACTGTATCCCAAGTTCATCCTTTAATCATAGGGTACAGAATTAACTTGTCTCCTGCTGGCTCCCAGGAGAATCCACTCTGACAGGGAAGATTCAGGGAAAGACCTTCTCTGATTACTCACTAGTCCCCGTCAGGGCAGTTTCACCCTGCACAGGTTACAATTGTCTAAGTCCATCAGGATCATAATGTGCAAATTACAACATACAGAAGAGCATGTCCTTAACACATTCCAGAAGACCATGAAACTTAACACAAATAGGTAGTCAAAAAAGCAGAAAGTAAGCCACGTGGCATTCAGGCTTACTATTTTCAAAGATTATCCTTTCCACCCAGTGCTGGAGTAACTGTATTTTCACTGAGAACTAAAGTGAATAAAACACGAAACAGAGAAACCAATATACTTCGATTAACATAAAATTTCAGTAGAGACCATTTTAGCAAGCAGCATACTCATGCTAAGCCAGTCATTTCCAAACACAAAAATGGAAATAATAGCAAAACTGCATCAAATGTCAACGCACACATAAGAGGTTTGTGCTTGCAGGCTGAATCAGTTAGCTCTGCTGAGAATGGCCACGCTGAGGTGGTTCAATAACTACGGAGCCTCTGCTCTCAGGAGAGACTCCCAGTAACACTGGAACCAGGGCATCCTGGTGTGATATATCCAGGGGAGCCCTGGCCTGTAGCAGATGGAGTTAGTGGTGAAGCACCAACACAAACTTTCATATGACTTCTTCGGAACTTACATACAAAAAGAGCAAAGAAGAGCATTCCACATTTTCTTTCTGAAGTGGGAAAGAGTGCAAGTAGGAGAGAGAGAAGAAGGTGTCTGTTTCTGTATTTTCAATCTCTGTCTATCTAAAAATATCTTTTAATGACACACATCCCAACATTTGACTCCAAAATTTAAAAGGGAAATCAGCGTGTACCATCTGTGTTACCATCCTGCCATCTCTTCTCAAGAGCTGCCCCTGGATAAGCCCATCACCTTAATTTCACCCTGTCCTATCAGCTGGTATTTAAAGCTTAGAAGTTCACCACACAAACATGAATAATGAGAATTCCAGGCACTTACTTAAATTTGGATTTAATTCTGATATAACTCAACATTTGTTCTAATGTATTCTATAGAGAGAATATTTACATAATATTTAAAAATATTATTTAGGATAGTTCAGTGTCATCTTTGAAAAGACTGATGCAAGACCATCAAGTCTGTGAATACTTATTTTGTGAAATGCCTAAAATCTCCAATTTGAAAGTGAAGACTTACTGCTACTGCTAGCAAAGGAGAACATACAATTCTCCAAGGAACCAGTTCCATACATAGCTACTTTTTTCCAAGGGGTAAGCAGATACCCTCCATCCCTTCATAATCCCCAATCAATTATTTCTTCTTACTTTTAACCAATTTTGTAAGGCTTAATTTGAGTTAACCCACGTTCCTAGAAGATTACCTAGACTGGGAGGTATTACAATTTTATAACCCAAACAGGTCAGGAAGACCATATGCAAAGCTGAAAGTAATCTTTCAGTTATAGCCTGGATGAAAACAAAAATCAGCTTTAATTTGACAAAAATTGAAGTTCACTGAAGTAAAAAAAAAAAAAAGAACAGAAAGAAAACATTGAAAATACATGAAAAAAATGGACGTTTCAAGGGAACTGCTATTTACTGGAGCAATCAAAACAATTATAATTGCAAGCAGCATATGTTCATGGATATCATCTAGTTCCACATGCTAATTTTCAGGAGAAAAGAGGGATTTGGATTTCGAATGTTGCAGTTTTTTAATGTTTTTCTTAATTTTTAAATGGAGTTTTAAAAAGCGATTTTTCATATTAAGTTACCCAAACATAATAAAGATGTGTTGAGCTCTCTGCATTCCTGAGCTAACCGTTACTGCAGAAATCCAACTGCCCTTCCCTCTGTTTCTGCTTTCTACCATGTGAGACAGGAACAGCAATTAAGGATCACTTCAAAGTCAGTGTATATATTTATGTATATGAATGTGTAAGTGCCAAGACACAAGTAACTAGCCAATTCAGAAAATTTCTTGGAAAATCTTTAAATAAAGAAAAATGCATTTATATGAAAAGGGAAAAAAAACCAAAACCAAACAAACCCAATAAAAACACAAACAAAAACAAACAAACAAAACCCACCAAAACATCACGCCACTGTCCTGGAAATAAAAGGTCTAACCCTTAGTTATGAGAGCATAAAGACTCGTGAGATCTTACTCCTGAAGAGTATAGCATGAGATTATAGTTTTTCTCAGAAACAAATTAATCTCCAATGCAAAGCCCATTTTTAAAATGTGCTACTCCTCAGGCCCCCAGAAAGGGACAATGACAATCAAGTACAAAAATAGACTGATTTGGAACAGAAGAAAAATAATACAAGAGCAAGGAAACAACCTTCTGAATCCAATTTTGTCTTCTCTTTTCTCTTGCAGTAACTGTTGCATTATATGTTTTTAATACAGTTTACAATACAAAAACCACACTGTGACTAAGTAGAAGATTACAGCTAATATAAATACTATTTGCCATTTAAACTAGACACAGCTTGAAAAATGCTTAAGGAAAAAAGCCACTCCCTCATAACAAATAAAGAGTCATGTGGTCCTCTGGAAGTCCCCTCATATCAACTCTGAGCTATTAATAAGAACATCATATGAATAAAAATAACATCCCTAAGATTTTTCAGAACATCCCAATGGAAATACCAGCAGCAGGAGGTTAAGTTTATAGTCTCATTCTAGGACTCTGCTGACAGGTCCTGCATCTTGTATGATTCTGTAGCTTGGTCAGCACCAAGTATTCAGTTTTTAAGGCCTTGAGAATACATGTCAAAAACAAAATGGAAAAAAATTTAAATATCTTTTAAAACATGAAAGAGGGAAAGAGTGTAAATTTGACTTAGAGATGTATTTTGCTTCACTTATGGTATCAGGAAACACCATAAAATTAAATTTTTATTAATAGCTACTGACGAACTTTGAAGATGGATAGGGAGAGGGAACTCCAGGCCAGAGGCTTTTCCCACCTCTAGCTCCGGGGGGGAGAGTGCTCTCCCCTCGATCCCCCCCTAACCTCGCGGCTGCACATGGCCCCCCAGAGGGAGCCTAGGCGCCGTCAGCCAGGCAGGAGAGAGCAGGCAAAGAGAGATTTCTTGTTCAGGTAACTGCTTAAATAGCTCTTGAGGGAATCACAAAGTAGCCAGTGGGAGTTCAGAAGGTCTTGCTGACCAACCAATGGTAACAAAGGGTTAACAGCCAATAGGTAAGCTTACAGTTATCTCTCAGGACATTCCCAGGTACAGATAAGAGTGAGGCATTTTGGGGAGAAGAAGGGTTACACAAAAAGTCACAAACACCATCTTGGAAGCATGGTTACTTTAACAAGTTCAACATACCTTTATATACGACAAGTATATTGCAACAAGCTACCAATTCCTAGCTTCTCTCGGTTTACTGTGTATCATGGCAGTCAGCCGAAGTTTTGCCATTCCAAAATGTTATCTAAATCACTGAGCTGTGATAATTAACGGCAAGAGACAGGGCATTATATATATATAATTTTTTTTGTCTCTGATGCAAAATATAGTTCACATTTTAATCAAAATGGATGTTTCAATGACCAGAGCTCATTTACTCTAGCAAAAGTAAGCAACTCAGATATGAATGAGAATGCAACCTTTTCTAATTGTTTTCATCCTAAAATAGCCCAGAGAAAACACTGAGGATCAAGGATTTTGTTGCTGATCCAATTTATTCAGAATACAACTCTTCAAGAGCAAACAGTTTGACCTATGCCTGTACTTCTCAGTACGCAATAACTAACACTCTTTACCTTCCATTTTCTCCTTCCTCAGTGAGTTACCCTTAATGTTCAACAGAAATGTAAGCCATGTTTACAGAAAGCTTACATGTTTTTCTTCTATTTAAACATTATGGCACTAATGCATCCCCAAGCTAAGCCTGCTGAAGTCAACTGACTGAAGCTAATGGAATGATATCACAAATAAGATCTGATCCAGTTATTTGCTACGCTTTACATTCACTGTTGAACACTAAAAGGCACAGCTTATTAACCTTTCTTTTACTGCATGCCAGCAAAGTGCTTGTGTTCTTCCAACCAGTTGGCAGCCTAATAGTAATTCTTATCCTATCTCCATCATGAAGAGCACTAGCACATCCAGATTGCCTACTAATAACCACAAGATTTAAAGTTGCCTTTTCATTTTGGTCTCCTCCTTCTCCAGGATTGTTAAACCTTCTATAGAGTCAGAAACATAAAATGTAACAGTTGTTAACTTGCTGCTCAACCTCCTTGGGTGATCTAATTTCTGATCCACTATCCCTGTATGATTAGCACATGGTTTTGTGAAGTACTTGCCACCAGAGTAGTTAAGTCCTTCCAAAACAGACTGTCTGCCTCATGAGGTACCTTAACCTTTTTCATCCACAAAAAAGTTTTCTTCAAAGAAAATTAGATTATAGTGAATAGGAACGAAAAAAAAAAAAAAAAAAAAGGAATTGGTAAGAAAAGCTTTTTTAGAGAACACACGTTTAGCATCATTTTCCTATCTTATCTTGTAGGCCCAGAGTCTACACAAAAAGCATTGAATTACCTAAAAATGCTTCATTCCAGCCCTCCAGAAAAATCTATCTTCATATGAATACAAAAAGCACAGATTTAAGATCGAATTGATATTCAGGCATCTTCTAAGCATAAACATCCTCTTGGTCTAGGATATCGCTAAATCCTTAGCAGGAGGAGAGAACAGTGATGCTTTCTTGAAGGCAATACTGTCTTTTAATCAGCAGTGATTATAAGTAACACCAGTCATGGCTGTCAATTCTTACTGCATCAACAACTACATTATAACAAGCCATCTGCTCTGTGTCAAAGTAGTGAGTAAGGTTGGCTTCTGTGAATCTGGGGCAAGATGTGTTCTAGCTTGCATCTTAATTACGGTTTACAAAACACTATGTATGGACAACCACAGAGGTATGTCATTGAAAGCTCCCCGAAGTATCCATGATTCTTACCTTTAAAGCAAAAGGGAATTAGTATGACTTGCCTGAACTAATTTTTTTTTTAATCTATATACGTAGGCAACAGGAGAGTTCATCATTTAACAGGCTTTTCTCCTCATACATTGTGACTTTTGCTGGAATAAAATCATTTTAGACTTAAGTCATATTCCAAATCCTAAACTTTTGTGTCCTCATGTTTTCAGCACATGTGGTCAATACAGCAAGTACTTACTACTCACCACCTTGGCATGTTTGAGTTTTTCAAGACGTGGAGATGACCCATCTCTCTTTTCTCCTCTTTGTTGCTTGTGTACTCAGACTGTTAGTTTTTTAGTATAGCTGCTTCTTATGCTTTACATATAATACTACTTCCAGGCTACAGCTTTTTTTTACAGGACAGATGTTGATTTAAAACTAAGAGTGCTTTATTAATAGTTCCACAAATGCTACAATGGGTTTTAAAGACCCTCTCATCCTATTTTCACTAATGAAAAAGGCATGAGAGTCTAGAGAGATAGCATCAACTAACCATATTGTGAAAAATCTCACTAGTACCACTGGTTATAACTAACTATAGTTAAAGGACAATTATTTCACAGATGATTACTAAACCTTTATATTTATCTCAATTGAAGCATTACTTTGGTGTTATGAGAAACAGCAATCTCTCACAAAAACAAGCCAGAAGGTTGTCTTTCCTATTAGGATTCAACATGCTCAACTCAAGAGTTGTGGGTAGATGTCTATGCCAGCTATGATGACCAAGTTATAACAAAAATCATTATTTAAAAACAAAGAAATCATCTTTTTGTTACAGAAAAGAAAGATGCCATAGCTTTGTGTTTCCTGTCATAACATAATGAAAGTTAATGGAGCTATGCTTTAGGAGAGAAGAGGATAAGAACAGAATTTAGCAAGCTGTCAGGAGACACAACATTCCTTAGTATGAATCTTTTCTTGGGGAAATATGTATGCATATATTGATTGACAGTTCTGTGCATACAACTTGATGTTAACAGTCACATGCTTCAAAAGCTTCTAGTTTTCAGCCAACTCATTTTCTAGCTAATTACCAAGTCAAAATTACAGCACAGCAGTAGAACTGTAGATATAATCCTTTCTTACAAAGGGTCTAGCACTTACACACAAGACGATATAGAAAAATACAGCTGCTCTATAGGAAGAGAATGAAAGTCCACAAAGTCCAATCTATTTCATTCTTCCCTAACAGTTTGGAAGACAAATAATTATACAAAGCTGAAAGGGAAATCTGGCATTTAGAAAGAAAAGTGCATTTGTCATACAAAACAGCTATCAAGAAAACTATTGTCTTAAGCTACCCACGGCTTGGGCAACTATTCAGCAGAGAGTCAATCAGCATCAACCTGTGACTAGAGATACTGTCCCTTAGCGGTGCCAGACACAACTATGGCATCATCTGCCTTTCATATTAACATTCTCATTCAGAAATCACTTTTCAACAAACAGAATGAATTATCATGTGCATGTAACTATTTCATTGATTACTTCAACAGGCAAGACTGTTTACTCATAGTAAACAGCCCACCAAACTATACAAAGTAAGTGCTGCGTGAACACTATGTAGTGTTTACATGACAAATCAAGGATCTGAGTAGCTGGATAAATGTACACTGCCACATACTGTCTAGGATCTAAGCATCACCACATTACAGGAACATTCAATCTTGTCATCTGGGCAATACATTTAGAGCGCCAGCTATAAGAGATGAGTACCACCTGGGACAATTTAGTTCTGTTTTAGTCTAAACTGTAAGTGATGCTCAAAAAACTTTTTTTTTTTTTTTAATTTAAGATTTTTTAATAAAATTTGAAACCAACACAAAGCAACTAGACAAGGCAGTACAGAGAGGAACAACGAAGGAAATGCAGAAGTGGAACAAGATGACAGGCTACAAAAACTTATAGAACCCAGAAACTGTCTCCCTGGGAAAAAAACCAAACAAACCCAAGGCAAAACACAAACAGAAAAAAAAACAGAAACAAAAAACCCACAAAAAACTGAGTCTACCCCAGTTCCAGACTGCAAAGAACACAGGAAAGGAAACAGAACAGCAGGAAAAGAAACAGAACAGCAGGAAAAGGAAGAAAATCAAGTACAACAGTGATGGACACGCCATGGAATGAGACTGATGGCCACTAGCTACAAACTTTGTAAAGCTACATGAAGCCTATGAGGCTCTAGGCCATGAAAAGTAACTGTCCACAAATATTCATTACACAAATATTCAGTTAAAAATAAGTAAAACAAAAGTATTAAACAACTGAGCCTCTTGAGTTGTGAACCTTTAACAGAAAGAACAGTTAAATATACCTAACAGGATACATCTCCAATAAAAGCCTGCCCAAAGTACCTCTGAGCCAAAAACTTTAAATCAGAAACTTCAAGTATCAAAGATTATATTCTATCCTGGCAAAAACTTGTTTCATATTTTAAAACCTGCAGCACAGAGAATTGTAACAGACTCCTCTTGTAAGCAGAACTCCTTTCTTCAAAACCCATGGTATTTTGGACCTTTCCAATACATGCCTCAAAGGTAGGATTAAAAAGTTTAATTAGCTTTATATGCAAGCACTGAACCAGCTGATCATATTCACCTTCCTCCCCAAGTGCGTCAGTAAAGTCATCAGGGTACTATTTGCTCTCTGAAGAAAAGACCATTATCTTGATTACCTGCCAACAGTCAAATCTCAAAAGCCTCTGTGTCATCTTCTCAAAACAGTGTAGGAAAGGTCACATGTATGCTCTGTGTTAAGCAGCACAGACCTCACAGTCTTGTACCCATCCACACTCTGGAACTGAGAACACATCTGTTCTCCACAATCAGTTTCCCTTTCTTTAAATGTGAAGAGAATAGACTTCATCTATAATAATAAACTGAAATTCTTACATTAATAAATGAAATGTAATTTACATTTCACGCACTTACGTACATTATATTGGGAAATACAACAGATTAACATAACAGAAACAACCTTCAACACACTAAATATCAAAACAGTAGTAAGTCTTCATAAAAGATAAGTCTCCATAATGATATTCTATAAAAATCAGTGCAAGAGAAGGGCAAATTATCTGAAACTCCAGAACAGTGAACAAACAGAAGTAAGAAAATAGATTAGGTAATAAAAAAATTACTAGTGTTGCTAAAAAACACTTGGTTTTTAAGTATCATTGCACTAAGTCAATCAGGTCACATTATAATGAAAAATAACTCACATGCAATGCCACTGTGAAAAATTAAGACACATTATCTGTAGAATTCACTTTTTCTAATAGTGTTAGTCAACAGACAATATTAATAATTTGCACTTTCACAAAGATAAAATTGAGACACTATTTCAATCTTACATTCTAGAATGCTTATCAGCTCACAAGTTTAAACTTCAAACTTAAATTTCTGAGATACTTCCTTCGCAAGTCAAATATTATTAGCATATGTACAAATGGCACTTTATCTTTTCCCATTAAAACTTCTGCTCAATAAACAAAAGGGTAAAGTCTGGGTACCATCAAATACTTCCATAATTAATAATTACAGTATTACTTCTCAGTATAAAATCTCCCTATGGAGAACACTAACTTGCAGATTGCCTTACTTTGTCACAAACCTGTTCTGGGTATCTCAGAGAAAGGAGTAAAATCATCACGGGGAGTCTCAGTTCCACAGTGCCATAACTGAAGGATGTTTTCCTGCTTTCTGTGACTGGTTCTGGCTCTTGAAAATTAACAGCTCTGTTTGACATAAGTCATGTCAATAATTTTCACAATTATTCTTACTAAATTACATCTTTTGTCTCATTAAAACAAACTTGTAAATTCTATTGAATGCTCACCTTGCACATCCTCTGTGCTCCTTAAATCTTACCATTAACCAGCCTCACTGTACACAGACAATTTATACAGTTATTAAATCCTACAGCATTTTCTCTGTCCTTTTTCTTACCTCAAACAAACAATTAAGCATGTTTTTCATGTCCAAAAACGAAGTAATTCAGCATGTGGCCCATTCAATTTTGGTCTATTTTGAAACATTGTATTTAATCAAGAAAAAGTAACCTTTTATCCCCAAAACAGTATTTTTATCCTTCCATATACATGAACTTCTCAAATCTCCTTGAATTTAAGGGTTAATAGCAATTCATAGCTACTCAGAACCCATTATTTTTTCAGTCAATGTTTAATAGTAAACATAGTTCATAATATGATATTTCCGTGTATAGATAAAATTTCAGTCAAATACAAGTGCACTAAGTCTAAGGTGCACTGGGAAGTTTGAAAGAGCATAACTCTGATCTTTCTTTAAATACTGATAATCATTACCATAAAACACATGCACATAGATACAGAGGAAAAACGTTTCTTCAGAACTTCGCAAATTGCAACACAAACCCAAATGTTTCTTGCCTTCTAATTATTTCTTTTGTGGTTTGGTAACAGCACTCGCACAGAGGGAAGGTGCTTGCAGTAGGCTAAATTACTATAGAGACGTAAATCAAAAGTGTATTTCATCCTACTTCTCTGCTTCACAAGCTACATTCACAGACACTCATCAGTTAAAGGCTTCTGAGCTTTCCAAAGGAAAATACAATGGCACTCCCTTGTTATTATACTGTTTGTTTCATCAAGGAAGGAAGTATAACTGACATTAAAACCACAAGAGACAAAGTCATAATTATTTTTAATTATTATTTTTTCCCCTCTCTCAACAAACCAAGCTCTGAATGGATGCTGAGCGTCCAACTAACACTGATTCAACTGAAGAAGGTACAAATGAGGCCTCTGTATCATTTCCATATGCTTAGGGGGGGAACCTGGAAGTTTGACTTGCAGCTCTCCAGGCTGCTGCTTCTGCTGCTTCCTAACAACAGGCTGGAGCCAAACAGATTCTCCTAAAGGGCTATTACTGCTTCGTAGGAAAGCATTAAGAAGAAAACCAAAAAGATTAAAGATGACAAGCCGCTAAGTGGACCCCCTTCCATCCCCTTCTGTCTCTCCAAAAAACACACACATGCTGTCATAGGATTGGTCTCCTGTACACAAACCAGTGAAGACAGAAACACTGGGAAATACATATAGGGGAAAAATTATCCTACAAGCAAAGCAGCAAGATTAACAGATGGAAGCTTAAGTTCATGACAACAGGCCAAAGGCATAAGCCTCAACCTGAGAAAGCTTTCCATTTTCTATGCTGTGCTGTACCTGTGCACACTTCAAATAGTTTAAGTTTGACATACTGTATAAAGTGTTTGTAGAGTTGTTTGGGTTTTTAAACAGTCACAAGTATTTTAACTGCTCATGAAACCATACAATTACATTTTTGATGTATAAAACTACAGGTTGTACATCCAACTCAAACATGTCTAGAAAAACATTTTTAGAGAAAGACCCATATTCATTTCATTATTAATACATACAATATTTGCAGGAAAGAGATAGCTAACACTGACACAGGTTTTCTATTGAAGCCTTCTGCACTGATCACACCTAATATTCTGAGACTTACACCTGTGACACTGGTATTTTCTACACTGGTTTTTATTTAAGAAAGTACTTGCTCTGTTTGTCCAAACGGAGGGATAGAATGAAGTGACTGCTTCTGAGAAAAATGAAGAGACAGGGAAAAAGGAGAAGCACTTCCATGTATTTTTTTACAAGCAACTTCTTAAATTTAAAGTTTGAAAGAACTGTATCAAGACAAACGGAAATAACTGTAAAGGTCCAGTTGTAATGCCTGAATGATGTACCATGCGTTTGACATTAACTGATTATCCATACACAGCTACCTTCTAACTTAAGAGACGCAAATCCATCTATTTACCTTTATCTTGGAAATGGTATCAGAACACAACACTTACTCTTTCCTGAAAGAGTTACATCTGGAAGAGAAGCTTCTCTGCTAGTCATCCTTTGCGGATGTCATTTTAGCTGATAGCTTTCTGGTAATTAATTCATTGGCCCACATTACTCTCTCTGTATAAGGTTTACTTCCTACCTCACACTGAACTAAATGCAACTACATGAGGAAGCAAATACAATCGAAGAAACCAACCATCCACAGCAATACACATTAAATATACAGTGTTTGGGAAATCTTGCTATAAGCATATCATATTCAGCTTCCCCAGTGAATCATCCTATACAACTAACTTTACTTTTTCTAGGTTGGCGAGTTCTTGCTCCTTGGAGAAAAAAATACAAGTCGTAAGAAAACACACATTACACCACCTTTCCTGTTTGACTGCAACTTGCCAAGAAACCAAAAAACCAATTTATTTCCAGAAGGTGAATAAAAACTGCAAAAAACTACTCTGATTTCTGTGTTTAATCTCTAGTCATCTATGAACTCCTGTGATCCTGGATGCTCTTTGCCCTCCCTGACTCTTACAACATTCTGCTTCCTATCAATTTTCTCTCTATTTTCCTAATTTTTCCTCCTTTCAGCAGTGTTTTCTAATTACCTGCACCCAGTCCAAGTGACTCATTTGTGTTCACAAGTTTATGTGACATTATACACTGAACCACTTTCTCCCAGTTTGGTTTCTTACATATCTGACCATTCACTTCACCTGCAGGTAGCTCAGTGTCTGCACAATCTGAAGTACATTTATATTTTGCCTTCAAACTTTTGTCCTACTTGTACCAGTTACTATTGTACCATTTTTCTGACTGCTGTGCCTAGCTGCTGGCCAGGACTTTTGTCACTCCAGAAGCACCTTACAACTTTTAGTTTGCCTTAAAACTTATATCCCCCAGTTTATAAGCAGATACTGTCCACCTCTTCCTTACTGATCTATATGACAATATTGCCCAGAATCAAAGTCTAGCACACTTAACTGTTACCAGAATAAAAAAGCTGCCCCTTACAACTCAAGGCTGGCAAGGAAATACAAAAGCCCAACAAACAAACCACAAAGACAGCACTGCTGACTATTATTACGGTCTGTAGTCTTAGAATATTACCTTTGTGTTGTCAAAATTCTTGCAGAAACTTGCACAAGAAATTTAAGGGATGTAAAAAGAAAGAAAATGTTAACTTTGCTATAGACATATACAACACTCTTTCTGAACAGAATGGGCAGTATGGGATAAAGGTCAAGATGTACTCACTGGATCATTAAGTGCACGTGCAGTTGCCACTGAGAGCCAAACAACCCAGCAGAAAACAGAAGGGTATGATAGAAAGATAAGAAACCTATTTTTCATGAACTAGGGAAGAAAGAGATAGTGAACAGATATAGTAAGAATGCAAACACAACATTTATATCTCTGCAGATCACTCTGGAAGCTCATAAAAGGGGTCAGAGAAAAGAATACTGCAGTAAATAAAAAAAAAATAATAAAAAAAAAAAGACATGAGGAGAACCTGGACAGTTCTAGCTACAAGACAATTTAAGTTACTTACAGTTGTTATGAAACAAGAATCTGAAAGCTTTGGATAAAGATCCCATTAAGGCCTGTGAATCACGCCATTCAAAAATGGCATGCAGATTACAGACCCTACTGATGATCAGAAAGCTGATACTGCCCACGTAACTAGAACAGAGGTAAAGCAGAGAGCTTTAGGTGCAGTTCTGCTTGAGCTAATAAAAGATGTATCAGAGGGACAGATATTTTAGCTGGACCACAACACAAGCCTGGACTAGAGGCTTTCATACAAACCTGGCATCAGATGGTTCTGCCTGTGAACAAGGAAGTGTTTGGGAAAGTCATAGCAGGGAGAGACAGAGCAAAAGACAAGTACACAAATGCAACTGAGCAAAGTGCCATGGAGAGTGTTGTGAAACCTCTACATCCAAGTCTGGAGTAAAAGAGAGTCAGGTCATCTAAAGGAATAAAAACACTGCAGAAAAAGAAGAGAAAAAAAGAGAAAAGAAAGTTACAGTATCCTTGAGCGAAAGACTATCAGATCCATTATCACCCCAAGGCTGTAATATACAGAGATATGCATTATTGCTGATAGTGAGATATATACATATATAGATATATCTCATTCAGATTTAACAAGTGTGTTGTTTAATGGATGTTGGACAGAGACAGATGAGGTAGTTGGAAGGTAACATTTCTTTCAAAGATTTATAAGCATTAGAGCAGGCACAGAAACCAGAGCAAGACATTTTAAGCCTTTATTAGTTGTTACTAGCAGGACAAAAACAATTGAAAAATACACCAGATAAAACAAAATTGCAATTCCATCTTCAAGAAAGTAAGGCAGTACTTTTGTTAGCACAGTGGAAGACATTCTCTGAAGTATAAATTAGAAGTTTCAAGGAAGTGATTAAATACATTCACAGCCTTTCAGGACTTAAAAGACAGTGATTAAAAATAAAATAAAATAAAGATGTTCCAGGAGAAGCAACTACATATGGAACAGAATACCTATCAAGGTGGGTTTCAAGAAATAAAATATGGCAAACTATCTGGAAACAAGAGGGAGGTATTCCAGATTCGATCTTAAAGTAAATCAACCCTCTCTTATATTTCTGTAGTTGTGTTCTTTATATCATTATATTTTCTATTTGCAGTATTGTACATAGAGTGTGTTTTTAAATTTTATCTTAACCTAGATTTAATTGAAAATCATTTCAA
Source organism: Myiotriccus ornatus (assembly GCA_036023395.1). Taxonomy (NCBI): domain Eukaryota; kingdom Metazoa; phylum Chordata; class Aves; order Passeriformes; family Tyrannidae; genus Myiotriccus; species Myiotriccus ornatus. The sequence continues at coordinate 47,632,797 of JAYRBT010000001.1, forward strand.
GGTAATTTACTAACAATAAAACTGCCATTCAGCCTAAAGATTAGCCCAATTTATGAAGCATCTTTACTTCCAAGCATATTCTGCTGGCTATACAATAAAGATAAAAATATATACGCTCAGAACTTGTGTGGGGTGGTTCACCATGGATTAGGAAAAGAAGGAAGCTCTTTTACTAACTCCTATGACCAGAAGACTTCTCTAGCAAGCAGCAAGATAGAGAAAGTAAATCTGAACACTAAAGACACCCCTCCACAATGCAAAACCTCTCTGTTCCCATTTGTGACTACTGTCCTTCATTCTCCCACCTTTTTAATTCAGCAAAGACCTTGGCTCCAGCTTTTAGGCAGCCTCCTTGTAGATTCTAGGAGGCTGGTGTTAGGTGTCCTCAAAGTCAGCTCTTCTCCAGGCTGAAGAAGTTCCTGTTCCCTCAGTCTTTTCTCACAGAAATGCTCCAGCTCAGTGGCCTCTGCTGAACATGCTGCAGCTCATCAACACAATTCCTCTTTCAGTGAGGTACAGAAAAAATTGTTCAAAGCTGGACACTGTATCCCTGATACAGTCTACTGAGAGCCAAGTGAAAGTGAACACTCACTTCCCCCCATTCCCTGCTTTATGCTCTTCCTGGTATCACCTGGGTGCTGTCAGCCTTCACTCCTGCCAAGGCACACTGGCAGCTTGTGTTTGACTCCCCAGCCAGTCAGACCTCAGCAGGTCTCACTTCTGGAGGTTAGACCACCCCAGGTGCAAGACATTTGTTCTTGCTGAATTTTCTGGTTTTCCTGCTGGTCCCTTCCCTAGGCTACCTGGGTCCCTCTGCATGGCAGTCCTGCCCTCACACAGGTCAACTGCACCTGCAGTTTGGTGTTCACAGGACCGAGTTCACAAGACAAGAGTCTGTTTCCTCTTCCAGGTCACTGAAAGAAGATATTAAATAATCTGGTCCTACAACAGACTCTTGCAAGTCTGCTTGTAACCAACCTGCAGGTCGAAAACCAACTGTTAGGCACAGCCTCCTTAAGCTTAATGATCCAACCATGAGCTCCTTGTTTAAGCAAGCCAGTCTACTGGTTCATCCACTCATTTTGCCCATTTTGGGATGGACTGTCTCTGTGCTCAGAGGAATTGGAATTTGTAAAAAGCCCTGATGAAGAAAGCTCAGACAAGGGAAGCATCAGCAGTTTGGCAAGGGGCACTGCACAGTTTCCAGCTGGCACTGTAAGATGCTGCAGTCTACAGTATCTCCACCATTATCTAATTAAAAAAAAAAAAATCCTTCTGTTTCTTCTCCTACCATATGGCTGTCTACATAATACCTGAATTAACACAGTTTTTCCCACAACCATACCAGGGATTTTAGGACTTTTGGGTCAGACAGAAGTCCAGGGAAGAAAGGCATGTCTTATAATATTTTCAATTGTTAATATATAAACCTACTTAAAATTATTCTCATTTTACTAATAATCCTCTCTTGGCACAGAGAATTAAATGTATATTTAATATACCAACTATTGGATCTCTTTTGAAAGACAAACATATTGCAGGGCATAAATATCTGTGTAGAAAGTAATTTGGGATTTGAAGGTATTTTTTGTTCTTTTTTATGATATCCTCCTGTAACTGCTAAGATTACAAAAAGGTCGTTTTAAAATTCATTAGAACAGCATGAACTTTTCTCTTCATGGCTCATATTTGAAGGAAGGAAAAAAATCCCATAGTGTCATTTGCATTAAAATTAAGATCTTCTGAAGCATCACTTGCTTAGAAAATTACCCAAAACCCTTACTGAGTCTAAAAAAACTTTATAGGTGATTTTGGTGCTTTCTTACATTATAATTTTATTTCCAGTATTAAAATTCTTTCTTTGAGTGACAGGTCTGGATATTTTTTTTCCTGTATCCAAAAGGATCAAAAAAAGTCACCAGGGATAAGCAGTCACTCACATTCCCTTGATATGTAAATACTATAAGCTGTGCTTTCCTTCACTGACTCATTGCCGTTTACACCTGGTATTAGAATGAGATAGCAAAAGGGACACACATGAGCAGTCAAAGTGCAAAAAACAGTATCCAATATACTGTCACATCACCAAAAATACTACACAACCTGCTGCAAGGATGACACTGCTTGACAGCATACAGATGGAGGTATTGGTCACATTTAATGTGACATTATCCTGAGGAGCACAGGTCCCAGTGGCCTTGCAGGATTAAACTAAGAACATTAGTTGTGTCTCATCATGCTTCAAAAAATGAAAGAGGTTTTCATAAATAAAGCCAGGGGAACAGATATTCAAATAAAAGAGTTTTTGTTTTATAGGTACAGAGACAGTGTGGACATTCAAGTGAAGCACAGGAAAGTGAAAAACATGTCACATATTTGTCCACACAAGGACAAGATCATCACTAACTGAGGCCTCTTTCTTCTTTGATAACAAAAGCAAAGAGCAATATTCTGTTCCAGACCTTCCTCTTTTCCAGCAATTAGTACCAAATTCCACCAGGATACATATTTCACAGATGAGAACTTCTCTTGCACTATCTGTTTTCAAAAATTTATGAAACATATGCAATACAGCATTTCAGAAAACTACTTAAACACAATTTCCACATCTTCTAGTATCGCTGACACCATTCAGATTAAGGAAGATATTTGCTGGTTTCTTTTTCCCCTCTTTCTATTTACTTCTTTCAGTAGCCTGAATGCTTAAAATAAAGTCTAAAACAAAACCAAAACCAAAGAAACAAAAAAAACCCTAAACACATTAAGTAAACTATATAAGTAAACAAAATGTGGGTTACTATACATGCAAGAAACAAAAGGTTAACTGCTGACCCAAAAAGATGGATGGGAGAACATAACATTGTGCATACATTTTTAAAGCACTTTTTCCCATTACAAACAGCAAAGAAGAGAGTAAACTTTTCTCTGTTTATTGTTTTATGCCTTACAAAAATCTGATCAACTGCTCCTCTCCAAAGCTTCACATACACAATGGCCTGTTTAGCATTTGGGAAGAATTCTTTTCTTTGTTCCTATTTAGCTATCTAGTTTCAGTTGAAGTGTCTTGCTATTTTTAAGTCACTCTTAACTCAAAATATAAATTTACTTTCCCTTTCCTACTTCCACCTAAAAAACTGAGATGGACCTTTTTGTTGATATTTCATGTAAGCCTGATTTTCAATACAAACTTATACAATCATAACCATTTCACCTATGGATAAGGACAAACACCTCACTGTAGACAGGTCAGGAATGCAGAATGATAGGTTATTTTGATAAAACCTTACAGGTGTCTCTTCAAACTCCTATGCACAGGCAAACTCCCTATTTGCTACAGATGCCAAATCAATCACAGAGTTTAAAATACAAGGAACTCTGACGTAGGTTGGTTTCAAAGAGCTAAAGTATCTAACAGCATTCTGTAGCACCTTGATGGTCACACGCTGCAGCAAGCGAAATTCCCACTGCACAGCAGATACACACTCCAAGTGAAGGTGGGTTAAGCTCTGGCCCTGAGAGGCAGCAGAACTGACATCTTTGGACACAGACAGAACTCAAATGAACAAGGCCCAAGCAGTGTAATCGAAGCTTGAGGTTAGCCCTGCTCTGAGCCACCATCACAGGTAGCTCTGCTTTGGGCAACACACCTTCAGAGGTCTTGTCTAACCTTAAGACTCAATGATCAATAAATATGGATTTTCTTATTTTTACATAATATTTGTATTAAACACGTTCCATATACCAAAGCACTGATAAAACTGAGTAGAGCTTCAAACACCATATCTTGCAGCCTCACCAACTGGTTTAAGCCCTACTAATAAGTTCTGGAGAAGTGATATATTATGGGTCTAGGACTATAACCCTGCATAACAACCTCTGACTCACATATCTTCTATGAGACTCCAAGAGTTAAAAAGAAAGAACCTTTGACCCTACCTTACCAGTTTATACTATTACTTCACTACTACAACCGATAGCTGAAGGGCTAAACAAAACAAAAAAACATTTTACAGGAATAGATGAACACCTCCAATGCCTCCCACACACATGCCTATTATAGCTTTATTAAAACTCATGTCCTCTGTCAGATCAACAGATTTTTATTGCTACAGATTTCTCACTGTTCCTCTGATTTATTTTCCCACACACAGAGAACACCATCAGGAGGAAAATTAATGTCTGATAAATACAGCACCCAGAATACGAGAAGGGAGTGAGTAAATACTGTATCAAAAAGGCATTAAAATGGAAGAAATTTATTTCCTTAATTCTCTTCTTGGTAATTCAATTCCATCGGAAGTTTATAACTGCAATAACTACATAAAATGAAGACTATTTAGATATTCATGTACCTTTCACTATTCAAACTCAGTTCACAAAATAAATTAAAAAATATTAAAAGCTTTTGTTTTGCCTGACAAGCAACTAATCCCTTAAGCTATGTTCATTGCTATGATCCTGCTTGGAGATTGGCATTGTCTCAGTACAGTGGTGGTTACATAAATGTAAGCAGGCTTGGATCTCTAACATTCAGCTAGCTGATCTTTTCATAAGGAGTGTGCATTGCCTGCTAGATCTGGACTTCTGTGAAGGCAGGCTATTGATGAAAGGGATGGTTCCACTCTCCCCCCTCTGCTGAGGTCAGATCTAGTAAACCTACTATCATCAAATGAGTGGTTTTAAGCTGGACATATGGAAAAGCTTTGGGGGAATTCCTGGTAGATTATTTGTCCCTCAAATCACTCAGTGGCCAATTCTTCTTTGGGCAGCAGGACCACTAACTAAATCCTATTCTAAGGACATGGTGGAAGCATGGCCAGTGGAGGGAGGGCAAGTATTACATGGCTAATCCTGTCCAGACATAATGACTAGATGAGAAAGTAGAAGGAGACACTGAATTGCCAAAACAGAACTTACAGCACTATTTTGTCTACTGGTTCAACAAAACATTTGAATGAAGGCATTAAGTGCTTGGTTTGGCTGTCCAGGAACACAGAAAAACGGACGGGGTGCAATCACCTTACATATTCTGAGTTCAGCTACAAAGCCTCCAGTGAGATTTTCAAGACAAGGTCTGGGGCAAAGGAGATTTTAAGAGCATAGATTTGAGGCCCTTGATCTTCCTAGAATAAGCTTCTGATGAGCTGGGCCAATAAAGTTAAGCCAAAGCAAACTATGCACAAACGGCAGAGATTGGATGCAATTAATTCTCAGGTTCAGTTTATCCAACTGACACATGCACATAAGGAAAGCAAACAGTATTTTGATACCACAGCTTGATTAGTAATCCAGATGTACTCCATACAATAGCAACAAATTCTTGTTTCCGTTTCACAGGCATATCTGCACTTTGGAGACACAGCAAAATGCTACTTCATCAGCTGTACCAAAACAGTGCTGCTGTTCTGAGGAGATCAGAAAATGTAGTTGGACAGGACAAGAATATACTGGGGTATTCATACACAACACTGAATTCAGAGCTTTCATGCTTTTAAGTGGTGCAGACACCTCTAGCTAACACAGTGATGAAGAATAAACAAACAAGGATTTCCACACGAAGTGAAGCCAAACCCTTTCCCGGCCCAACAGTCTCAACCTGACAGAATAGAGTGAGCCAATGAAATGAGCTCTGCTATTCTAAGAGTGAGTGACCATACACAGAACACAGCGTATTTCACAGAAATCCAAACCACAAAATACAGTGCACTGCCTCAGGTAGCTTCTTCAACTGACTTCTCCTAGATTTCACTAAGGCATTATTTTACATTTAAAAAAAAAAGGCAAAATTCTCACAGAGGTCAGAAAATTCATTTCTAAAATTATGTTTTAAAGTTAAAGCCAGCTCTAAATTGCAGTCAGCAAAGAGCTGGTTGCTGTATCATCTCACAGGGTCAGATAAAGCAAGGAGAGTGCCTGACGGATTAACTGAACGCCACGTGGGCTGGATGTCAATAGGATTAAATGGACTTTGGGTTGCCACTAGCAAATACGAGCACATGCCTCAGAGAGGGTTCACTGGGATGGCACATGTCTCGTCCTGCGGAGCAGCTCCAGACCTAAGTGGGAGAAGATGAAAGCACAGACTACAGGAGTGCAACAGGGGAATGGTTTCAAATACATTCCTCATCCAGAGACTAAATATAAGGAAGTGTCAGGCAAGCTAAAGGAGTCTCAGATCAAAATAAAAAAGCTTTTTGTCAACTCACAGAAAGCCTACTGTGTTATTCTTAAATGCACGCCTCCATCCGGGCAACAGTGCAAAACGAACAGCTGGCTAAACCCATCCAGAAAAAAAAATAAGCTTCTGGTGTATTTAACAGATGGTGCCACAGGTTATGAAATTGGTCTTTGCTTCAGACTCCAAATATAACTTTTTAACATAACTGAGAAACAATATTTAAAAACTCTTAGAATAATTCTCAGATGAAACAAAAACAAGCATTTACATATGCCTAGAACAAAAAACATGTTTCTATAGATTATATCCCATTCTGCATTTTTGTTATCTGAAAAAAAAATTCCATGCTCAGTGAACTGAGGAGTTTTAAGGATACTTCCTTGTACTTCAAGCAAAAAAGTTAGAGGCATACCAAGCAAAAAAACCCTAAATATTATATTGCTTAAGAAAAAAAAACCCAAACAATGAAAAATTTTCCCATATTCACATAGCTACAAAGTTGCCTTCTACATATATGCTTTGGAATGTCATGCCATGCAACCAAAGAAAAGAGTAATGATGTTATCTTTGTTTTATATCAGGGTCTGAGGGAAAAAGAGATTTGTTTGTTACAAATAACAAGTATCATTACCTTCTATTACTTTATAAATCAAAGCCTTAACCTCTTCACACGGTACAGGAAAAAGTGAAGGTATCCTCTAAAAAAACCATTGTTTTATATTAGACACTTTTCTTAAACTTGGAAATAATAGCCTGTCAGTCCTGTGAACTCTTAAGCAGCAAGTTTAATGACACAAAAAAACAAGCTCAACATGGGCTTAAGCTAAAGTAGCACAGCCCTGTCTTTCATCAATTTAAAAGGAAAGCAAAACACACAACATAACTACTTAACTGCAATTCTTCATTCTAATTTTTAAACCTGTAATATTTCTACATGTCTAAAAAATACATTTGCTCATTTACAGAGACTTGACCATTCCCCAAAAAAGAAAAGTGAACACATATCAGGGGAGGCTTAGGCTGAATATTAGGAAAAAATTCTTCACAAAAGGGTTGTCAAGCACTGGAACAGGCTGTCCAGGGATGTGGTTGAGTCACCATCCCTGGAGGTATTTAGAAGATGTGTACATGTTGTGCTTAGGGACATGGTTTAGTGGTGGACTTGGCAGTGCTGGATTAACGGTTGGACTTGATGATCTTTCAGGTCTTTTCTAATCTAAACTATTCTATGATTCTATAATTATTAAACTTACAAAATTCCAATACCTATCACTACAGATTAGGCAGTCAATTCTCCCTAAATAAGTAGCATGCTGATGCTACAAATGTGCATGCTACTTACGTCAGGGTCCAGAAGGGTTTAGTAGGCTGACCTCTTTAATACATTACATTGGGTGGAAATTCTCTTCCCATCAAAATTAAACTCTAAAATTTAATATTCAATAGAATATTGTGCATGTCCTATTAATAGATATGTAATTTATTAACCATCAATCTTCAAAGGAAAGGAAATAGAATTAAATAAAGCCATGTGCACAGATTTGGCAATATAATGCTTTCCAAAGCATGGAAATCCAGAACTATGTTACAGCTTTATCCTACAGATCATTTTCAGCTTAGTTTGAACAATAAAAGTCTTTTGAACAAACTGCCTGCATTCAACAATCATGATAGACTTATCCACAAATAGAGGCTGTATTATAATGTGTAACAGCCCATGTATCCACAGCAGAAAATGGAGTTGAACAAATATACTTGTGGACTGCTAGTTCTTTGCTTCTTTATATGTTAAAATGATTTTGAAAAATAATCTGACTCTTCAAGTCAAGTGTTACTTCCAATGTTCCCAATCTATCAATTCTTCTTTGTCCGTTTTTCATTAATCCCTCAGTAATGGAATCTAGCCACCCAAAAGAAGTCTCCTAAAAGCAAAACTGCAAAGACTATTCTTGTCAAAGGAATGAAGACTATTTTTAGATATAAATACCATATAAAGATTCCTCTGCATGAAATTCCTCAACACATGAAGCAAAATAATTTTCACAACAATTTCACAACAATTTATGCTGGAAAGGTTTCATTTTATGACCATTAGATTTCTACCTTGAATTCAAAAAATCCCAAGAAAACAAAACTAGCAACAACAAAGACCCAATGAAGAAGCACCATTCACACAAAACTAATGTTTCAAAACTCAAGACAAAAGTGTTACTATGAAACACAGCATAAAGGCTTCATTCAGTTCATAACTCAATCTTTAGCAATACACAAGTGTCAAAAGCTGCCCTCCAAACTATAAATGTAAAAAGTATTTATCAAAATACAGGCATGAAATTTACTCCAGTATACAACAGAAACCTTGCTAGGGCAATGATAACAAGCTTCTCTGCCTATATACCTTACATAATACCAAAGAATCTTCATTATCTAATTATGAAAGCACAATTTTCCAACCCACTCATCTATTTATGCTCTGAGGATATGAAATATCTTCAGGCCAAAATTTCAGGCAAAATTTCAGGCAAATATTTCAGGCCAAATGTCAAGAAAGACTTGTCAAGCTTAAAGTAGTAAGCCTCTTTCTTTTAATCTAATATTAAAAAACCCCAAACAATCCATATCTAACTTTCTTTGCAAGACTCCATTAAAAAAAAATCAGTATTATCAACATAGCATATGTACAGACAGTATTCTTTCTCTCCTGCTCCATAGGTGTGATTACACACCTAGGTAAAAACACACCACCATTTCTGCTGTGATTTTTAAAACAGACCATTCAAATCCAATTTTACACAACAGATTATAATGAAGATCAATAGTGCATTTAAAAATTTTCAAAATTAACTAAATTGTCATTTGTTTGATAACATATTAATTTTAAATTTACAGTAATAATGTGTATAAACTTACACTTTCTTCTTCTTAGCAGGCTGCGTGCAACAGCCTAGACTGGGTCATGCTTGGCAAAGATCTGCAATCACACTGTACCTACTTCACTACCACAAGTAGTTTTACGCTGCTATTCCCATATAGTTGTAATTAGAAGATCTGCTACACTGAAATGACAGAAATGTATTTTGAATGCCAGAAAACCTTCTTTCCTTTGCAATGTGCACAACTGCAGATGTGAGAGTTTTCTGTAGAAAATATCAAAGCTGGCAGAACCACGACTTACTGTAAATTAAATAATGTAATGATTTTTGAAGCACTACTTAAAGAATTTCAGCTAAGAAACTACAACCTACCAGAAACCAGTATGAGAGGACAGGAAATGAGGTTTTACAAAACTCCAACAGTTCAAAAGAATTATTTAAATATATACATCTAGTGTTATTTTCAGACACTGTGAAATATTCCCTTCATACAGAGCAGTTGCATCTCCTGCAGGGCATGGGTCTCCTGTAACTCGTGTCATTGCTGCCAGCCCTCTCTGGACATCCTGGACACGTTGGCATGTGCACACTGGCACTAGATGCCATGTTTAAGGCAACTCAATTAAGTGTTTGAAGCCTTACTGCTTTAAAGCCTGTATTTGGTAATGTAAGATTTACTTTTGCCAAAAGGTGAGATAATGTTTACACAGACACATCTCAATAGTTTTTCCACCCAGCAAAGTAACACACATGCTTTTCTATCTCCGTTCTGCAGCAATACTGAAAATACAAATATTAAGAGATGGATTTGCATATGTTTGTGTCTGGCAGGCAGAGGAAGGGCAAGGGTGTCCATGAGAAATGTGTTATCGACTGACACATTAAAAACTAAATTAAATGAAATTTAATCACTCCAAGTACAAAACCTATGCAAGGTAAGAGAAAATTATGATGACTTCTTGACTGTTTCTTGCAGCCCATTGTGCTTGTACAGCAAATTACTGTTCATAAATAAGCCTGATGGCTTTGACACTTGATATGTTCAGCATCTGTACCTTTGTCACTAGATGGTTGTGTAATCATTATTTGTCTTCTCCCTGTACTCCTTTCAGCTGCTACGACCACCCATCCTACAAACTGCTTCAGTAGTCCAAAACGGATACATTGGAAAGTGAATGTCATCTTTTCCAACCACCCAGCAAGAACTACTTTGAAACAATTCAAAAGATTTCTTCTCCCCACCCCAACGGCTCCACAGACACCCCACAGTGAGCCAGTAGAGCTTCCAACAGAGCACCCCACAAAAAAAGCTGGCTTTAGCCAAAAGTTAAAGGCAGAACAAAAATATGAGACTAGTATATTTTTTTGATTCTGAGTAAGTGATTTTTGGATAGGAAATTTCAAACTCTCAGAGAAGACCTATGGTTCCTCCTAAAAACTGTATCCATTTTTTTGGAACATTACAATCTGATTTTACATGAAAAACTATGATGCAATGTAAGATAGGAGAAAATGCTTAGTTTATTCATGTACAATTCTCTGTCTTCCATTTCCTGCAAAAACGTCTAGTCAAACAAACAAAAAAAAGAAAACCAACTTCAAAACTGTACTAACAGAGGCACTAACTACACCAATTTTCTTTAGCTCTGGTATTCATTTCCATGTGCTAAGAACTACAAGATAAACCAAGTAGATTTTTTTCTTCTTCTTTCCCAAAGAAAACAATTAAAGGGAACAAAATCACCTCCTAACCACATGTTCATTATAAATAAAATTCATAACCTATGACACTTCTTTAAGCATCAAAGTCAGGCCTGACATGCAGCAGCACAATCAACTATGAAGGGCATGAAACTACCTACACTCTGCCTTATCTGGCACTCTGAATTATTCACTTTGGTACTTGTCTGTTGAGTTGGGTTTTTTTCAAAGCTGACTTTGAAATTTACCAAGCAGCACACTTGCAGATAAAAACATTGACTGAAAAACATTCTGTGCTCTACGGATAGGGCAAGCCACCTTTCTTACATTTCATTTCCTAAAAAGAAAAAATGAATACAGAACTTAAGCAAGATAATCTAAGAATAAAACTAAATCCCCACGTCCTTGAACATGAGAAACTGCTGTGGATTTGTTTCCTTCTCATACGATTGTTTCAGATTTAAACTGAGAGCATGCTTTTTGAAAAGCAGGCAAATGAAAATTGACAGCTACATTAAGGCAATAATTGATAATAAAGTGCTCAGATTCTCAGGTTGTTTGAAAGGTCAACAAAAACACTTCAGCAAAACCATGTGATTCTCAAACAATAATGAGAGCGGAAAGAAATACTAACATAACACTAAATAAAGCTGGTATGAAAACCAGCTTCCTCTAAGGCATTAGCCTCAAAACTTGCTTTTTACAACTCATGAATATAGTTACAACCTATCTCCAAATGTTCTTGGAGCACATCTCAATGTATGAATATTTTATTGACTTTTGCCTCATTATAATTAAGTCACTGTCCACAAGAACTCTTCTGGAATAAACCCTTCACATTAGCAAAGAGCACACTGGCTTAACAAATGCTGGTACAGTCATGCTCTGAACAATTGAGATTGACAGGCACAGAAGATGCACCAGAGCAGCGCTGGCTTGGGAAATGTCAACAAAAATTAGCTAAAATATAAAATGTCATTAAAAAAACCAACCAATCAACCAAAACCACTACAAAAACAAACAAACAAAAACCCAAACCAAAACAAAAAAACCCACCAAAGTCTTGAGCTTGTTTGAATTTTACTTGGTTAACTGCACTTGAAACTGTTAGATTTTATTCCCTGCAACTCTGCTGCAGAGTTATCTAGCATAAGAAGTATATTTAAATGAAACTACATTTCCACAATATCCAGAATTTTTGATAAATAATAAACTCTTCTCCCACAGATTTTCCAAAAGTAATGGATTTTTATTAAATACTTGTTAAGGAGTCTAGTATCACAGGAAGGGTGAAGATTAAGACTTATCTTCCAACAAAATTTTGAGCAGTACAGGAAGGTAAGACACTGATCCAATCTCTGAACAATAAGGATGTGCTGAATAAGGTGAGGGGGAAAAGCACCTGGTTCTGGAAGAAAAGATAATTAAGCATTTACACCACAGGATGAATAAATAGTGTTGAACAGTCAGGTATTTAGGACAGGTTTTGTACTTCATTTTACAAGTGGAAGGAGTTCCTTCTTAATGTGAGTTTTCCATATGTAGTGCTATGGTACATGCACCACACTCACAGTAGCAAAACATACAAGATAAACTGTATTTGCTTAAACGCCACAAAATCTGTACTGAAAGACAAGTTCAGCTTGTGTGCCAGGCTCTACATAGAGAGATGTTCCACTCTTCATAGGTAATTCAAGGCAAGTTACAGCTGTGGCTCTAGAGTCCATTGCCACTGAAACTTCCCCATTAAAAGCTTTCCAAGTCCTACTTACCTCCTGCAGTTAAGTGCAAGGAGCACATAAGCTAGGATCACCAAGTGCCTGCCTGAGAATGCTGGAACAAGAATACTGCAACTGCACTGCATCCCTCCATAGGGATTTCCCTGGCTATCCCCTGAACCACCTTCTCCCTTCCTAGTGAGAAGAAACAACTCCAACATGACCATTTCCAGACTAAGACAACTTAGCAATTACCCATGGCCACTTCCACCCAAGCCCTCATTACAACCCCACTTACAGTCTACCTAGCATTCCACCCACTACAATGGCTATTTTAAAACTCCAAATAATTTTAAATATACATAATTTGAAGGAAAAAAAAATTAAAATTACCCATTTTCAGACTTACATGAAATCCTGATTCGTATGGAAATATACTGGCCAGAGGCAGTAGGTAGACAGAAACCAAACTCAGTAGCGGTTCCTCTTTAAAAGAGCTCCTAGTCATCTTGTCATTAGTTATGAAAATGAGATGCTCAAGACAAAGTCAAACATCTTGGTAACAAGCTGTTCCCTTAGTGCCAGACCTAATATATTGTATCTTAAAACCCCAGCCTTCTGTCTAGACAAGTAGAAATACTCACTAGCATGTTTTTAACTTTTTTTTTTTTTGTGAAATAAAAGCTTTCCTTCCTTTGTACTTGAGCTTGAAGTGAACTATCATAGAGCTGACCTTACATAAAATACTTAATACATCTTTGAATTATACAGGTGGTCTTTAAAACAGCTTTTCTTGCAAAAATCCACAGCATAAAGAACACACATTACAGCACAGTTTTGGTACAAAACAGATGATGCCTTGCCACAACTAGTCCTGCTAAGTATAGGATGCAGCAGTCCAGCAGTCCAGAAAATTAATGCAAGCAAAAACTTAGGAAGTCCTCATAAGAGACTCTATTGAGAGAACAGCTTTTTAATTATTCTAATAAACATACACTACATCCTCATCAACACTTACGTGTTATAATATGGGTACTGGAATTCTGTGTGTGATTTCATGTTAACTTCATTATCACTGAATCTTATGGAGTTAGCAAATGCGGATTTATTCCACACTCCTAAAACATTTTAATAAAGCTTTCCACGAGTTTGGGGTTTATTGCCAAAAATAGCTATACAAGCTTGCAAAGTATAAATCAGTAAAACATGCAAGTCCAATCAAGTTTGTTTCCATCACAGATCAATAACCTGGATTCAGAAGTGAGAGCTAAGCTTTCACTGTCACACTGCACAGCTGTTATGATGTGTAACTCATCTGCACAGATTAAAAGCATATTCATTCACAGGAAAACTGATGTAAATATTCACATTTAATATGCCCTAAGTAATGTGTTGTGCATCAAATACAAACACACAACACTATTCCAAAAATTAACTTTATTTTGATGTTAATGCCCATAAAATATGAATTCTATAATTAAAAGAAAATACTGCAACTAGGTACTTCAGACATTAAAACATACAAAGCTTTCTCTCTCACAGTATATAAAAGGTAAACATGCCTAAAAAATGTAAGACAACATTTAATTTTAAAATAAATACTGAAAGAGACTGCTGTTTTAGAAGAACTATTTTATAGTAATGTAACTTATAATAAGTTTCCTGAGACTTACTAGTATACACCACATATACTCACATGTAGATTGGCACTAATCTACTTTTAAGAAGAGAACCTTAAATTTACAACCTCAGCTATGAAAGATATTTGATTAACACTGCACTATTTTATCACTGTTCCATTATTTCTCTATATTAAAAACATATGTCAGATTCTGGGGACAGATTAAGTAGTACCATCTAGAGTATATGTTAAGTATCAGAAACAGATTATGGTGATGTGGATCTCTGCCAGACCACAAAGAATTACAATATCCTAACTTAGCTGAGGAGATACGAACCAAAACTACAGTACATGGCTTTGAAGTACTTTTTTTGAGATTAAACATATTGTTCTTATCAATCTCAAAGAAAAACACATACAGCTTCCTTATGTTTATTTTGAAATTGGTCTCCCACTTTTATCACGTGTTTGAGATAATTTCTTATGCAACATGAAACAGTTAATATTGCATAACGAAGATCACAGAGCTTACAGAAGAGCTCAGGACCATCCTTAAAAAAAAAAAAAAAAAAAAAAAAAAAGGAGTTAAGCTTTCATTCTCATCCAAATGGTCAATAGATTCACAGATCAAAATCCAGATCCTCAGCTGCAGCTAAAGAGCACTCCAGGATAGGACCACCTTTGCTCCTCAGCAGTGGCCCAAGTCATTGACATAAATTAGACTGGCCTGAACAGTAAGTAACCTGTGCCAGCCCTCAAGAGAGACTGAAACTGCCACAGTAGGTAGACACCAACACAAACACCTCCAGACTGCATCCCTGCAGTTGAACAGGAAGTATCATTTTGGTACCTACATCCCACTAAGGCACAGATTTCTTTTAAGGTAGCAGTAAAACAAACTTATCAAAGTCCTAGACAGAATCTCTGGTTTTACTTGGTTTGTCTATATCAGATACATAAAACTCAAAAGAGTTTCTTGTTTATTTCTGTCTCCATACCAACAGTGTCATGGAATAAAGTCTCAGCTAAACTCTGCCACAAGATTTACATTTAACTCTAAACTGAAACGCCCAAATAATTTTAAGTGAGTTGCCAAACCAAAACAAACCCACAAACGTAATCCTGTCACTGGCAAGCTATTTTCAAATTTCTTTATAGAAAGTAGAAAAAAAAAAACTAAAAGACACCAGTGGCAGTGTCACAATTGTGCAATATGCCAAATCTTCATTTTATACAAAGTTACAATTTGCGGGAAATGTACACTATTTTTTTAAATCAGATTTTTAACATACTTGGAATGTCTTACTATGAATTGAGAGCAGGCCTTCACTATGGATGGTTTACAAGTAGCAATAAACGTATCCTCTGTCAAGCAGCTAAACACATTCCCAGTTAGTGACCACAAAATACACTAAATTTCCACAAATATATGAGTTGTCAGCTGCATCATTTAAGTATTTCTGCAGAACTATAGTTTCAAGGCCCAGCAGACCTACAAATGAGAAGGTTTTAACTTTTTCTTTAAGTATTGCTCTCAAAAACAAACAGGCCTCCTACGTAATTTATCTACATTGTTAGAAAGCTTGTTTAGCAACTTTTCTCCCCCTTTAAGTTTCTTTTCAGATACAAACCCCCCCCATAATACTGAAGTAAACAGTACTGTTTGCAGAACCTCAACTGATGTCTCAGTAACCTTTTCTTTCACCAGTTCTTGCAGGTTCTTGATTATTCATGCTTTTCTCCTCTCAGTCTTTTCCCATCAGTGCTTGCAACACTTAGTGGTACATCTCTGACTTTCTATTTGTCTGGAGGTATACCAAGAGAAAAATCTTCCAGCCATTGCTTTAAGATGTTCTGTAACATAAGTATAACAGAAGCTGTCAAAAATTAAAGGCTGTTCTTCTAGAAGAATTTACAGGATAATTTTTAACAATAAGTGAATACAAAAAGACAGACCTCTATGTTGAAACTGGTGAAGAGCTGGGGTCTCAAAGTTTAGATTTGACGTGAGAATAATGACATTAAAATTTCTCATTGACATTCTGCTAATTTTCAACAACTTCTAAAATGAAAACAGCGTACTCAGTCATAACCCCTTAACAATTTTGATGAGCTGAAGTTTATGCATGCAAAATTGTGGCAGGGAATGCTTGCTACTTCAGTAGCCTCAATTAATTGCTGTAAAAACACACTTAATGTGAGAAAGAGTACTGCTCAGCAGCAACATCTTTCACCATACTTAGAATAATAACCAAGCCAGTGGATCCAATACTGTACTCAGAAGAGACTGAAAATAAGCTGTACTATCTCTTTTACATAAAACCACAAGAATGATTAGTCACATTCCAGATATTTCTGGATTCCTGCAAGCTAGCGTAGCACTCACAGGCTGAGTCAGATCTGAGGTCTCCATTCTGCTCACTACTGCATAAGCAGATATACAGACATCACCAAAAGTTTACATTCTGACTTTTACTGAGTAGCAAAGCTGACCAGAAATATAAAACAAGTAAATCCCACTGACTGCAAATACCATGATCATGGCTTCCAACAAGAGTTATACTTAGGAAGAACTCTCAAAAATACCCCAATAAAGCATGCCCATAGTCATTTTGTTTACATTTTGTTATCATGAAAGTATTGCTTACCAAGTCTGCTGCAAAGACCACATTCAGCCAGGCTAACTTCCTACTACCGCCTTACACAAAGCCAAGGAAGTGAGATGTGGGCCTTGAATGATCTAAAATTTAGGTTTATATATGCACAAACAGCAGTCACAAGCTCCAAGCTGAAACACAGACTACACACACCTGAAGCTGTCCCTAATTCCACATCTAAGAGGGGCAATCTGTCCCCATTCAGGCCCTGACTGACCTGTCCATTTACCACAGATGATGCTTGTAAATTTTTTAACATGCAGAATTGAGTTCCTACTGTAGATGTGACCATTTTACCACACTCAGATATACTCAGCATTTGGTTTTTGTCTCTCAGTCCTGCTGGAACCTGCCAGCAGCTACTGCTGGCTTCCCAGCATTCCCAACAAGGGAGGAGTTAAATGTCCTTCAGTGTACGTCCCCTCCAGTATTTCATGGAGTGAAACAACAAAACCAAAGAGAAACCAATTCAGGTAACAACAACAGCAAGGGTGGGTGGCAGGAAGGAAGAAACAGTTTACACCACCAGCCTACGCTTCCATCTGAAGTATAGAGCTGCACCAAGGCCCAGTCTCTCATCCACAGGTTGCAGCTGCTCAGCCCCAAAGCAAATGAGAAGAAGAACCAGCTAACACTGTTTCAGAGTATGTTTAATGTGTTAGTATGTTACAAAGGTTCCACTACAATACCATAAATAAAAATGTCAGTCCTTACTAAGATGTTTCTTTTTGGTTGTTAGATAAATAGGTATGACATTTTTTAATCTGTGAAACTAAAACACAGTGGGTGGGGGAAATGGTAAATACAAATCATTTTGGAGTATACCCAAATATATACACTCAACATCAGCTTTGCTAAGGTTATCCCTGGCCACTGCTGCAGATAACAGAGAAAGAGGTTCTTCATTTTGTTACAAGAAGCACTGCAATATGCTACACAACGGCTCAACTGGTCATATATATTGGCTCAATATACACCGAGTCAGGAAGAAGCTTCTTCAAGCTATCCTTTCTAACACAAATCCCACCAATTCCTTGTCCAAGAAGGGGCAAAGAAACCAAAACAAACACTTGAAAATGGCAAGAGATAGGCTACTGCTGTTAAAATCAGCAAACAATTGTGAAGAATTAAAAAGGGGAAGGAAAAAATATCCATACAGAAAAACTCGATAAACTAATTTTATCACAGAATGTAATGAACTTTCAACATGTGGGGGGTACAAAAATACAGATAAATAATTAGACTTTTATTGTTAAAAAAACATAAGGGACTAACTTACGACTTATGCACAAAGGCTACTAGGAATACATTAATTTTCAAAATTTCAAAACCAGTAAAAGGATCTACTGAAGATAAAATGAAAAGCAGCTAAAACAGAAGAACAGAGATGCATGACTTCTCACATTTTGTTTGTACACCTATTATCCCTACATGAGTGTTTAGACTGGACAACAAAACTCAGCTGCCATACAACCAGCTACTCCTCTGAATCTTTCCTGTCTGAGCCTTATTCTTGGACGCCAAGATTACCCTACTGATGCAGCAACAGTTACAGGCCCAACCTTTTCCACCGTTAGCCTCCATTAATATGGATGAAAAATGAAGTCCATATATATGTTAAACTATTCATCACCATTCAATATTAAATTTCCTAAAAATGAACATGCACCTACACATTTCCATTGAAGATGCTGACACTAACAAGGAGTGAACTGAGCAGGGTTTTTATTTGTTGTTCTTCCACCTATTACCCCCTTTAATATTGTCCAAACATATAAGTATTTTAGATTATATACTCCATCCTCTTGTATGTCTGCAACTGTCTTGCACCAAAGATTCAGTTTCCTTAAAAATAATCTCTCCCATACCACCCACATCTCTTAAGTATAGCATATGGATTCAATAGCTGTGCACATAAAAAATTAAAACCTTTATACATTTGACAGATTCTGGCACTCTGCTGTTTTCCAAATTTAAAAAACAAAACAAAACAAACACCCCCCAAAAAAAAAAACAAAAACACCTGACAGCAAACCAAACAAACAACAAAAACCGCACCACATGCCAAAAGCATCACCCTCTGTTACTACTCACACAGAAAAAGACCTGGGTATCTTAGAGGGCATGCAAAGAACTGCCCAGAAGGTGCTGGCAGAGCCTTTTCATACCTACATAAAACGCAGCAAATACAGGAAACAGTGGACACTGTTAATACTTTCCAGTCATGCCGGCTGCTGTGGAATTCTAAGATCCCTGAAGAATTAGGAGAAATTTCTTAGGCACACAGAATACAGAGACTGCAGCTTCCCAGACTCTTGTGATGACTCCATTCAATAAATGGGATTATTCCACTGAGGAATAACTTCTTGACTGAACTGAGTTTTTCATAGCTATAAATAGCCAGATACAACAGATACAACAAATATCACACCATTTTCATTCAGTCCACTCAAAAAACCAGTGTGATTAATTTCAGAAGTCCATAAACCACTTCATGTCTATTTATCATTACAAAAGAAATACACCTTGCAAACAACCCTGCTGTTATTCACAGTCAAAGTCTCACTGCTCCCAAATGGTAAAACTGATAAATTACCTGATGAAATTACTGAACATAATCAAAGGTGTCCTGCTGCCACTACAGTCACCAGTGAAAAATAAAACCAAATTAGGCTCTAAATATGCAGTATAGTCTTTAAGAACTGCCCCATACATGTCTAGTCCTAAGGAAGATCATGAAACTACTCAGGTAGAGAGGTCAATATTAGCAGGTTTCATACCAGGAGTGGAGTTTTAACCCGTAAGTAGCACACATTGCTAAGGAATAATGCACCACAAACTTACAATACCCGGAATGTGTGTATCACTATCCAATTTCTTAGTGGAATGCAAATTATAAAGTACTGTGTTAATTATTTAAGAAGTGATGTTGAAATGGTTAGATGGTAAAATCTGCTGCAGTTCTGGAAAGAAGTCAACTAAATGTCAGAGAACAGGAGACTGGGTCAAATTATGCCTACTTACAAATACAAAGCTTGCTGAATATCAGATAATTTACTATGAATTTATGTAGAGCAGATCATTGTCAAAGGTGGGGCAGGAAGACAAATTAACACATTTTTAAGAAGCAGCAATTACAATACTATTATTATGAGAGGGTTAGTTCATGAATCTGACATAAACAGTTTCAAACATAATCATTACAATACTTATGTAATTCATAGCAGATTTACTACGTGTAATGGAGTCTTCATAACATGACACTCCACCACACTAATGCCAACTCCTAAAGAATTGGGAAATCAATTTTTTGATTCTGCAAATTTCACAGTGGGTGGATAAGAGAAATGCAAACTACAAAATCCTACATTAAATAAAAACATATATAAACAAGGTGACTGCCGGGTAAGTGCTCCTCTTTAAAGACCAAACAAATGGCAGTTTCATTTTCTTTCCTGAACAAGCTCCTTTGAAATACAGAGGATGGCGACAAAAGGAGACCCAAAATGAGTTTTCAAGCACTCTTTCTATAAAGTAATATTTATTAGCTGTAATTAATAACTGGAATTTCCACAAGACACTTCACACTTTCAGAGAGAAACTGCAGTTAATAATGCAGAAAATAAAAGACAAATGATCCCAAGACAGGGCAGAATACATCCACGGCAGAATATATCTATCTATTCAGTTAAATTCTATTGACATTGGTAACATCTTCATTCAAATGTTTTTGTAATGACTCAGTATTTAAACATCACTATGTATAACAAGCTTCTTCCTGATTTGAATAAACAGAGCAGCACTAGGCCCAGCTATTCCCGGCAGTGGTATTCTCATTACACTGTGACAACAGAAGGAAATAGTTTTCATAGAATCAAAATTGTATTTTACCTCTCTTAACATCAGTATCTTTTGTAGCAAATGTCAAACGTTACAGGCCTAGTGGCAGCCTTGCGACTGCCAGGCAGGCAGGACCCAGCAGGAGTGTGGAGGTGGCAGCTCAGCCCAGGGTGAGAGGGAAGAGGAGTGCGCTTCATGTCACAGTCAAGGGACTCCTCCAGGCAACTTAAAAAGCAGCACTGAGAGATTTGCATCTAATCCTCCACAGCCAAGGCGAGGATTTCTGTGATACAACGCTAGACAGCCACGTGCAAGCAAGAAGGGGGTTCAGAAGGCTTTAAGAGTCAGAAAGAGAGACTAAAAAGAAATATGAGAAAACTGATAGCTGAGATTATTGCCTCTGACTTTAAACTCTTTCATCACTCTTTTCGTCCAGCAGAAGCAAAATTTATTTATAGTATTTGAGAAAGGCAGGCGGAAAAGAAAAAAAAAAAAAGCTTATAAATGTGTTCGATCATCCCAAATATCTTACTGGTTTGGGGTTTTTTTGGTCAAAATTTACTCATTGTGACTGCTGTACAAAACCTGAGAAGGAAACACTTAAAGTAAGCAACTAAAAGGATACCATTATTTCAACAGCCCACTTCCCATATACATGACTGAAACAAGGGCTACTCGATTTTGCTGTTATCACTACCGGGGCAGGTTTTACACTCAAAACAGAACTTCATCCTCAAAAGGAAAAAATACCCAAACATATACAAGTCTTCTGCTTTCGGGGGCGGGGAGGGAGAAAAGTACCTTTAAATGTGAACAGGCGTGTGGAGATACATGAAAATATTCTGCTCTGAGAATAAAGAACTAACATACCCAACTATAGCTACAAGTTTGGGGTTTTATTTTTCCCAAATTAAGTGATTTATGGAAATATATCCTGATTTATGGAGATACATACAAATGGAGAAAGTCGTGCTGAACGGATGATTACCTAGCAGATCTGATTCACCCTCTCCTCATACCCTGCTGTACCCTCCTATTTTAAATGTACGGAGCCGAGTATCCAATGCAAGCTGAAGTACAGTCCGCCATAAGAAGTACTAGGAGTGCCCTTGAAAAATGTCCAGATTGCAGCTAGTGCACAAAGAACCTCGCCATGAAAATAAAGCGCACGAGAATTTCTCTCTCGCTCTTGACGCGGCAGCAAGTGAACAGATTTAACTTCCCAGCAACATCAAAAGGCAAAGCGTCGGCAAGATACAAGTCAAGTTTAAGAGGTATTTAAAGAAAGGGAAAAAAAAAAAAACAAAAACAAAAACCAAAAAACCGTGTCGAGCAATTAATCCCGTATGTTCTACTTCGTATTTATCTTCCCCCAAAAATGCTCAAAGGGGGTGAACACCAGTGCTACACGAGGCAAGCGTGAACAGTCAGGTACTGACTGCCATAGGTAAGGGAGCGCTGGTATCCCCCTTCCCTTGTTACACAGGAGGCGACGCTGCAGATCTCCCACTCCGCAACCAAAAAGCGAAGCAGAACCAGCATCTGGGCCGGGAGCAGGGTGGGTTTTAACTGGGAACTTTATGTTCCTTAAATATGCAACGGAGACTTTTTTGGTTTTTTCTTCCCACACCCTTCTTTCCATCTTCTCTGCCAAAAACAGGTCGAAATAAACGTTATTCTATAATAATAGTATTAATAAAGAGTCCAAGACTCACCATATCAGCTGGAACGCTGCTGGACATTTTGATGTTACCCTAAAAGGCTTAAAACGAAGTTAAAAAGAAAAAAAAAAAAGAAAGAAAAAGCAGAGCACCAAGAGCAGCCCGCCGGAGATCTTCAAGAAGCAAAACCAGCGTCAGTGTCGGAGGCAGCAGCTTCCACGTCCCCTACGCGAAAGAGGTGCCCGGCGAGCAGCGGGGAAGGCGGCCGGCTGAGCAGCAGGGATATCCAGGGGCAGCGGTGCCGGGCTGTACCGGAGGAGCCAGCGGGAGACCAGAGATGGCAGCAGATCCCTGTCAGCAGTGGTGGCGGCGGCAGCAGCAGCACCAGCGGTGCCAGGTAGACCAGGCAGCAGGACTACACCGCCACATGAGCTGCGTGCGGGCTTTTTCCCCCCTTCTCTCCCTCTGCCTTCTCTCCCAGCCTCGGCAAATGACGACGGGATGATTCACGCGGGATAATAGTGCGTCCAAGTCACCTCCTCAAGCCAGCGCAGGCGACCCGGGCGTGCAGTCAGGACCTGGCTCCTGCCCTGGGCGGCAGAGCCGGCAGGCGGGAGGGCCGGGGTGGGCCAGGGGCCGCTGGGGAGGACGCCGGGCTGCGGCCCCCCCTAGGCGCTGTGCGGCATCCAACAGCGCCGGCGGGGACACGGGCCGGGGAGGGAGGGCGGCCGGAGGGGAGAGCCCTCCCCCGCGGCACTCGGCGGGGGCCGGGGGGGCGTTCGACGGCGGCCGCCTCCCGCAGCCTCAGCTCTCCGCTCGCATCGCCGCCGCCGCCGCCGCCGCCTCCTCAGCCCGCCCTCCCTCCCTCCCTCCCCCGCCTCGTCCGCCGGCCGCTCCGGGCGCCCCCCAAGAGCCGCGCTGGCCGCGCCGCCAGCCGAAGGTGCCGCTCCTTCAGCGCGATCCTCGCCCGCAGCCGCCCCCTGTCATCGTCGGCTCAAGCCAACATGGCGCCCGCCGAGCCGAGCGAGGGGACGCGGCAGGGGAGACACGGACCCTCCGCCGCCCCCGCCGCCGCCACCGCCCCCTCTCCCG